>CXYZ01010242.1:582125-708979 GCA_900006705.1 Sonneratia caseolaris
CTTTTTTTTTTCTTTTTTTTAAAAATTGCAGTCTTGCCCGATATACAGCTGCCTAATCACTTAGAAAAACGATGCATTCAATGTCGGAATCAAAGAAGAAAATTGAAATATTTTCAACTAGCAGGGTGATCTGTCATCGCAATTTGCATAAAGTCACTCATCAAGGCTGGTACTCCTTGCACGTGTTTTGCTTTAATGATCAAGCAATTCTGCCCACTTGGAATGAATAATTACTACTGCCCATTCCTTCCTAGAAAATTAGGCAATTTGATCACGAGCCCTAGCTAGGGTAAACCTCATCCTATGCCCCTTTGAATTCGAATAATTCCAAGCCTAAGGGTAAAGAAAGATACAAAGGAAATACGGTGGCCAATTCTCTTGTTACAACTTTTGGACGTTATCCCCATGCGTGGCCTTAGATTAGACACCCAGGGCGGCACTAACTAAAAGATCATAGGGGCTAACCCACGTAGCGGTTTGGTTGGGGTCAAAGTGTTTCATGACCAAAGACCATCAGCCGATATTCGTACATTGGTTGGCCTTACCTAATAAACTCATAATGCATTGTTAATTTTTCACCACGAATATATATATAGATATAGATAATAAAGAAGGAGATATAATGTAATGAGTATATATTTGCCATGTGCTCCAGTTCCATTTATTATGACCCATGAGATCCGTGTATCTTAATTATTCTCCTTCCCAATCCTTGCAATGGTATCAAATATACTAATGGAAGAGTTGAATTGAAGATTCATCGGGTGTGGTTTTCTCTTCCGCAACTGGGCACAATGAATTGCGGGCTACATATCCGATACCATTTTTAATTCTTATTAATGAACTTACATAAGAAGTTAAGCTCATATCAAATTTGAAAACTCGAAATAATAATTGGTAAAATATATAATTTTATTTCTAGAATTTTTATGTGAACTTATTTAAAGGTGAATAAATTCTTGGACGAACTTGGGATAGACTACTATGGTGTAGATGCCTAGAAAACCCTAACCACCAAATGGGCGCGCGAAGGAAGGGGAAATAATGACAGACTGGATATGCTCTCATGAAAATCACTAGCTGCCTTAATTGTTGGCCTTTCTAGCTACGTACGGGGCTTGGAATCAGTGACGACTCACTTTCTCACCAAAAATGTCGCACGTTGTTTGGTTGCAGTATGGTTGAATTCCAACTATGTAGTTAAAGCGAAGATTGACCTTTTCATGGACTCCACATCTAAAAGCTGCCAAAGGACAACGAGTGAGATAATGATAGCACAGAAGGCAAAAATAACCTGAAATAGTACTGCTCATACACGTTTGAGCCTCTGCTGGGACGGTGCAGATCAGCACCATGAAGTTAAAAGTGTTCTTGCAACCAGCTAGGCTCAACAAGGATGCAATTATATATATATATATATATATATCGAGATTCGGTATCTATGTCGACCTTGTGCTTTAATGTCCATAAAGTTTCTTTCTTTGCTTCTGGTGTGCTTTCTAGTATTTACCAGCGGACAACAAGTAGAAATGAGAGTGAGTTTGATCATTACTGTGAAAATTTTTCAAATACTAAATAATATATTATGCATTTGATTATTATTGATAAAACTTTCTACCTTATCATTTTTCATTTCTTTATTCTTTTACATGAATGAATCATTTGTAATTAAGGCAAAGAACAAGTGGATGAATATAAATAATCAGTCTATACATCCTTTTCCCCTATGGGTGATTATAGTTATTTATTTCCTCCTCCTTATTATGCCGACCACCAATGGAAAATTAGCAAGGAACATGGCACCGACGAGGTGTGTCTTAAGATAAGAAATATGTATTTGCTGAGAAGAATCATTCAATGAAGAACACGGGATGAATTGATAGATACATAATTTCTTTCCTTTCTTTTTAATTAAGATTTCGAAATTATATGTTATAAATTAAAAAAAAATTATAATTTACAAATTTTATTTTTTAGTAAACAAATCCTACTCGAAATATATATTAGTCCGCATTATTTGATTAATGTATAACATGTGGTTATTAATGGAAGGACTGGACTATTTGGTTTTAGAAAATTCAATAGTCGGGATATGAGCTTTGGGATGGGAGAGAAGGGGAAACACAAGTTTGGTCAGAAAATCAGGGCAACTTGTTCCATATATATATATATACGTGTAATTTTTTTAAAGTTAAATTAATCATGTTTTTGTGATTAAATAATACGTGGTGATTAATGAAGATAGTACTGAAGTTCAATTAACCCAATTACGTCATTCTAATCACGCAGGCGCCCGTGACGAGAGCTAACCCTAGAACAGACAGAAAGGCCATTTTATCCAGCTATATATATACATATCCCATACTACACTCTACTGGCACGACTTCATACGAATATTATTCTATTTCTCAAATATCCAAATTGTAAATAATAAAAATTGATCTTGGATTTATTGTCGATTACACCTTCCCACAGATTCCCCAATAATTTCGAGAGAGAGAGAGAGAGAGAGAGAGGCCAACTTGTTTAACCTCTGTGAGGATGGAGATCGATTGGAGTTATTATCGTTGATTAGTCCAAGTGGGAACTACCTTAACACCATACCTTCCCACCTGCTCCAATCACCATAGGAGCACACACTTTAAAAAATTACATGTTTGATCGTTCTTAAGGCGCTTAATTTTCGACAATTTGAGCGCAACAACGCTTAGGTTAATAACTATCACGGACATGATCATGGCACGTCTTGGAATGAGCTGTAAGTTGCACCGATGTGATCACGAGTTTTATAATATGACAGCCTTTTCCCCCGTGGGCGATCCAGCTATTTCTGTTCTCGTCGGCCGAAAGTCGTCGTTTTGATGCTCGATTCCTCTCCTCTGATGTACAGAATAAACTTTAACTCACCGAGAAGCTATGTCAATGGCTAAAAGGAGAAGATGGGTAAGGAGTGGAGTTTGAGGTTGGCTTTACTGATTTCCACGAGGCCGTCATCAAGCCGAGCAGTTCCCGTGTACTAGTGATCTCTGTAGTACTACCACCGTTCTTCTCCAGCGTGGCGAAAAGATCTCGAAACCATTCTTCTACATTACCATTCTCGAGCTGGGGAAATTGATCTCTTTTAGAAACTGGAATTGCATGCCGACAATGCGCACCGGGAAAATTACGTGTCAGTACCAAGAAGAAATTAAACGTACGAGAATTAACTGGTTCCCGACTTCGATCTGTTTCCTTCCATGGTTAGTAAGCTTTCAGAAGAGAGTTGTAATTATCATTTCTTTTTTCCAAGCACGATTTTGGTGTCCTTTTCGAACGGCGAATAATGGGTGGCCGGTGGGAATTGGAATCCTTCACACGCACATGCTCGACAAAACGTGTTGATTGATCACATTTAATATAAAGTGGACCAGACATGGAGAAATACAACCCGAGATAAACACGGCCGATCATATATCAATATCACGGAAGCAGGAAAATTTTTATTCGAACAAATGACTCATATAAATACAAAGACAGTTGGAATTGGTGCCCTAAATCTAATTGCATTCGATGTGTTTGGTACAATTTCTTATTCACACTTAAAATTAAAGAAATTATTTATTCATCATGGTTATTAGTAAAGAATTATTAATATAAGAGTATACTTGCTCGTCACAAGATGAGTTTACTGAATCGACTCGCTCGAAGAAATACGTAATGAATTTTGTATAAATATCAATAAGTTATTCCTCATGAATAGTAAGTATTAGTAATCATTGACCTAAGATTACCACATTATCTTATAAGAATTAAATTGTATTTTTTTGTCTATTTTTTGACATAATTCTTTGAATTATATATATGGTATTCCGTATTATGAACTCAACAAGACTCTTATAAAAGTGTAAGTAATTAATATATGATCAGTACGAGATGAAATAATGTTTTATATGTTCTTTTTAGTACTAACTTGGGAAATTTCTTATCGAAGTATAATGAAAAATTGAAAAGAAGTTTCCGATATTTTTCATCATTGAATCAATTACTAAAAAATTAAGATATATATGAATAAGTAATAGAGTTTGACAGTTTACCTATACCATGATTTATATGAGATATTATTTAACTGAATGATTCAATTACACGAAACTAATTGTCAAAGGGTATTCGATTATTTTGATTAAAATATTCACTATTTGGATAGTTATAATATATTGTTAGATGTCAATCTTAATTTGTAAATTTAATTGATTAATAGTTAATCAGTAATATTATTAAATAATTTAATAAGATTAGTTGATCCATTGTGAGCTTAGTGTGGAGTCCAATTGGTCACGTACAATATAAATAATTCTCATAACTAAAATTTAATAGCTTAAATTTTGGATCACAACTTTAAATTTTACTAGTATAAAACTATATAGATTAATCACACACTTTATAAGATAAGGTCATTTCAAAAAATATATATTGATTTATTAGAGATAAGATAATACTCTCTCAATCATATGTGTATTAAATTATCAAATATAATTTGGTATATAAATTATATATGTGCAAGTACATCACAATTGTTGTTATATATATATATATATATATACATATTTAATTGATCGATTAATTTGGCCGAATTAATTGGCCAGGTTATGTGGATCGACCGTTGGCCAATCCTTCAACGGCAAAACAATCAATGGCATAACGTATGCCAACTAAATGGAGGCCTTCAAAATTTGTTTTTGGCTGACCATTCCGTGTTCTGTTCTTGACGATTGAGAAAGCAGTTTTGCCAATTGGAAGCAAAAGAGAGAGCAACTCAAGAATGCTATGTTCAAAATTAAAAGAAAACTCATTATTGAGAAAAATTCTTAACAATTTACAACAAAAACTGGTGTGGATACCGTGAAGAGTGTGCATGTATGTATTTAATCAAAGGCTCGATCGGGAGAGGTTTGTGAATGAAGGCCTCCGTTCATAGAGAGGCATTAGAGATACTACCGACCTAAGGAAGGATTCAAGCATAAAGCCTGATTGCATTTCCAATCTTTTGTATTTGAATTATGAATTATATCGGAGGAGGACTGAATTTAGAAGTGAAAATTTTTTAAATTAAGGCTTCCACCGCATGTCAATTCCTAGCAAAGATCACCCCGCATAAGAATCAGGAAAAGGTCTATATTTAAAACTAGAAAAATGAATAATCTCGAGAACATCCCAATTGTTGTTAGATCGAGTCGCTGTCAGTGATCTAAAACTTATCTATTTTATCAAATATAATTTATTATCCAAATCAAATAATTCCTAAATACCATAATGCAACAGATGGGAACATCTCTAGCTACGAGTCCTTCCAAAATACCGTAGGCTAAGAACGACACCGTTACAGGAATCTTCTTCTTTCTCAGGCACAAAAATCTTTTAATCTACACAAACAATGTACAGGGGAAAACAAGAAAAGGCACATGAAAGTTTCATTGCGTGCGTGCTATCTGTCAATGACTCCCATGGTCGAAATTGAAGTTACGATAAACTGGAAATGGAGAGGTCTCCGTCCGCAATTTCCAGTGAGAGCAGCCTCACCGACGACCACCTCCCTCTTCATCAGTCGTCAGGGCCACCGATGTCCCGGCAATCTCAAAGAGGAAATGGTGTGGGGGGGTTTGTGGTGGTGAAAAAGGCACGGCTGTCAAATGTTTAGGAGGGCTAAAATGTAAATTTGCCCAATTTTACTTGCTACGTGGCAACACATCATGCACGTTGTTAAATTAAAAAAGCCACGACTGTCAAGTGTAGCAAGATGATGACTATGAGAATGTTAATGTATATTTGAAATGAACGAGGCATGAATCTCTTTTGACGTAGACGAAGAGTTGTAGTACAGATGTTGTAGTACATCCTCTGGGGTTCTGTGGATACGATATTAGGCGGGTTTCCCGACTAATGCGATTAAAGAAGTAAACCTAGTCTCCTACGAGTATATATATATAAATACACCAGTTGAATCGCAGCCCAAATAAATTAAGCAGTTTATAATTATATTGTGAGAAGATTTCTGCATCCTCACCCTCAGGCACGGGAAAGATTAATTATATTTTTTACGTTGTCTGCTAGCAGCGATAAGACACNCAGGCACGGGAAAGATTAATTATATTTTTTACATTGTCTGCTAGCAGCGAAAAGACGCACACACATAGGTAATATGGATTGTGTGGTCTTAGAATGAGAGACGATAAGACTCCAGCTGTGTTGGGCAAAACTAGCACACCCAATTTGTCAATTTGAGTGATCCCGATAATTAAGTGATAGGATCAACTTGATGATGGCTCGCTTAGTTGCAGCTTCATTCAATTAATTTAAATCATATATCAGGAACCAAGTGTTAATTTTAGAGAGCCACAAAACTACAACTTGGATGCGTATTGACTGGGTAGCTAGGGTTTCTAAAAGAACTATAAAGATTTCTTTATATATATATAAACTCATGCATATATGAGAGTAAAAAAGGAGGAGAGTAAATAGAAGAGTACAAGGGAAGACATGGATGCTCTTTTCTAGTAAGATTCTAATTTTTACACTACACCCATTAGTGTGCATGCGCGGCAAACATATTTATTTATTTTTTTCATTTTTTCATTATAATAAATATATACGGACCAACATAAGGTAAAAGAAGAAGAATAAAATAAAGGAGTTATATGAAATTTCACCGATAAAAGATAAAATTACAGTGTCGGTTTACATTTAATTGAGAGTTTTGTATTTCCTTCTGTTTGTGAATTAATTTATGGCCTAGAAAAAGAAAAATAAGATTGAATCCTTTCTACCAGGGGAATCAATTATGGTCCCTACAAAAATAATAGAGGGCCTAAGTCAAAAGGTAGCAGCACCCGCACAGACGCCCCAGATGGACTTGAAATGCAAGGCCTTTTGGTGCTTACTGCTAATTAAGTCCACAGGAAAATGCTGTAGGGGCTGTGCCTTGCCTTGGTAGCCACAATTCCAAAGCCTTGAAAATTAGGAACAACTCCAACTTGTGCAGGTGAATTTCCCTAACTCTCGTGCTTACATATATATATATATATATGTATATTTATCCATGTACATATAACAGCTGGCTCTTTAGGCCTTATCACCAACTCTTGTTTGAAAAACATATACAGGGTGGTGGAGACGGGAGGAAAGGGAGGAAGAGATGAGTTTATATACAATATTTGAAATTTCTCAATATAAAATGTCTGCCCCTCCCTTCCTAAGGGTTTCCTCTCTTTCCATTCGTCTCCCTCGATCCAGATGATCATATTATGAAGGGTTTCATCTAGTTAGGTATACTATAATTAAAGATGAGAGAAGGTAGAAAGATATATATATATATATATATATAAATAATGAAAAGGTGGAATTAGTAGAATAGACACCAAGTGTGTACCACCCAGGATGGCGACAGGAACAAGCTCACATGAACCAACCAGATGATGTACATGGCCCTAGCTACAAGGTGATCTCTCTGGCTCTCATTTGACGAAAAGTAATCATCAAATAGGTTCAAGGCGATTTTTCCGGTGTAAAACAAGATTTTCATTTGAGGAAGATACGAAGAACAAAGAAAATAAAAAGAAGTAAATGAAATTACTATAGATGGAGTAAAGACCGTGAGTGATGATAAGAGTCTTAGTTCAATGAATTAATAGTGGGTGTTCACCCACATATAATCTAAGATTGGGTTTGTGCTACGGAGCCATCGTGAATATGACTCTAGGGTTTACTCTCATTACGAACATATACTTGAGTCTGTTAATTAAATACTATAGAATTTACAGCGGAACCAATGGCAAAAGTGTTGTTCGCACACGGCATGTCTAGATCAGTGGCTGTTGTTTTCTCATTGAAAGGGGGAACTAATGGGAAGTTAAACTGTGCTTATTTCGCCTAATCATTCTTGTCATAACCCACGAATAGTATAGTGTATCCCAGAGGCACAGTGACGACAAAATGTGAATTGGGAGGTGATCACTTTTAAGCCAGATTAGGGCTTGTCTACGTTTTCAACACGGACATCAACAGTGATACGAGTAAAATTGGAGGAAAAAGACATGAGGATTTTAATTAAATCAAGATGTGGACAGCAGCAATAGTAAAATTGCATCATATTCAATTCATTTTCTAACACCTTATTATTATTATTATTATAGGAGAGGTTATATAATGAGCATATAATGGGATAAGGTAAAGAAGGACGCACAAAATTAATTATGGGTAAACGCAATTGAATGAGAATCAGACCATCAAAGCGGGCATATACTCTTTTATCTATCGTATGCCTCCTCTTTCTTGTCCAATTTTATGTAGAGAGCAGTGTTAAATCATGGTCTCTTGAAAATGAGAAAAGAGAAGCCATCCTTAATAATGAAGAAAGAGCGGTAAAATGGACCATCTTATCTTGAGAAACTTCCGCGGAGGTGCCTCGTGATGGAAAATCACAACCATATGATTATTAGCATCTTTCTGTCCTTCCCTTCATCTCTCTCTCTCTCTCTCTCTCTCTCTCTCTCTCTCTCTCTCTCTCTCTCAAAAATTCACACTTATTTTCAAGGGTCAACAACAGCAAGAAGTTGCACAGTTTGAAACTTCCACTGCGATTGATGTCTGAGTCTTCTCGTCGGTCAAAGAAGAAAGCACCGACCGCCATTGTAGCTTTAGGAGACCATAAGCTCCACAACCTCTCTTCCCCTCACCCCCTTCTCCCCCACTTTCATTTGGGTCTCTCGCAAAAAATCTCTCCGTAGATGTCTTTACCCTTCGTGGACAAAGTGCAAATCTGCCGTTTCACACCCTAGAAAACTCCGGCCTTAAAAGAAGAGAGAACCATCTCAATTTAATATTCCTTCTATGGATCTTAACCAGAGAAGAGAAGTTCCTAATTTTGTTGAAGAAGAAGTGGAGGAGGAGGCAATCAGAGGTAAGCACCAATATTACCCATCTTCTGCTTCTGCTCCCACTTCTTCTTCTTCTCCTCCTCCTCCAATTCAGTACAATAGAGGGCTTATTGCTCTTAGCAACCACGACCATCACCACCCTCATATGGGTTCTTGGCTAGGGGACCACAAATTCCAGCCTCAAGAAGATAACTCAGTACGGTCCGGTGATGGTTCCAGGAAGAATCCCAAGTTCACAGACCTCTCGCTGAACCTAGAATGCCATGAAGATGATGATGTAGAAGGAGGCAATGATCACAGGAATAACAGGGAAGTGGTGATCGAGAAGGAGCACATGTTCGATAAGGTTGTGACCCCGAGCGATGTTGGAAAGCTCAATAGGCTCGTCATTCCGAAGCAGCATGCCGAGCGCTTCTTCCCCCTTGACTCATCCGCAAGTGAGAAGGGTGGTCTCCTACTGAGCTTTGAGGACCGCACGGGGAAGGCCTGGCGGTTCCGGTACTCATACTGGAACAGCAGCCAGAGCTATGTGATGACCAAAGGTTGGAGCCGTTTTGTCAAGGAGAAGAGGCTTGATCCAGGTGATACTGTTTCGTTCCAGCGTGGGGTTGGGTACGCGGGCAGAGACCGGTTGTTCATCGATTGGAGGCACAAGCCAAATGTACGATCCGGAATACCCATGGCGATCAGTTACCCTGGTACCGTCTCACTTCCTCACAGCTTCTCATTTAACCAGCCAACTCCTACTGGGATGTGGAGTATCAATTACCCTGGTAATTTTCCGAGGGACCACCATCACATGGGTTTAACCTCGAGTAAAAATGCCAGTCATAATCCGTCCCAGATTTATGGAAATGTTATAAACTCAGCACTTGGCGATGGCTCGGTGATCTGTCTTAGATCAAGTGCAGCAGCTCCAGCAGGTAGAGGAAGCGGAATTTATGGAGGTGCTATTGAACCACCCATGGTGTTCGAGTCAGTGCCAGTGGTCCCGGGTACAAAGGCTGTGATGGCGCCTACAAGGAGGCAGCTTAGGTTGTTTGGGGTTAACATGGATTGTCCAATGTCATCGGAATCCAATCAGAGAGATCAGACTCCTAATCCTTCTTCTTCACAATCTACTCATCAGTATCCACAGTCAAATGTCTGTGATGGCATGTCGGTACCTAGTGGGTGGTTGGACAAGGGAAAAGGATCGGCATCAAGCCCAGATTTTGGTATTTGAGAGATTCAAAGCTTTCAGGATGAAGAGATCACTTCCAGAAAGAAGCTGCAACCGTGGTATACTGCCATTCAACAAGGAGCAATATTCGATCCAGCCGAATTTATGGGGAAAATTCGGTTGAAGCAGCATCTCAGTATTGGTCAAGACTGAAGCGCAACGCAACGATCATCAGATTGTACATGTGCAGATGATCATAAGCCTGAAAAATCTGCCGGAATTTGTTATTAGGAGAGTTAGATGAGCTCCACTGCTAGGATATATTGATGATAGAAGAGGTTCGGTATTGTTAGGAATTTGAATGGATAACATTTTAGGCAATCTCCGTTATGAACTTGTCTGTATAGCACAATTTTATTTGATTGATGGAATAGATTTACATCATGTTTACTACATATCTTTTATCTTGCCAGGGATTTCATGCTCCAAATTCTAAGTTTTTTTTTCCATGTTGTTTCTCCTTCAAATATTGTTTATCCTTCTCCTCTCCCCTTCTCCCACTGTCCCTCCCACTGGCCGTTCTCCATACTGTCAGGTTAAAGTCGGACGTGGTAGATCGAGCTCACTGTGGACACGATTGGGCTGCACACACTGACATCTTCAATTGGAGAGGTAAGGTGTTCTAGACTATATAATAAGTTGATAATGTTTTCATTTACAAATTGAAACTAGGTCTTGCTTATGCTTCTTTGGTAGGATGGCTGTTATCTATACACATGTTTATGTACGTATGTATGTGTCCATGGATGTATATATATTTCGTTGATTCTTTTATGCATGGAATGTAACTATACAGGTGCCTGCTTGCTTCTGCCCCATAACACATCCTTCTTGTCTCCCCACGAAGCCTCAAACCTCACTCGCAAGATAGTAGAAAATTGAAGTCCATAGGGAACATTATCGTTGAAAAATGGATCTATATATCCAATATTTCTGCCATTGATCAGAAATGAATGTTTAGATAAATCTACCTCTCATCTCGTGATGCATCCTCACTCTCTAGGGGGAGTCAACATTTTAGTCATTCAACACATCAAAAGTAATTTTGTAATTGGTTCGTCTGCATCGCATGATTATGCTGTAGGATTATCAGACAATTTCTTCATTAGTCATCATGTTACTCAGTTTTGTCTTATTTCTCCCACATTTCTCGCGAATAGGTCAGCATCATCTTTAGTTTAATTATTATAAGCTTGACTTAGATCTGTATTAATAGCCATAGTTAATGTCTTTTCTAGATATCAAGTGCATGCATATATACTGAAAGAAAGTATTACGAGCCGTGGCTCTATTGTCATATTTGCTTGACAAGTTGGATAATAGATCAGTTTCCATTCAAGTAAAAGTTCGATAAATAATTGTGTGTATAAACTCCAATTTAATTTGGGTAACCTCTTTTGATGGTTAAGCTTCAGAATCTCTCTCACTTATTGCTCCTTCGGTGTGAGAGGAAAGGGATGAAGAACAAATCCCAAGCTGATGAGATTCCCAAGAGGGCAACGAAGCGAATGAAGGAAATAGAGCCAGGTAACATGAACCTTGGTGCGTCTGCTGATGACATGTTGATTTCGACTAGATGTCGCTAGGGCTACCACAGAATGAAGCATGCTTACAATATCTGTCACCACGAAAATGATGATAAAAGTTGGAAGCTAGGGCAACCAGACAACATCAAAGTCAGTGCAGAAACCAACCGCACCGCAGACTAATGCTTGGAGTCATGAACCCTAATATAAGTCCTTGTGAGATATATAATTAGTAGATGCTCAGCACGGATCTTGTGATCTTGGACTTATGAATTGATCTGCAAAGAAGCCTCTTTCGTTTGGGGTTTCCACCTTGTGATCCATCACTATACGTAATGATACACAGAAACTCGGCCGTCAATCATCACCTGAAGTAACAGGTTTTCCGATCGAATTCCTCTATGAACAGTTCTTGTGGTTGACACTTCAGTCGGCCATAAATACATAAAATTTCTTTCGTAGCGATTTTACAGGTTGGTGTTGTCCACTTTTCTCGAAAGCACGTCATCGATGCAATCGCAAGATTCGTAAAGTTAATTGACAATGTAGTGGAGAGCACAAATTGATGATTACCTCTACTCTTTAAAGCTTACATAGTTCTCACCTAAAAGCAAGATGTAGAAAAATTACTCTGTCCCGTGAACGGGCCCCGAGACTCCCACCCCATGGTATCCTGGACCACGACAACCAAACGGTTAAAGCTTCCATAGGAAGTAATATCAGAATCTGTATAGCATCTTTGCTGTTTTCTGATCGGTGCATGCAGGCTGTCTGGTAAAGTAAGGAAAATTGTCAAAGGAGAATTTCCATTGCCTTCTCACTGATTGCTGCTTTTCGAGTATGGGTCTGCACATGAGGTACGTACTTTAGGCTGAGAAGCAAACCCATAAATTGGCAGGCGCACAGCAGTAACTAAACTTCTCAGCAGCAGCAGCAGCAGCAGCCCCAATATCGCATAGCTCCAAACGAGTTCTCATGCATCACAATCTGTACTAAAAAAAAAAAAAGTTAAAATGTGTCTTAACTTATCTAAATTCGAATCGAATAAATTACATTAGGTGGACAACTAAGTTACCCTAATATTATCCATGTGTACATGCACCTATTGTATTCCTGTGGTAGAGAAATATCTCTGGAGTGTCTCCACCGTTTGTTGAATATGTTTCAAATCCTCCGTCAATCACTAATGGAGATGTAATCCCCTTTTTAACATCGGATTGGGTCACGAGCTTTTTCTTTTAAAAGAATGGCAGAATTTTCCAATTTTCCCATTATTATCTGATTGATGGAGACGAATAATGAAAAAGGGAGCTCTCTTTAATCATGATTAATCTGTCCGTCACGGAACTGATTATGGGATCGATGCCCTGAAGAAGATAACATATTTAAAACGTGCTGTATTGCCACATCATGAGATTGTTATGACAGCAAATTGATGTGACGGGTGTCACATTGTTCAACGTTTTCTCATGTTGCTTGGACGGTTTAGGTTGGTCGGTCGGTCCCGGACCGGCGTTTCCAAACCTTTTAATAGTTGAGTAATGATGTGAAAATCGATTCCGAATCACGCAGAGAAAAATTAAAACACAATCATAGTAATTGAACTGAGTTAGCTGGTGTCCATTTTCTAACCGAATGGGAACCTATTGCTTATCCCCAAGTGGAAAGGATATACCATTCATACAAACAAACTTATAGTGGCATGACCAGGCCCGTTCTCGAACATAATCGAATTAGGCTTTGCGCTTAATCTTCATGAATTGAGTTTTCCATGAAAAACAATTGGGAGATCTTTAACTGTTTTGCTCGGACCCATGTAAGTTAGTATTGATTAGGTTTACGTCTATCTATCGGATGTTGCAAATGGAAAAAAAAAACTATAGGAACAAGTTGTTTTGCTGTCCCCCTTCTTCTTTTTTTTCTAGCTAGGTCTATAAGAGGTTCATACCGATAAAGGGGATGAGTGAATGAGGGGGATGCAGGGGGGTACGGTTGGCCTCGTCGTGGAGAATGAATCGGGTCTCATGACCACTATTAGTCAATTCCATCAGTGTATTGTTGGATCCTAGTCAAGATTCCACATGGATAGGTTATAGTAATCAATTGATCCAAGTAAGTGCATACAAAGAGGACAAGGCTTTATTGGTCCATCATCAAAGGGACTCATATAAGAAGAATAGTTCCATTATATAAAATCTATTCCGAGAATAATAGGTATATGCATATTTGTGAATGATTCTTACACACCATATACCCTATCGATCGATTTATTAATAAGAAATTGTATTAAGTATATGTGTGTATATATGTGTGAGTGTGTAAAGATATATATATATATAGAGAGAGAGAGAGAGAGAGGAGATGAAGGAGACGGAAGTCCCCACTCTAGAGAGGCATGTGTAGTAGGGATTGTTTAGCTTTAAGAGGTGTACTCAATGCCGACAGTCGACTGGGTGAAAAAGGAGAAGTTGTTTTCGTCCCTCTCCGCCCGGCCCACACTCTCCTCCTAACTTTGCCAACGCATGGGAAGCGCGATGGACCTATTGAATTCTGGCTCTCTCTGTCTGTCTCTCAGGGATGGACCACTCGGCCGTAATATTATCTCTAAAAGGTCGGCACACAAGTCAAGTTGCTGGCACTGTTCACGTCACGTCCTGTTCATATACCTGCCAGACAGATAAGCGCTAGCCATAAGAGAGTCACTTGTCAATCTTAAATAAATAAATAAATAATGGTGTAGTACGAAAATCGATTTGAAGAAGGGCCGGGCGGTCATCTACTAAATTCTCTCTGCTCTAGTTCGATCTGGTATCATCGCTGTAAGTTGCATGCATGGCACTGGCATCTGGGGGCGATGTAGACTATTATCTTTAAAAAACAAAAAACTGAGATACCCTTCTCTGTTTCATTTCTATCCGTCTGGCCTTCAACATGGTTGCCGACTTTCGTAAGTCGTAGTATTTCACTGGACGACTAGCTCCTTCCCTTCTTGCTGTGACATCTCTTTCGAGCAATAAATTCTCTGAACGGAACGGCTGAGGACGAAATGGGCGGCATATATGCCTTTCTGGAGCGCGTTAGCACGCCCACGACCTGATAGTGATGCTCTTGGCTTCGCGTCGCGGCGGCATCAAAGGTAAAAGGGTATGGAAAACAGCAGCACAGGCAAAGTTGCTGTAATACATAAATTAGCTTAATCCTGATTGAGGAAGATATTATCACCGTCCGACCGCCGGTAACAGTTCAAAGTTATGTCGACTCACTCTCGCTATCTCAACCCAGATCGATGCCAACTAGTGTCGATAAATGGATTGAGAATATCTCGGACCCACGTGTAAAAAATAAATGTGAATATGAGCATCCGTCAATCTCTACATATACACATATTATATATATATATATGTACACAGAGGTCAACGTGACATTGCATTGATTGTTAGCACAAATTGACAGTGCGAATGGGGCGTGGCAGCACGGCAGCATGCATCAGATCCCAGAAGACAAAGGCCCCCCCCAACTCTAATTCCAATCCCTCAGATCACGACGTTGACAAGTGACGAGCACAGGTCACATTATGGGACGACACCTAGAAAGATCGTTATCTAGACTTTCTCCAAGTCTGCTCTGATTAATTTAAATATGAATATGAAAAGTTAAGTAAAATTTGTTATTTATAATATTTAAATTTATAATTATATTTAAAGAAAGATACGTTTTGCGTAACTCAAGCAAGTGGTTCATGTAAAGGCAATATATCATATGCATATTAGAACATGAAGATGGATTCCCCGGCTGTCGAAGCTTGAAGTGCAAGGTTAGGGTTAGGGCGATGGAGCTGTGGACCTTAATTAAATGCCAGCAGTCAGCCATGGTTATGCTTCCTCTCCTATTACGCACACCTACTTTCAAGCACCTTACGTCTGATCAACTCTCGCGCAATTAGAGTCCAATGTTTAAGATTTATATTTGCAATAAACAGATACGGATTCATGTACAGGTGCCATCGAAGTCTCTGCGCATCATATTCAATTGGGACTGACAATGGTAAATGCCCATTATAGACATGGGCTATGCCCGCCCGCCCAATGACGACTCTGATCTACAGGCCCATTGTTAGGCTCCATCGGTGGGCTCAACTGGCTCCTCACCTCATGTCTCCATCCCTTCAAGAACATCCACCGATGGCTTGATCTCCTTCAAGAGGAATCTCGAAGGAATGCACTATTTGCTAAGGCAAATCATACTTAACCCTCTATTTTCTCACAATTGGGTCCGACCTTTGCCCTATACGATTTGGCAACCGGATATGATCCCCAAGGTCACAAGAAGTTGTTTCACCGGTCTGAACTATTAAGTAATATGATTTTGATTACCGGATGATCGAGATTAATCGGTTTTTTTTGGGAGTAATGCTACTTCCCCCTCTATGAACAAGTCCTCATTTTTCTTGTTCCCCCTTCCTCATATTTATCTTTATCTATGAATATATAAAAACACTCTTAATTCGTATCAATCTTGTCGATCGAGATCGTGCAGGATGATAGATAATTGAGGATTACTTTGCTGGATGAAGTGGATTTTACATAAATTCAAGATTAAAATGTATCAATTTGCATGTAGTCTTACCTATGATTCCATCAAAAAATAAAAGGGAAACGTCGTCATTTATGCTCCCATGAATCCATTTTAAATTCAAGCCCTTCGACGATGACACTATGCAAGATGCACTGTGCTATCCACTCCGGTCTTTCATCCTCGAGGACCGGAAAGCTAAGATCTTTCAGTTTCGTGTGCTTGTAAGTTGTATGAATGTATGAGCAAGTTCAAAGTCGTGAGGAAGGATGACTTTTTTTGTCCTTCTTGGATGCTTCGACGAAGAACTCCCGAGTCATCCATGCAATTTTTCAACCGTCAAAGTTTTGATCTGGTGGAATCGAACACGTTTGACTGACTGCTAAATGGACCTGATATGATGTTGCCTTCAACCCATGACCATTCACCAAACCCTCAGCCTATATAATATAGCAAGGGAACCACACAGTCCGAGTCGAATATAGGGCTCTCACTGACAGCTGAGACGGAGAGAAAGGATGAAGAAGGCCGCGACATTTACGACTTCGACTCCGTGGTTTGTGGCTATTCCGAGGTTTACGATTCTCGTGGTCATCCTGCTCTATCTCCTGCCACTGGCCATCGACGGCCGGCTCCTCTCCGATGGTCAGTCTGCCTCCCTCTCATATCGACAATTATCGATGACACTGCTTTTTTGAACTAACATGGGTTATTCGCGTATTGCTTCGACTTGTGACTTGTGGGCCTTAACGAGTGCCTTCTAATCACCGTTTTCGATTCCAGTAATATTGATTTTCTCGTAACTGATAGTCACTGATGGAGATCAATGATGCTTCACAGAAGATGTGCGCGTCCCCGGATTTCTTCCATCTTTAGCTGGCCGAGCAGTCGCACGCAGTTAAGCATACTCGTCTTCCCCTTTTCACGCATTGCACTGGTAGAGTGAATAGTCATCAGATTCCTAAGGTCCATGCCTACTTACTTGTCTGCGAGCAGTCCTAGACCCTACCAGTGGATAGAGCCGCCTTTGCTCCGGCTTCGGGATGAAATCTCAAGGAACCCTTTGTGCCCGTTCTTCTCTTTCCTGCCATTCTTGTTCGCGCAAAAGCCATCTCGATGTTGAAATTTTCCTAATTTCGATTTATTTCTATTGAAGATCTAGGAGGTGTGGGTGGAGGTTCGCTACATAGAGATGGAGGGCATCACGGGTATTCTCTTGTCCTATGATGTCTGCCAAGGGGAAAAAAAAAAAGATTATCCTTTTTTCTCGTACGCCTAACTCAAATCTTAGCCTGAGAATGATTAATTCTGTCTTGCAGGAACTGATTCATGCTCGCCACTAACTGTCACGGAATCAATAAGAGCGGATTATGAATATCAGACAGATCACAGGTTTTTGCTTTTTCTGACGATTTCCTATAATTGTCTCAGTTAAAAGCAATATAATACTCTGTCAAGGTCAATTCATGCAAGGCAGAATTATGAGACTAGTGAAGCACATAACGGGCTTATTAAATAAAATAGGACGGTGCCGGCGTGACTTGTGCTAATCCTCCGTGGGCAATTCTTCAATTGAAGGAGGAAAGTATTCGAATATAGCAACAGTATTTTTGACAANCATGCAAGGCAGAATTATGAGACTAGTGAAGCTCATAACAGGCTTATTAAATAAAATAGGACGGTGCCGGTGCTTATCAAATGCTAATCCTCCGTCGTCACTTCAACGAAGGAGGAAAGTATTCGATATAGTAAGAATATTAAAATATTTTAAATTTAATCTTCATCAAGGTATTGTGATTTATAGGGTAAGATCTCTTAATTGTNACGATTCCGTCAGATCAACAAGAGAAAAAAAAATGAAATATTGTGATTTCTACTGTAGGATTTTCTTAATCATTTTTTAGCACAAACCATCGCAACATGAAGAATAAAATTTAAAATTGAAGACTAAATGGAAATTAAGACAAGGGGANAATAAAATTTAAAATTGAAGACTAAATGGAAACTAAGACAAGGAAAAAAAAATTTAGAAAACATTAGAGTGTTTCCAATATGGTGGAAGTTGATTTATATTTACTACATATATGAATTGGGGGGGTGAATGATGGGAACAAATCAGATACTTCGCATGCCCATCGTTTGACGTTGGGCCCGGTGAGGGACCCACCAACATGGGAGAGAAGTCCACTTGCGTGAAGAGGAAGGGATGGGATGGGGTGACCGTGAGTCAACAACAGCCCTAAATTCGCGGGCTAAGTTGGGGTGGGGGGGGGAGCAATTACCACGTGGCATAATTGTCGTGACGCGTGGCGCAAGCACGGGACTGTAAGATCTTCCCCGGCCAATGCCAAGAGAGAGGGAGGTTAGGTTTTCCCCCATCTCCAAGCTATGCTGTGGGCCTACTACACGCAAATAGGCTCCCGGTGGGAAAGATCGAAGGCTAGATTCGGAACCCAACGCTGTCGAACGGTCGGCTTCTTTTCCTTGGGATCTAAGCAGTAATGCCTCTGCTCATCGAAAGTGGACTTAACCTTTTTTCCTTATAAAAGCAAAAGAGAAAAAGTAGGATAAAAAAGAGAAAAAAAAAAGTTTTTCGACCAATCGCACTCAGTGAAGAGGGGAGGAAATTTATATTGAAGACTTCCGTGAAATGTGGCCGGTCTTCTTCGACGGCACAGTGAGCTCAGACGATCGCATGCTTCTCTGCGTTGGCGTTTGATTTCATGTTCAAGTAGAAATGCAGAATTGATGCTCTTTACTTAGACCATTGACCCACCGAGCTAGCAAACATGGAGTACATCATCATCAACGACATCGTCGTCGTTAAAACTTTACCCTCGTCAACAGTGGCCATGGAATGTTGTTTCCTCCCTGTCCCTTACTGATAAGGAATTCATCTCTCCATGAGAGAGTGCTCATTTCAGATGGGTCTACAGTCAGACAACTCATAATACCGTGGGTTTCAAGAGAAACTCATCCAAAGATCAGGACCTTTATACCCTGCTAGCAAGTATACCGATGTAGAGCGATAACCACCGAGCTCTTATCTCCGTCTTTGTTTTACCATTATCGGAGGCATTATTAGCTTTGTACATGTGAAATAGAGTCGGTCAATAACGTCTTCTATCCAACCTAACATGACATAAACCATTTTGACTCGTTTTCATTGTTTCCACACTTTTGCAACACATCAGAGGAAGGGCACGGTTCTCCACCAGCTACAACGAAGGCTTTGAGCTCAGATGCATACACAACACTAGTCAGCTCCTCTCAGAAACATAGAGTAAAACTCCAGTCCCTGTCATTCTACTACTATCAAACAACAACAGCTACCATAAAATGTACCATCGATCAGTCACCCCAGCACATAGGGGGAAAGCAACTGGAGAAGTTCAGATCGCCTAACCGTTATTCTACATGCCGGCTACCATGATAATCTCAGAAACATACTTGGCCTTCTAGTGCAGCTTTCTCCTCTCTCATCACAGACTATCATGATCTGAGGCACAGGAGCATCCCAACAGGGAGAGTGATCGCTAGAATGATAATAATGATGGAGAAGCTTTGCCCATAGAGAGACATGGAACTTCGAAAAGCCAGAGTCCTGTCTGACCAAGATCTCGTTTGAACACCCAATGATTTGCCCCCTTGTTTTGACCTCAATCTCAGGCTTGCAGAAGGCCCTTTAGCAATTCCCTCACCATTATCTTGCTTCATGTTCTCCATCTTTGATTCATCGGTGGTAGGACCGTGCTCTGGTACTCTTTCATTCACCTGCATAGGAAATGGCCAGCATGCCAGTAACAGAGGGAGGGGGACATACAAAGTGAGACTACATGTCAAAATTTTGCAGCAGATGATTCTGACCTCAGTAAGAGTGGATGTAACTTCTTCATCATTGCATGCATGGTCCAGTTTATGATTAACTTGCAGACGAATCCTTCTTGCAGCCGTACCCTGGACCAAGGAATTTTCTGACTTTTGTTGTTCTCGAGGCAAACGGCTCCTGATTTTGATGCTCACTTTATTATGATTATCATTATCTGACTTGCTGACCAATCCGTCAGAAATATTAGACACTGGAATGCTTGACAGGCAGGTGTTTTCTGTGGAATCTCCGACCTACAAATAATGGACGATTGAATTCTCAACTCAGCAAATTACATTTCTATTTCCATTATTAAGGAATTAGTTAAGAAAATGAATCTTGCCTCCTCAGCAATGGCTGGTTGTACTTTTTTGTGCTCCACAAGTAAACGGATTCTCCTGGGAGCAGTGCCCTGGGATGTCCCATTATATGAGTTTGGAGGCAGATGGGGTGGATGTCTCCTAATCTGGAATTCAGTTCCACCAGCATAGAACTCATGTTGATTAGTTGATTCTTCAACGTTGCAAATCTCATGATCGGATATGCCCAAGGCTGAACCAGTGCAGAAGACATCTTGTTGAGAAAATTTATCACCAAACCCGTGAATTTCTCCCCCTTGTTCAAGATTTTGATGAAGCTGTTGAAAGACTCCCAATTCTTGATTGTGCTGTTATTTAGAGCAAAACCAAGGAGCTCGCAGTCAGGATTCAGTTTTCAATATGTTTCTCCAATTCAGCAGGTATATGAAGTCCAAAGAGAAACCAAATTCTTCACACCAGCAGCAACAGCTGCTGGAGAGCCAGGGATTTAGCATCCATATAATGCCAACTCATGAAAAATAATTGTATAGACTCACTCAGGAGAAACTTCTATGAAAAAGATCTCACTTTTTTTTTGGAGGATAATTTCCTTTTACTTCACATATTTCTCACATTATGGAGGCCTGTTTCTGTTAGATTCTCAAAAAACGTATATAGGAACTTTCAGAAACTCATTTTTTGAATAATGGCTATTTACTCTGCCTTATTTTTAGTCTAGGGAAATCTTAAGGCCAAATTGGACGGCATCATACCTGAATTTGGGACATCTCAGGGTAGGTGTTACTGCAGGGTCCACTGTCTTTAATATATGAGAGTCCTGCAGCAACAGGATGCATCCCCACATTCATCACAGAGTTCTTATGACTAGTCGACTCTTCACAGGAGTCATCATGGTTGTTGAAGACCTCATCTAACAAATCTGAAAGAGAAATCTCTGGTTCACTAGTGCCATCCGAGATCAGTAGCCCATTGTTATCAATACCAAAGTCATTGGCAAAAGGTGAACCCATATCAAGTGCCAGCTCTTCTTGACCATGCAATTGGCCAGGAGAGCAAAATTGGAAATCAGCTAGATCATATGGAACACCAGGAGCATTGTCCCCAGGGAGTGGGCATCCCTGAATTTAGTGGAAAAAAGGGTCCCAATTAGTCCCATTGATTCTGGTAAAATTCGTAATTGGAGGGGAAAAAGAAAACCTGCCTTATAGGGTAGCCCCTCCATTGCATGATCTTCCACATCAGAAGTCATGTAACTGTTGGAGAAGCTCTCAACTGGTACATGAGAGTTAGAAGAAATATCATCCAACCGATCAGTTAGCCAATGTTTAATACTTTCTGATTGCCTATTGATTTGCATATCGAATGCTGCTGTTTCCTGCACAAGATCTGAAGAGGTGTCCTCAGGAGAGGACTTTGCTATAGGAGAAGTAGTCAGTTCAACATCATCATAGTTCACAACATCTGCCTTCTCCTCTGACTTTCTGAACAGACGACAAAGTACATAAGCACTCTGCACCATAACAAAAAGCCAAGCATTAGCGTGCAAAAAATTTAAGGTGAACAAAGCCCATAAAGTTTTAGCTTAAGTTCTTGAATACCAGTTCTGTCGATTTAAAGTTATAAGAGATAGCAGTTTAAATATAATTATTCAATATATACTTGAGAATCCCAGATGGCACTGGTTTCTTGGAGGTAGAGGTCTCACCAGTCTAAGCCAATCACACAGTATAAGACATGGCACAAAGTTTAGCGTCAGAGTTCCAAAATATGCCTCAAAGTTTCATTTTAGAGACGCCAATAAAAAAAAAAGAATTAGAACATAAGCCCAGAGAAAAAGGGAAATAACACCCACCAGAGACCAAAATAATGCAGGTTAAACGATCAGTAGCAAGAACAATACCTGTCCAGGACCAGTACCATCAAGATCCTTCTCTGTGGCACGGTACTCATGCATGATCCAGTAGGTCCGCTCACCTTTTGGGGCACGGCCTCTGTAGAAAACCAATGTTTTCTTCATTCCAATCAGGGTAGTGTTCGAGCCCGACTTGCGAGACTTAATATTCCTATCCTTCCCAGTGGCCTTCCAGTAGCCAGCATCTGTGGCCCTGTTTGATCTGAGCCCATTTGGGTACTTTCGGTCCCGTGGACAGAAGAAGAACCACTCGGGATCATCTGTCTTTATAACTGACAGACCTATTGATCACAAGGTAAACAATAACCATCCAACAAGATGGACAGACAAAATCGAGCTAAGAGCACGATCAGATCCAATTCATGTTCTAGAAGACAGAACCTAACCGGCACAAGCCGAAGTTCCTCCATTTCCCCTTTTATTTAACAAGGAATTGTAAGGGAATCTGACTTATCGAGGGGAATAAAGGCAACTAACTGTCAATTAACGAATCAAAGATTCAGAATTTCAGTTGATGTCACAAGAAGTAGTAATATAATCCAAATAATTAAAACAGTAAGAAACAAAAAATTTGGCAGGCAATGTTTGTCAAAGATTACCGGGCAAATCCCAGGGCTCGAACTTGCAGACGTCGATCTCTGGAATCACATCGACCTCGGAGTGACGTCCGTTTATCTTCAACCTCAGGTAGTGACTGATCAGCTCCTCATCAGTCGGACGGAACCGGAACCCTAGAGGCAGAGATTCCACTGACAACGCCCCCATCTCAGAGCGATGTTTTACCACAACGATAGTCTTCTCCTACACAGCGAAGGCGAGGGGGAGCACTAGTTTTCTAGGTCAATCAATCTATCAGTCAATTGCTTCGATTTCTCCGTATACAGAGGCGGACTGATTGTGCTTCGGCTGCTCTTTGCTTTTCACATGGACAGCCGGCTTTCTTCCTCATCTCAGCTGCTGCGGCTGTCTGCTTGTGTTGCCTTTTGATTTTTATTTATTTTTTTAAGGTAATAAAGTATGTCAATAACCATGAAAGGATTTAGATTTACGTAAGATTTTATTTATTTATCTTTTATCTTTTTCTTATTTCGTTTTCCTTTTTTTAATTTCCCGTAGCTTTCTCGGAGAGTGAGCTTCCGAGCGTACACGTGTAGACCATCTCATATACTGCTTCTCGACTTATTATTGGTACTGGCTTTATCCAATCGCAGTACGCCCCGTGGCATTGAAACGCTTCTCCACGAAGCGATGTACCTGAGAATGCCGTCTGTCCGGTGGGCCCGTCCGAAGAGGCGTCTAAACAGAGAAAGGCCGCCCCCAAAAGGGATACCGCGTGGACCGGATTGCCTGCCTCTTTTTAGAATTGAAAATACCCTTTTGCCCTCACAGGGACCTCTATTTACATATGAACGGCCAGCGCGCGATTTCCATACCACACGAGTCGTAAATGACATCAGCTCCCTTCCGAGCATCATTGAAAATTCCATCGAATTTAGTATGCTTGTGCAAATTACAACCTCCTCTAAAATGATGACAATTCTCGACTGCCCACGATCTGACGGATTCGAAGAACATTTTTCCCGGTAAGAGCCACCAGAAGATGTATGCGCTTCGTATCTGCGAAATAAATCTACTCCTACCTGCACAAGGTCCTTCGACTGGCTCGGTTGTATCCATCTCTATACGAAAGATGAGCGGTCGATCAATCGTCTGCGAAACAACAATGCCATATAAAGTTCATGGCAGGGAATATTTCGGATGGCTCGTTCCATTTTCTTTGCTTTATTAATACCTTGACGAGTGCATGGGCAATGGTTCATGGACTTTACCGTTGGTCGTTATCGATCGAATACAATCAAGAATGAGAAATGAAGAGCTGGAAGAAAGATGGTGCCACCCAACCCAATAAGGCACAGCCATGGTCGATGGTCGACATTCCATTTCTGACCATAAGTCTGAGCTCCTCGAGCTACTGTGGATTTCGAAAGTGCTCATTGGACCAAAATATATTTACGCAACGGTGAGTGATAGACTTGTTAGCACCGTCGGTTTCTAGACGCATGCGCATTTCTACCCAAGAAGCTCACAACAATCCTCTCAACTTTGGCTGCGCATAAAAAAACATTTGAATCGGTTTTGCATCATTTGAAGGTGAGCAATTTCTGTTCGTAGATTTGTCTGTTGTGGGGGAAATATCTCTCTTGTATATCTGCAGTAAGAAACAACAGATCTGTTCAAACGAGTGCTGGCAAATGACATGTCTTGAGCATGTTCAGAGGCCTATAGGAATTGTCAGCACACCTTCTGCATGTTTATAACTTGATGAAATTGATAAACCTGAAGGCGAGACTCCAAAGGGACTGTGATGTTGGTCATCAGAGTCCGAATATATAGATTTAACTTTGATATATCTCTTATGTGAGTTTCATGGGCTTCACCATCATGGACTTCTCATAAATATATGAGAATAAACTCATATTTTATGGATTTTAACCCATATTTTCCATTCAAATTTATGAAAAATAATTTCCCATTCATACCAATTCATCTTCCTATGCTTCCGGATGATCGATAACTAGCTACATCGAGCCATCTATAATAAGAACTAGTGAGACACGTTTCTCTTAGACGATATGTTCAACGGGAGCATGGAAAAGCGTGATCGATGATCACAGTTGCTCGTTGCTTGAGAGAGCTCCCACTTCTCGAAAACTAACCCCTCTTCGAAAAACCTGCCCAGGGGTCTTTTGCCTGTTAAGGGAGGGACGGGCGATGAACCCCTTCTCAAGTAATCCCCTGTCTTTAAGCCAGATGTGCATCGCAAGCTAGATGAGAAATCCTTTAATTGCCATTCAAGAAACACCCTTTATTCCCATCACGAGAAGAATTGGGAGGAAATGGATTAGGGTTCCTTGTTCACTCCTCAAATTTATGTATTACGTGTGATATACCACTCCCAGCTCCCACTACCACCTAGCAGAACATCCTCATCATACTGATCGACACTGTTCTTGCTACATATGTCACCATGCCTCGACCGATACCACCAAGCCAATCAGAAGGAGATAGCTCCAGCAGCCAAAAGAAACCCGAACCCGGAGTCCAGGGCATGGTCTCTGCTATAATGCACCGCGTCTCTGGCCTTCACAAGCATGCCGCAGCTGGCGGTTCAGGCCCACCTCATGAAGAGGATGACTGTGGTGTCAGAATAATCATGCTAACCGGGAACAACACGGGGGCCGCCCTACACACCAAGATGGACCACGAGAGACCCGGCCACGGCCTCTCACATGGGCCGGTGGAGTATGGGGAAGAGGACGACGGGGGGCCGATGAGCACGTTCGTGAACAGCAACTTCCAGGCGATTAATAACTCGATCACGATGGGCGGGAGCCACGAGGTGAGCGATCCCGGGGTCCATATGGAGATCTCAGACTTCGTCGAGCACAAGAAGCTGGGGCAAAGCAAGCATGGGAAGCGCAAGGGAGAGCGGAAAGAGAAGGAAAATGCAGGCATGAGTGATCAGCATTCTGATCAGCTCTCGGATTGAAGAAGAAGAAGAAGAAGAGGAAGAGTCTGGATTATGGATGAAAGTTGCTGCATGATAATAAGCCAAGGAAAAGGCGATTTCTTTCTGTAATTTTCACCTCCGCAGGTTGTTCACACAGTTCCAAATGCTTCCAGGTCTGAGAATAATGTTGGGTGTTTTGAGGGTCCTGTATTCTTGTTTCTGAAATTTATCACATCACAACTGAATAAGAGTCTTTACTCTATTCCTATTCTCATGCTTTTTTTTTAATATCAAACATCACCAACAATGCATCATGAGTTCCACCGTATCAAGCAGCATCATTACGTGCCACATGTAACATACATGTTAGTATGTTTGTGGAGCAAAAGAGCCATTGTCCTCATCAGTGGTGGTTCCATGAAGGGTTGATAGATAATGCTTTATAGGATTACTTGGCTATTTAAAATACTAANGTGGAGCAAAAGAGCCATTGTCCTCATCAGTGATAGTTCCATGAAGGGTTGATAGATAATGCTTTGTAGGATTACTTGGCTATTTACAGATTAAGTAATGGAGAAAATACTAATATATATATATATATAATAAGTACAGTTTTTGATATTATTCAGATGTAAAATGAAGTAAACATTTCTATTATCTAAATTACTTATNATAATAAGTACAGTTTTTGATATTATTCAGATATAAAATGAAGTAAATATCTCTATTATCTAAATCACTCATATCTAATTTTTTTTATATTTTTTAATCATCAAATTTTCATTTCTACTGATAAGAGTAAAATAAAATCTCCAAAAACCTCCATATCGTATGCAAAGTACGCCCGATGCACGACCATGGGTCAATCTGAGATTATTCTCAAAATACAGGGAGTGAATTGAAATTTTTAGTAAGCAGTAAACCCTTCTTCGAGGTTTAAGCTCGGCTCCGGTGAAGTGTGATCAGATTCCACGCTCGTCTCTTCTCCTACCGTCTCCTCCGGCGGCAGAGAGCACACCAGAAACCTAGAAATGGCGGCCTTGGCGATGCTAAGGTCGAGGGCAGCGTCGGTGGGAAACCTCTACCGCCTCCGCCACTGCCACCTCCACCTCCACCTCCAATTTCCTTCGCCGATGTTTCAGTTCCTCCGGAGTCTGCACTCTCTCGTTTCTCCGGAAGCCAACCGTCACTCTTCTCTCCCAGGCAACTTCCGAAGCATGGCTTCTTCCCCGGACTACACCGTTGAGGAAGCTGCTGGTGCCTCTGCCTCTTCTCTCAGTATTGATAGTCGCGTGCCGGCCACTGTCATTACTGGCTTTCTCGGCTCTGGAAAGGTCAGCTTCTTCCATCATCATAGATATTGAAGCAGGCTCTTGAGTTTTAATCTTTGAAACTGTGTCTTCGGGATGGTGTTTGTTCTGCAGACTACTCTGCTGAATCATATCCTGACATCTCAACATGGCAAGAGGATAGCTGTCATAGAAAATGAGGTTTGCATTAGTTCATTAACTGGCAGGTCATTTTTTACCGTGGAAANTAGAAAATGAGGTTTGCATTAGTTCATTAACTAGCAGGTCAGTTTTTAACGTGGACACTGTCCCCTAATTGATGCTTAGATTTGATTCTATTTCAGTTCGGTGAGATTGATATTGATGGCTCATTAGTTGCCAGTCACTCGTCTGCATCTGAAGAAATCATCATGGTAAATAATGGGTGCTTGTGCTGTACTGTTAGAGGAGATCTCGTAAAGATGTTACTAGAGTTGGTTAAAAAGAAGCGTGACAAATTCGATCATATTGTTATTGAAACCACAGGTAACTTTTGCTTATGTCTCCTGTCTTCCATTGTAGTCTTAGTATCATTTTGTTGCCGTTAAATTGCTTTCATTTATATGTTTTTCATTCCAACGTGACTGTTGTCAAAATTAGTTTTAGTTGACTGTCTTTTATGAGTTGGCCGTATGAATACTGTTGTTGCAGGCCTTGCCAAGCCAGGTCCAGTCATTGAAACATTCTGTAGTGATGAGCTGGTTTCAAGGTATGTCCAGTTGGATGGAGTTGTTACTTTGGTTGATGCCAAACACTCTATGCAGCACCTGAATGAAGTCAAACCAAGATTCGTGGTGAATGAGGCAGTTGAACAGATCGCCTATGCTGACCGTATCATTATAAACAAGGTCAATCCCTTATGTTGTGCATAACTTTTTCTGAAAATTTTCCTCGTCCTTTGTAGCTGCAATGTGTGGTGGCTCTTATGCCAAAACAGAAGGTTGAATATACAAATTTCCATTTGCTTAACAGATTGACTTGGTGAGTGATGCTGAAGTAGACACATTGACCAAAAGAATCAAGGTACCACATTATCCGTTGGATGAGGAAAAAGAAATTTGTGTTTCATGTATTAGTCCTATTATGAATTGGTTGTGGTAAGAGAATGGGGAGTCCATGTAACTTGCAATTTAGAGATCTAGCTAATTCTGTAGTATCAAGCCACCAAATCTGTGCTGTTTTTTATGCTATCTGTGCTTGCTGATCCATTTATGAAACCACATGCCATCAAATCATCTCAATATATGAGCCAATGGTTATAGTTCTTGAGGATGCTTGCTTGCTTGTTTTAATGCTCCTATTATATTGACACTTTTCAGCACATCAATGGGATGGCCCAGATCAAACAAGCCAAATATGGGTCTGTTGACATGGACTTTGTATTGGGAATTGGAGGTTATGATCTAGACAGGTTGTTCTTTAATTTTTTTTGGCAGATTCTTTTATATATTATTCATTGGTTGCATTAGGTCAAAGTTACTTAGTGCCATATCTTTAAGCTAAATCTGCATTTCTGGTGATTGCATTTGCAGAATTGACTCTGAAGTAGATGGAGATAATTCACCATGTACTACTACCCATGAACATAGCCATGGTCATGGTAAGACATTATATGACTAATTTTCATGTGTTCTCTGCGAGACATTTGGTTGTTCATGTTTCATGCAAATAGGATATGCTAATCAACTACTTAACAAGAATTCCAAACTTGTTTATCTTTAGTTTTTCTTCTGCCAACATCAGGCTGCATTTTAGAGCTGCTAGTAGCATTTGTTTGTTTCATGGTACTCAAGCGTCTCTGGACTTATCAGAAATATCATTGACTCATATGTCCTTTCTCTTATGTTGAGTTGCTTTTTATATCTCTATATTTATCTTGGTGTAGCTTTGCTACTCCTGCAAATATCTGTTTATGAAGTACTTGAAACTTTTACCACGTTCCAGATTGATTGATTGATTGATGGTTCCTTTGTGTGTGTGTGTTTGTGTTCCCTCAACAGGACACAAAGGGCACCACCATGATCACATGCATGATTCTGCTGTTTCTAGTGTCAGCATTGTCTCTGAAGGTACCCTTGATCTCGATGAGGTAATTAACTTTCATACAATGTTTTATCCTGTGGCACCACTCTCGCTATTGATCAGTCTAATTATATCCTGGTTAGTCTTCAATGCTTTTCCCCTCCCAGCTGTTATTTAGACTCTTCATCTCCTGTTCCTCTTGTGGGAAAATAGATTGATGATTGGCTTGAAAGACTGATTGAAGAGAAAGGAGAGGACTTATACAGAGTGAAAGGTGTGTTGTCGGTGACAGGATACGATCAACGTTATGTGTTTCAGGTGCCATTCTTAGGCTCCCATTGTTTGCTTTGTCATATAATAACTAGGAGTTTTACGTTGTGCCTTTCTATGATTGAAACTGTGCTTATAGTTAGCTAGAAATATGCTTTAAGACTTCACGTTCTCTCAGTCCTTTTGACCTTGACCAACTAATATTAGCCATCTTAGATGCAAATATCTCCTATTTGAGTAAATGTATAAAGTGAAGTGCAAGGGCATATTCTTCCCTTCTGCTGAGTCTAGCATTGTCTGTCGTCAACAATTCTGTTGTTTTTCTCAGGGTGTGCACTCCATGCTGGATGGATGTCCAGGAAAAGAATGGGGACCCAAAGAAAAGAGGATAAATAAGTTAGTATTCATCGGGAGGAACTTGGATGAAACTGCATTGAGGAAAGGATTCAAAGGCTGTCTTGTATAATGAGGAGAAGTGCAGCAGATTCTTCAATATCGGACGAGGAATGCATTTTGTTGATTTGCGAGCCCGAGTGGGTGAGGGTCATGCACGAGCATGTTCGAGTTCTAACATGACAGCAGGTTTGTTATTGTTACGGATTGCTGTATACTATTTCTACACCTGTCTGTGTGGTCAGAACTAATAATCATCTACTGGCTGAGGACCTCCAGCAAACTCCATTCACAAACATTTGTTTATTTATATTTCTCCTTGCTGTTTTGGTTGTATATGAATGATATAAATACTTAACCATCTTTTATTTTTCAAGTATGCACTGGTTCAAGTTGGGTGGACTTATTAAGGAATAAAGCTCTCTCAAGCATATGTTTCTCCATTTATATATAGTGCTCAGATTGGAATTCCTAGAGATGTGTGGAGCTGCTTCATTCACATTATTCATATTTGACAAGTAACCTCTTCCAATCTAAACGCCCGCTTGAAACCTCAGGAGTGACAGAACAATCGCGTTTCTATGAGCATAGATCCCATAAACATACAATAGAACTTAGTTTAAAGATGCACCGCACCCATCACAGAAGCAATGAACTCAATAGAGCTTAATAATAGGAAGAGTGCAAAGCTCTTTATTACCAAAATATGGTATGCACTATGGAAACCCCAAAATTGCGAAGGAGAAGAACCTCCAAAAGTAAAGCCATCTACCCAGTGTCAGTTTAGTCCTCTTCTCTTCTCTCTCTCTCGTGTTCCTCCCCAAGAGAGTTCAGCACATCCAAACAAGAAAATAATTCAAGGTGTAATATTAAGAGAGAGATCAGAGCTACATCTGTAGATTAAACCATGACATAAGTAAAAACTAAGCTAGTAAATGAAGACAAGGCAGATAACATGGCCAATCGAATTTGAAGCAGGGCATCGAGGAATGGCCTCAGGCTCAGCCAAGTGTGAGCACATCAACAAGGGAATGGGGCTTTCTTATCTGTGGAACTAGCGGGAGCTCCCTCCCACCAGCTCAGTGCCTGTGGTGCCCCGTTTGAGAGTTCACTAAGTCAAAACTGCCAATTGCCATTGCAGGTTCAGTTAGAGACAAATATCAAGGGTGCGCATCTACATTTTCACAGCGAAATCAAACTAAAGTGACCTGCTGTGGCAGCTTCAATCATCCAAATAGTAATAGGATCCAGCTGACTTCTGTTCCCTGTCCTTGGTAGAGTCCCGCTTATTGATTCTAGGACGGTAGTTTGTCGGGTCACGTCTAAATGTGATATCCAAATGCTGCAAAAATTGCATGTAATTGAGTAATCCTAAAAACTGAATAAAGACCACTTTTCAAGCTCAAAGTTAAGACAACTGCAGGTTCACACTCATAAAGCAGAGGCTAAGGATCATTTAAAATCACAAGTTTGGCTACAAGAAAGAAAGTTCCAGTGGTATGCCACTATTAGCTTCTCTATCAACTTCAGATCCCAGCCCAGACACTTCCCAAGTACTGCTTTTTATGTTCTCATTGTCACAGGCAACAAAGGAATAGTAATCATGAAGTTTACCGATAGGAAGAGATTCATCCCAGTCAACAATGACTGGGGGGAGTTTGCAGTACAATCCACAGAAGGCGTGCCCTCATAGACAATCACTCTATCTGCCAAATAGGTCGCCATTATAAAATCATGCTCCACCACAAAAGCAGTTTTCTTCGCATGAAGTATGAATCTCTTTATGACTTTTGAAGCTATGATACGCTGCTCGGAGTCGAGATATGCACTGGGCTCATCTATCAGGTAAATATCTGCAGGCTGCATAATGTAAGAACCCCACAAGAGAGCATAAGAACGACTGCTTATGTTAGCAGCAAACAACCTCCTAAAAACAGCACCCAAAGGGAGCAGAGCAATGATGTTATGGTTCCATGTCTGCCATATTCTTCAGTTTTCTGGAGTATCCTTGTATTTCATGTTTCAAATTTGTAGAAAGAAAATGACACTTAAGGCAGACTCAGTGGACTAAATAGCATGATCACCTTTCCAAGACATAAGCATAATGCAACACGTTGCAGCTCTCCACCTGAGAGATTGACCACTTCTTGATCCATCAATTGTTCGATCAGAAGAGGCTTCATCACATCTGATACGAATTGAGGATGCGTATAAGAATCCCTGATTTTCGTATGCAGAAGGTGTCTAACAGTCGATTGAAATCTTGGACTGATCTTCTGTGGCTTGTAGGAAACATTAAACTCGGGTATTTCCACATCCGACCCTTCCACAGAATCAGGTCTCAACAGACCAGCCTGAAGGAAAAACCAAAGGGAGCTTGCATAATTAGAAAATGCCCAGGTAATGCACAGTTTTATAAGCATTCATTTACAATCACAGAAAAGAAAGGCAGGGAGAGAGAGAGCTACCAGCATTCTGATGAACGTTGTCTTTCCAGTGCCATTCTCCCCAAGCATTACAATAATCTGAGAATCAGTGAATTCCCCCTCGATCACCTTAAGCTTAAAGTTTCCTTGAACTTTTGTCATGGTCGGGTATTTGTATCGTGCATATGTTTCGATGTCCTCAGCACCTTCCTGTGGAGTCTCAGCAACCTGTACGAGGAAAGTAGGAAACTTGAATAACACGAATTGCCTTATCAATGCAAGTGCATTACATTAAAAACGGTAAGTTATTCTTCACCTTGAAAGTAAGTGACTCATCCCTGAATCGCAGATTTTCTGTTGGTACAAACCCAGCTAAGAAAATGTTTATACCCTCTCTAACAGAAAAGGGAAGGGTTACAACTCCATATGCACCAGGCTTCCCATATAAGCAGCAAATGAAGTCAGACAAGTAGTCGAGGACACTAAGGTCATGCTCCACGACTATCACATAGCTGTAAACAAAATGCCATGAGTAGCATGTTGATACATGGGAACTGTCAAGGGAAAATGTGAAAAATGAAAATAAAATGATGCAAAAGTAAACCTGTTAGGTCCAAGCAAAGATCGTACAACTTGGGCAGCTTTCAGCCTTTGCTTCACATCCAGATAACTTGAAGGCTCATCAAACATATATATCTCAGCCTTTTGTATCGCAACAACTGCAATGGCAAATCTCTGAAGCTCCCCACCAGATAGATCACCGACATTGCGGTCTATGACCTGATTCAACTCAAGGTCAGCACATAGTTCTTTTTTCATCTCTTTTTCATCTTTCTGGTCAAGAACCTGCCCAACATTGCCCTGAACTGCTCTTGGAATGTGATCCACATACTGTGGCTTAATGATAGCCTGTGCAAATACAGAAATATTAATAGGAGAAAAATCAGCCTTGCAAAAATATAAATGAACACAAGCAAGAAGAGAAGGTTGATAAATATGATATAAATTGTAAATATTTCAGAAAAATAAAGACATAGCATGTTTCTTTACTCTTTTGAGCATGAAGTTATAAGAAGAACAAAACGAAGGACTCCACAACTCACCTTCAAATTATCTTCAAGAATCCGAGTGAAATAATTTTGCAACTCAGACCCACGAAAATATGTCAATATCTCCTGCCAATCAGGGGGATTCTGCAGAAGTAAAAAATGATTTCAAATTTTTAAAAGCATATAAGTGGATTATTGAAACATTAAAATCAGGGTGCCTCCAATTTAGACATCTGATAAACAGCAAGAATATATGTCAAACAGAATTACATCAAATCTTCCCAAGTTTGGCTTCAGTTTCCCAGCTAAGATTTTAAGGGCAGTGGACTTCCCAATGCCATTTGTTCCAACCAAACCAAGAACCTGCCCTGGCCTAGGCACTGGCAACCTGATATAAAGAACAATGGGGCAGGTCTGTCAACAACTTCAGAAAAGGACTCTACTATAACTCATTCTAATATTCAGCTAGTAAAACAAGAAGCCCATCTATGGTACCAAGCAATTACTGCTATTTTTATGTTATATATACATTTTGTGACAGCAAAAGTTCCCACCTATGCAGCTTAAATGTGTTTGGACCATAACGATGTGTTGTATCTTTATTCAAATCCTTCGGCAAGTTGATGATTTGAATTGCCTCAAAGGGACATTTCTGCAATTTCGGGCCAACATAAACCTCAGTAAGGTCATATAAGCACCCAAAAAAAGAAAGAAAGAAAGAAAGATGATAGTATAGGAGACAACACAGAAAACAAAAATCTATACTAACCTTGACACATATACCACATCCAATGCACAGCTCCTCGGAAATGAATGCAATCCTTGATTGAGAAGTGACCTCAATACATAATTTTCCTGGAAAGAACCAAGACTAAGGAGTCAAAGGAAGATTTTGTCCCTAGAGTAACTTCCTATTTTTACTAGAAATACCTACAAAACGTCATAACACATTTATTGCTCTACCACAGGATCAACAGAAGAACGTAAATCAGATAAAGCAACACATCCAAGTACAATAATCATACAAGAAATTCACCAACAGTTGAGTTTCTGATGACAACTCAAATCCCTTCAAATGCTAAATCGAAAGCAAAAATGAACTTCATCCAACCGTTCTGAGGATACCATCCATTCTATTCTTAAGCATTAACTCCATGTAACAGAATAATTAGCAGCAGCCAGGGCAGGGATATTTGCGTACATCAAACAATAACTTTCTGGCAATTGCTAAGCATGTCCTTCATTTATATAATTCACAGACAGTAACATATCTTAAAGGCAATTATGGTAAACCAACATCTAAGAACACCAAGTGCAACAAACAATGTGCATTAGGAAAGTTGTACGGGAGGGGGCAAAAACCTCTACAGTTATCTGTCCCACTGAATTTACACATCATACACAACCCCTAGGAGAGAAGAGCACAATCCCAGATGACCCAAAATCAAACGCACTTGGAAATGAAATAATAAAATTCAGCTAAAAACTACAGTCTTTTACCAGTTTTGACTACAGGACAGCTCTTCTTGCATTCCTGCCGACATTTCTTCGGCTTGCATCGATCAGAGCTCACGATAGCAATACGCGTCAACCGATCCGCCATGTTCTGAGCGTCCGGATATACTCTCTTGCCTCTGTAAATTGGACTGAATATTAATTAAAAATAAATAAAGGAGTTAGAACCCCCAAAAAATTTGCATCGACCAGCACTCAGAAACGGGTGCAAACTGGGGCCGAGCAACTGATAACGCTGACGTTCCTGAGGTCTTTATAATAGAGACAAGGAGCCTATTTATCTAGAACAATAAATAAGCAGTTCTCCTCCAACTAAAAACCGAAACTTTATTTGATTGAACTGAGAGCATCGTATCACCATCAGCGAAGCACAATAAAGTGAACATCAATCAAACCATCCGCTATTACAGACGTTCACCTCTTTCTGGGCAACGAGTGAGCGGCTGCGGAAGCGTGGGCAGTTGCACCTAGCAGATCAGAGGATCGCGTAGAATGAAAGGGAAGAGGAGACTGAGAGAGGAAAGGAAAGGAAAGGCATCTGATGCCAAGAAACGCTAGGTGTCAGCTTCACCCCACAAGCAGCATCAGCACCAGCAGCAGCCGCCGCCGCCGCCGCTGAGACGATGGGAGAAGTGAAAGGATCGAGGGTTCAGAGAGTCGCAAATGGGCTGAGCCTTGCCGAATGTCGGCCCAACGAAAAATCATGGGCCTTTGAGTCGGTCAGGACCGTCTGGTTTGGTTTCCTCGCGGGGAATGAATTGAAGTGGGTCTGGTCTATTTTATATATTATTTTTTCTTTTTTTTAGCTCCCGTAAATTACTTTTCCATGGAATATTGAGGTAAAAATTTTCCCCCTTTTTCCCTTTAATTTATCATTGAATTTTCTTGTTTTACCACCAAAAATCGCACCCGAGGCAGTTAACTATATTTAATCATTTACGTGCTATCATTTTTTTGATAATTCCATTAAATAATCAAATTCACGTCTATTAAAGTTTTTCATTAAACTTGTTTTTAATCTTTAGTCTGCGCCCTCTTCCTTCATCAGCACCACAAATAAAATATCTCAATCTTTCTTCTTTTTTTAATTTATCAGTTCTAATTTATGAATTACAAGAAAATCGTTAATACATTAATTGCCCTTAAAAGATTTATTTGATTATTTATTTTTTTCCTGCCATTCTATTTAATCACGAAATTGACGCTTAGCACACGATCGACCTCTGATATTTCCGTTTCTGCTTTCAAAAATTATCGGCGAAACGTACGATTCAATTTTTTTGATCATTAAATTATGATAAAAAAATTGTAAATCTACGAGCAACATCTAAAGTTACCCAATTCAATACTTTTTTGGCATGAAAAAGCAATATCCGAAAGATAGGAGGCCTGGCTAATGTAGTTCAATTTTGGTAGGTAATTTATCGGAAGTAAATTTTATTCATTTATAATATTCGGACGATCCTAACGAATTTATGTTCGCCTTCAATGCAATATTTTAAAAATCCAAAAATCCCCCACTAATGAAGTTTGGATTGGATTAATCGGCATAAATAGACACGTTTCGCAAAATATACAGTCACTTCCGTATATGATTAATGCAAATAATTTATTTTCCAAAACGAGCTGTATAATCTGTGTATATCAACGCCCTGTATAGCTGCACCCGAATTGTTCATCTATCCATGATTCCTTGTATACGGTCCGCCACAATCAGGCAGCCGTAGCCGCCGCCGCCGCCGCCGCCGCCGCCGCCGCAACTTCCAACCCGAGATTCTTGGACAAGGTTTCGGGTTCGTGTAACCTACAGCATATTAAGGTCGCGTTCCCGGACAAAGAGCCCGTGGAACCCATAGGGCACCCGCCGGGGCAGCTTCACAGACGCCACCACCTCGAGCTCAGGCGACTTTGCGTCCATGACCAGGAATCGGGACTCCCCGGCATTCTCATCGTGAAGGTAAGAGACTAGGTAACCATCGTCTTCCTCAGCCTCCGGGTTGTCCGGCTCCCTAGCCACGAAGAAAGGCTCGCCCCCAAAGCAACCGGGCCCGAACATCCGGCTCGCCACCGTGCACTCCCTTCGGTCCGAGTTCGTCACGTCGAGCTTCACCAACCCGGACACCTTGGGAAAGGGGTCACCCACCGCAGCGTAGACGAACCTGTTCCTCTTTCCCACGAACGCGGGGTTAATCACCGCAAAGTCCAGGTTCCGAGCTGAGAGAGGCTCCCGAGACACGAACCCAGTTTTCAGATCGATCCGGACCTTCTCAACCAGTGCGTGGATGAGGTCCATCCTCTCAAGGGTGTGCTCGACCGACATAATGTTCGGGGCGATCAGGACCACCGTATCGTCGTCATCCCAGGCGTTGATCGCATGGATGACATTGAACCCTGGCACCTCGAACCACTTCATCTCCGACTCATCCTTGGCATACCTCGGGAGGACCCCGATCCTTGGCACCTTCCCCGGATCCGAACCGACCGGAGACCCGCCTCCGAAGATCATCTCCGTTGGGTTCATCCCGATCTGAATGTCTCCAAAGATAGCGTACTTCTTCGTGATTGCGAAGTCATGGAGGAACGCCGGGCGGATCATGGAGAAGATCGGCACGTCGGCCTGCTTCTCTCCATTGGGATTGAAGTGGAAGTAAGTTAGGAATGGAGGAACCGGCCCGTACCTAAACGCGAAGGTCTCCCCAGTCTCCAGGTCGACCTTCGGGTGAGCGGTCATGCTCATGATCAATCTTCCGTCGAAATCCTGGCGGCCCAGAGTCTCGATGTCTCCGGTTCTGGTCAGTTTCACGGAGTAGGGGAGATCCGATTCACCGAGGGCATAGAGGCTGTTCCCGAAGAAGGCGAGGCTTGTGTTTGCAAGGCCAATGCCGTTGGCAGGGTTAAACTGGCCCGCGAGTATCCTCACCGCAGAGAGGGCCCCTCTGGCTGCCGATGCCGTGAGCCCATTGAAGCCTGAGAAGACGCTCGGCAGCACCGCAGAGCCGACCTCTCTCTCAGTTAAGTACTTGTAGGTCTTCACGTAGCGGCCGCACAGGGTGGCCCGGCCGCTGGAGATCCTAATCGAGTGGAGCATCCCATCGCCGTCGAACATGTGGTACGGCCCACGGGGAAGGAACTGCGGGTTCGGTCCGTTTCTGATATAAGCTCCGTCGAGGCACGAGGGGATGGAGCCGAACTCGACTTCACATTCGGTCGGAGGAAGCTCAGCCACAGGGGCAAAGTTGCCCGACAGCACGTGCCTTGGGTCCACGGAGGTCTTGAGGGGAGGATCTACGAAGTTGTTTATGATGTCGTCCAGCGCATTGAACACAGCCACCGGAAGCGGTGGCTCGGTCCTGGTCCGTGACCTAGTGACTGGCGGTTTAGCAGCCACTGACACAGCAAGAGATGCGGGCTTCCGAGGGGATGAAGCTGGAGGTGGCTGTGGTGGGACTGTGGGGCTCGGGGGGGTAGAAGTATTGGGCTGCTTCTCTTCAATCCCAACAGAGGAAATGAAGGGAAGTGAGGTTAGGAGGCTGGGCTGCTTGATGGGTGTCTTTGGAGGGAAGAAGAGTAAACTCTGGTTTGAGAGGAAAGGAGAAGAGAAAGCGTCCATTGTTTCCTCCCTCAGAGACAACAGTGGAGCTGGGAGATGGAAGGGGGATGAGGAAGAGAGCCACGGTCACTGTGGGCGGAAAAATTTAAGCCAGATGTGGCTATTTATGAAGCAGAAGGTCCGCTAGATGTCGAAGAAGTTGCTTAATATTCTCACACGTATTGACATCTGCTTCAAGCTTAAGGATGAATCACTATTGGGTGCAGGGATTTCATTCTTGCCTGTGCCAAGAGATTTTGGTTGAATCGAGTTTATAACGGAAGGGTGGAAACGGAGAAAGAATAAATGGATATGAAAAATATCACGATAAAAATTAAATTTATAATATCTTAATTATTATATTAAAAATAGTTTCATTACATCAAATTCCATCAACTTTTTATTTACGATGANAAATTAAATTTATAATATCTTAATTATTATATCAAAAATAGTTTCATTACATCAAATTCCATCATCTTTTTATTCACCATCGTACTTCCCTAGTAATAGAAAGAGAATGGAAGAATAAATTTGCTGTTCTCATGTTCCAACTTCTGCTGGGCAATAAAAGGTGTATAACCCCAGGGATTCTCACGAAAATTGTCCGGCACAGACGGTCGCAATATCACAACCCCAGTCTAGGTTTATTAGCTTGGCATCAGTTATCGTCTGTGCAACAAGAAAAATCACATTTGGACGCGTGTCGGTGCATGGCTCGGAGATGATCTCTTTCGCGAGGACCACTGATCTCCCTACCCAGCACATAAAATCGTAAGCGAAAGATCCTGGGTTCCCTTTGCTTTCCTCCACACATGACGACAGATTTAATGGCACAACGAACAGTGACAGCACCGGGATGAAAAAGAGAAAAAGGGGGAGAAATGAAGGAAAAAGGAAATAAAGGAGTAAAGTAAAGGAGAAGTTTGGGAATGGGCAGAGGGATGGACTGCCCATGTGTCATGTTCTGGTCGGTCTGTTACATTCGAAGAAATTGTTCGCGCGTGTTTCCACTCTCAGATGACAGTGGCAGCACAAATCGGAGGAGGAAGCTTCAATAATAGTTCGTAGTAATATCATCGAAGAGTTCTTTACGAAATGATTTGGTCGCGGAATAGTAGGGTTTTTAACACCAGTGGAAGTCCCTCTCGATCTTGCTTTTCCCACTTTGTTGCCTCTTCTCCCCCATCAACCTTGGAGGTTTCCGATATTTTAAGCTACCCACGAACCAGAAATGTAGGTTGAGATTCTATGCAGTGCCTCGAGACAGAAACCTGCTGGTAGCTGCTATTCAAGAAGAGGCTCAATCGCAGGAGCAGGGTGGTTGGCTATAAAAGGCGTGGATTATTCATCTTTTGGAAACGCTAGTTCTTGACTTATTCAAAGAAGAAGAATTCCGGTGGCAATCGGCTGAAACGCACCATCAAAAGGAATAATATCTCCCCGTCGGACTAATCGTTACACCGTTATGGTCCTTCCGGTCCATCCTCGACCATCCACAAGCTCATGCCCGGAATTCCTGTTCCATATACAGGGGCCTCGAAAGAGGTCGGATAACATCAGTTTTCAGGCAGTGTGGTTCCAGGATCGGATGAATTCTTGCAAGACAACCCAACCTGCAAACATGATGTGTGCTTGTAGTTTCAGGTATCAGAAATAAAGTACGCGTTTACCATAGTATCCTAAGGTAGTGTTCATCGGCTGCCCTGTTGTCACCATCAAACACCAGATTTTTAGGGCATTACTATCCCTCGACATCAAACACATCCATTTCACCACCAGTTAAGGTGGGGAAGGGTAAATCCAGAACACCAAAATTGACAAATTGGGCATCGTATGGGCGCCGTCACTGTGAAGGTGAAACCGAACTTGAACAAAAATCTTATATAAGTGGATGTGAGTAAGGAAATGGTAGATAGTATACGGTAGCTCGAAAATTTAAAATTACATAATCAAAAAATAATTCTTATTGGATAATCTAATTAAAAATCTAATAAATTTACATGCAGGAGTACTGTCCCCATTTTAATAACTAAAATGTTATGAATTCGATCTTTATTATAAGTATTTTCATATCGTTTTATTCTTTTCTTCTATTATTATCTGAGTTGCTCTATTTGTTGGAAANGGTAGCTCGAAAATTTAAAATTACATAATCAAGAAATAATTCTTATTGGATGATGTAATTAAAAATCTAATAAATTTGCATGCATGAGTACTGTCTCCATTTTAACAAATAAAATGTTATGAATTCGATTTTCATTATAACTTTTTTCGCACCATTTTATTCTTTTCTTCTATTATTATATGAGTTGCTCTATTTTTTGGACATTTAAAATTTTACTTCCTAACATATCTCCGGCAAATCACGATCTTATTTGTCGGGCAGGCACGAAGAAATGCATTCAGCGAAGCAATAGGTGATGGGCCCCTTCTGAGACCCCATGACGATCGGCCCTCGATCTGGGAATATGCAAAGCTTGCCTGGGGACCGTCAAGCCTGTGGATAAGGTGACTTAGTGAATTGACACTGATGCCTCGTATGGGTCTATCCTCATGGGACCCTCTAGCAATTAATAATTGTGACCTAAGCCCCCAGATGATTTTTTTTCTCCCTCGTGTGGTTGCGGTGCTTCGAGTAAGAGTTATCAGTCGTTGCTCCGATCTTTTACTCCGTAATCGCCTCCTTCGTCAAACTCCAGTTAAACCACAAACTCTAAGGAATTATACAGCACAGCCGAGGCAAAAAAATCTAGATGTACGACCACATGAATCCCATCGAGGTGTGCATGGGAAGTTAAGAGTCACTGGGCATTTTCTGCTCATGCAAGCCTGCTTTTGTGATACGGGAAATTATACTCGATATCTTGCAGTAGTTATCACTGTTGTAACCGGGCTAATGCGATTTCTCGAGCCTTAGAGCATATCATTCCAGCTGCCCATCTTTCCTAGGATATCTCATCATCTGCGAGCAAGACAGCAGTCATAGGCTATGGTAGTGAGAGCTCTCTCTTTCCTGGGAGAAAGGTCAGGTTCTTAGGATTATTAGCCACATTAAGGGATGGATGGGGAACAGATCCGTATTGAACTGATTGCCAGAAGCCGAAGTATGCAAACTTCATATGGGTACGTGACCTACGAATACAAATACGGGTATGAGAAGGCGCCTCAGATTTGTTTCCTACGCAAGAATCAGTGGGGCCAAAAAATNGGGTATGAGAAGGCGCCTCAGATTTGTTTCCTTCGCAAGAATCAGTCGGGCCAAAAAGTTTGACTCCTGGGGAAATTATATCTCTTTCGAGAACCCGAGCTTTCAGTAATAAGGGTCTGAGTGAATGCTGGTCCTATAGAGTTACTTCCGCCCGTCCATGCTAGGGAGGAAAATTGCAACTCAGATCCTTGGAAAGTTGGATTTTAAGGGCTTTCGCCGTTTCAAATGTGCAGTACAAGACTGGCTCCTGCAGTGTCGCCGGTTCACCCCCGCCATAGGCCCAGCCCCACCCCACCCTCCCCCTTGCGACGCATATGGAATTTTCTTATCAAATTTATAAGAGTGGTAAATTTATTTTTATATCTAATTTAATATTCAATTGATCTATTAATTCTAATAATTATTGTGAGCTATTTTTTTTCCGATTAAGAAATGACCCCGAATCTTCTTTTAATCTTAGTAGACCAATTTCTAATATAAAATTTTAATATTATCCTAATGATACCAATATCTTATATATTAAAATATTTACTCTTATTTTCCTCCTGAGATGAAATCTTATTTGGGAACATAGGGATAAAAAAAGAAGAGTAATGAAGCAAAGAAAGGAATCCCTATTACGATGATTTTCTAAAATTTTTAAAGGAAAAAAATGATAGAGATGCTTGTTTTTTTAGATTATTAAAAAATGTTAAAATTGTAGTAAAAATACGTAAAATAATTGGTTGTAACTCAAAGAGTCTTACGTGTTCCTAATGTCAGGATTTTGTCAATCACCCTGCAAAATTTTACCTCGTATTTAACAAAATGTATCATAAAATATTATAATTTACGNTAAAATTTTTAAAGGAAAAAAATTATAGAGATGCTTGTTTTTTTAGATTATTAAAAAATGTTAAAATTGTAGTAAAAATACGTAAAATAATTGGTTGTAACTCAAAGAGTCTTACGTGTTCCTAATGTCAGGATTTTGTCAATCACCCTGCAAAATTTTACCTCGTATTTAACAAAATGTATCATAAAATATTATAATTTACGGTGTAGGATTTGGATTTTTCAAATTGTAATAGAACGTTGTGGCGTAGATTCAGATTTTATATGCAAGTTCGAATTTTACGCTGAATATACAAGTTCTACCCGAGCGTGAGCGTTCAATGCTTTGAACTCCCAAACTCAAAGGATCAGAAAAGGGCAAAATACAAAGCCGAGTTGAGTGGACAAGTAAGACTAAGAAGAGGGCAGAATGAAACAAGAAAACAAAATGCTGTCAAAACCGCGACTCATGAAAAATGCTGCTGCCGGGTAGCAGTCGATGGACATTGTGCGGCGTTTTCTACGTTCACGGCAATGCAGTTGCGGCGGCGGTTGGGGCAGGAGGAATGGGAGCAGAGCCACCTCTCTCCCTCTCTATTATTATGCACTGGTCGTGGGACCCGTGGCGGCATTCCGCCACCAGCCGTATTTCCTCTCCCTCCACGAGCTCGGTCAGGCATTTGGCGCACTCCCCCGTCCCAGACATACCCACACCTGGCGAGAATGCCACCGGGCCTATCGGGGCCACTGTCGCTTCACCAGCGNCAAAGGATCAGAAAAGGGCAAAATACAAAGCCGAGTTGAGTGGACAAGTAAGACTAAGAAGAGGGCAGAATGAAACAAGAAAACAAAATGCTGTCAAAACCGCGACTCATGAAAAATGCTGCTGCCGGGTAGCAGTCGATGGACATTGTGCGGCGTTTTCTACGTTCACGGCAATGCAGTTGCGGCGGCGGTTGGGGCAGGAGGAATGGGAGCAGAGCCACCTCTCTCCCTCTCTATTATTATGCACTGGTCGTGGGACCCGTGGCGGCATTCCGCCACCAGCCGTATTTCCTCTCCCTCCACGAGCTCGGTCAGGCATTTGGCGCACTCCCCCGTCCCAGACATACCCACACCTGGCGAGAATGCCACCGGGCCTATCGGGGCCACTGTCGCTTCACCAGCGTGCTTGGCCATGCGGGAGTCTTGGTCGTTCGGTGGCTGACGGTGAAGGAAGCAGCGGAATGCGCCGTGGAGGACGAGCGCGCAGATGAGGGAGGAGAAGAGGGCAACAATGGCAACAACTCTTCTCGATTATTTGAACAAAAATGGCCATAATTTCATAAATAAATACCGCTCATTCTGGTTCAATGATCAATAATTATAATATAAATCACAATTTTCTTGTATGATGCTATTCAGTTGGCCCGATCCGGCTCTAGTTTTGACATCAGTCAGCGCCCAGAGCATTGCAATGCATTCGTAAGGGATTTTGAATTTGGCTGCAGGCATTCCTGTTGAAGATATGTCAAGACCGAGTGAAGGTGGATTCATGGAGAAGGACACTCGACCCCTGGAAAAAATGACCAAGGATGAGAGTCCAATTCTGGAAGAGCTCCTGAAAAATCAACATGGATGTCGACCCTGAAAGCAAAACTGCATGCTTTGGTGAATGACATTGTCAAACGCAAATGGAGGATCCGTCTTCTTCTTCTTCTTCTTCTTCTTCTTCTTTTTTTTCTGTCATACACGTGATGTCCCAGTAACACGCACAGACCTCATCGAAAATCTTCAACCTCCGTACATGGCCTCGATGTCCAGCGCCACCAAGTGAGCTAACCAGTACGAGGGGGTTGGTTGTTCACCGTCACGCCATTTTCAATCGTGGATCTCGTCATGAGTTAGCTAGCTAACATTTGGACTCCATTAATTATCGCCTGTTTTATTATTCTACGCAGTTTCAGAAGTGCCCGTCAGTGGAAGGCGCATCATCGTTCCACCGTCTCCTATAGTTACTGGTATTTCTGGTGTGTACAGTGTCTGATCCCACTCCCAAGGAATCCAGCGCCAACAGAGACTGCACGAGATCGAATGCTGAAAATGAATAAACCACCTTCCAGATTCATCCCTATCCAGACGGAAAAAAAAACCCGAATCTCGTAAAATTTCCTGCATTGACTGGCTCATTGCAGCTTGCCAGATTCCAGAATTAATTGCGGATTGTAGACCAACAAGAGATACAATTAAAAAAAAGAAAAAAGAAAAAGAAGGATAGGAGGATTTTTTCAGTGATGAGAATCATGACTTCGGACCCTTTATCGTAGGTTGGAGCCTAGAGCCATTTGATGATGCCGAACTCCCTTTCCTCGATGGCTCGTCAGTATTTAATTTGGCCACGATGCTGCACTTCTGGGCCATTTGCCAAGACGACCGACTCCAGTGAACTTTTACTGAAAAATTAAGCACCAGAAGTTGGTTGGGCGTCTGATGGGTTCAGAGGCCCAGTAGAAGCAAGAACGCTGGTGATTTGTGAGAAAATGAACATACATAACATACATTAGTACAGTTTAAATACACAAATATAATCAAATCAATCTGGCCCCCCAAATCCTCATATCCACTCCGAGGCCCACTAGCCTCCCCGTCGGACCCCGGCATAGGGCACAAAATGGAAATTTAGAGATTATTTCCGGGGTGAGAGCCTCTTATCTTATCCGCCAATTCTGAAGTCACCGTGATCCTTNGCGAGAATGCCACCGGGCCTATCGGGGCCACTGTCGCTTCACCAGCGCGCTTGGCCATGCGGGGGAGTCTTGGTCGTTCGGTGGCTGACGGTGAAGGAAGCAGCGGAATGCGCCGTGGAGGACGAGCGAGCAGATGAGGGCGGAGAAGAGGGTTTAATTTGGCCACGATGCTGCACTTCTGGGCCATTTGCCAAGACGACCGACTCCAGTGAACTTTTACTGAAAAATTAAGCACCAGAAGTTGGTTGGGCGTCTGATGGGTTCAGAGGCCCAGTAGAAGCAAGAACGCTGGTGATTTGTGAGAAAATGAACATACATAACATACATTAGTACAGTTTAAATACACAAATATAATCAAATCAATCTGGCCCCCCAAATCCTCATATCCACTCCGAGGCCCACTAGCCTCCCCGTCGGACCCCGGCATAGGGCACAAAATGGAAATTTAGAGATTATTTCCGGGGTGAGAGCCTCTTATCTTATCCGCCAATTCTGAAGTCACCGTGATCCTTTCATCTGCTAGAAGGTCAACTTTGTTATTGATCGCTTAATAAAATGCCAACTGATTGAGTTCCCTGTCCTGTCTGCCGTTCATAGCCTGGACGTGGAAATTCCGCCCGCGACTGGGGTTCCCTTTCTTCCTCAAATAGTAACCAAAATTGATGAATCTGAAATCGCTGGGGGACTCGGGCTTGCTTGACCAGTCTGATTTTCTATTATTAATTATATTACAGTCCAGCTGATCGGTTATGCCCGGAGATATCGGCTCCCCTCGTCAGAGAAAACTTACTAAATTTCCCTGACTGATGTGAAGAAAATCATCGAAAAACCAAGTGAAGGAACCCGAATTCCTCCAAGTTTAACCGGGATTGCAATCGAATCGGCTGGACCAGGACGAGCCGTCATTCTGATCGACGCTCCGCCGGTCCGAAAATATCGAGCTAACACAGTGGAGACCTCAGAGAGGTCAGGTCGGCTCCTGGAGAATGGCAGGGAAGACGTAAATGCGGCTGAAGAGCTTCACGTGATCCTTCCGTCAGTTCCACTACTCTCCTCCTCCTCCTCCTCCTCCTTGCAATGGTAATTAAAGCTCAGTCAGGGGACCTTGCTCGACAACCTTCCCACGTGTCTCCAGAGAGACAACCATCAGATGTTTCACCCCCTCAGGACCAACAACCAACTTTATTATGCAATTGAAACCGACAGGATCTACGAGCTTGGTACCGAATCCAAAGATGAACCTGACCAGGTATCTCCAGGTTACTTATGCTGAGTTGCATAGACCGACCCCCATGTTGACCACTTGCCGACTTCGGCTTTTTTGACCACTGCTGGATTAGGAACCTCAAAAGATGAGCATCTTCAGCCCTTTCCTGCCTTGCCCCCATGCTCTTCTTTCCAAGGTCGATAATTAGATCTTGAATTTTATAGTCGCAGTGGATCTGTAATTATGACTAATGAAAAAAGCAATTATTAATTCTAAAGACTGTATTGTGTGTTTTTTTATTATAAAAAGAGAATTATATTTTTATATAGAGTATAATATAGCTGAGAATAAAATGAGTTTGCGCGAATAACTTTAATGAGAATTGTATTATGTGGATAATAATATCATTAACATCAAAATCTTTTCTTTCACCTAAAATCATTAGCATATTTTCAAAAACAGATTATTGGAAATATACGGGAATTCTTGGTTATAACAATATTTTCTTGATTACAAGGTGAAAATGGGAAATTGTGGTATTCGAAAAAAAAAGAAATTTGTTATAATGTTGGGTTAAGCATAGATCAAAGATGACGAGATGAGCGCTTTGACAGTCTGCATCTGCACCCAATGCACGAACTTCTTTGCTACGTTAGTTCCATGAAACGCTCACTGTATTTAGAATTTCGAATGGCTATCGTACCGCTAGATTTGCTTGTATTCGGCAAATCAAGAGAACAGCGACAGAAGAGGGGATGCGGATGCTGAGGAAATTGAGGCTGGTTTGTCTCCTGTAAACTCTGGCTGCTCGCAGTGCTATTTTCGTTCAGTTCTCTCTCCGTAGACCGAATCTCTGCCCTTTCACCACGCCATGGGAAAATTCAAAAGCTTTACGAATGAACATCAGAATGAGAAAAACCATTCTTCTTTAGCCTAATAATAAACAATTACTCCATGACCCTCTCTGCGTTCTCCTCTCCTTCCTTTTTTTTTTTTTCCCATTTTTCTAAATGTGCTCTCCTCCTCTCCTTTCTCCCTCCGTGGTTCTCTCACTTCACTTTGTCAGTCACCGCTCGTCACCTCTTGTAATGGCGGAAATCTCTCGGGCTTTCTCCCCGAGGCTCAACACCCATTCTTGACTTCACCTTCCTTGTTATAATAGCTTCACCTCTTGAGCCTTCTTTTTAATCCCCCGGCTAACCAACCCCCCCACCCAGAACTCTTATAGGCATCTCTGCAGTGCCCACATTTTATTGTTTTTGTTAGCTAAATCCTTCTTTAATGTTGGGAATCACAGGAAGGATTGGAGAACAAGTTTTGAGCGCATCAGTGATGGTTTTGCTTTGAGCAGAATTGCGTTTCTTTGTTAAGAATCTTTCTAAAGGTATGGCCCCTCATGTCATTACTATTAAGTAGATTGCCATATCAAAAACAGAAGAGGCAGAAAGATGAGATCTTTAATAAGAACTATTAAAAGACTCTTTCTGCTGGTCTCTACCTGGATCTGTTGATGGCGGTATTTGTGAAAATGGGAAGAGAGAAAGAGAGACCTCTGGGGTTACAAAATCTTGAAAATATGATGGGAACTCTGTTAGGTTTTTTATTTTTGGGGTGAAGAGGGAAGCACCGATTCTGGGGCTTGGGTGAGCGACCCGTGTGACTTGTGGGTGAGGACCAGTCAGAAGTTGAACAGATTTCTTTCTCACTGATGCTCAAGCAATTGTCTTTCTTTCCTTTTCTATTATTGTTATTATTTTTTGTATTTCTTTATGTTCCTCATTCCTAAGGGGTGAGAGCTGCAGCGCACAGAATAAAGTTAAGGCATCTGGAAATTTCCCTTTTTATTGCTCCTTCGAGTTTGATGTTCTGTGCTTGTCCAGTGACCGCTCTCTAATTATTGAGTTCCTGCATTTGAAAGGAAAGGTGGGGATGGACATAAAAAAATGTTCGGTGGAAGTTTGTTTTGTCCATTCTTGCTAGTCTATTCTATTCCATGTCCATGCCCTCTCTCTTTTCTTGCCCATAGGACCATTTTCAGATAGAGCTGTTTTGTCTGATCTCTGATCTAGTTGCTTCAATTTGAGGCGAGATTTGATCTCATTCGGTGTTCGAAGATTCTCTCTCTCTCTCTCTCTCTCTCTCTCTCTCTCTGTGTGTGTGTGTTGTAAGACAAAGAAGGATAAGCGAGCAAATCAGATTGGTTAGTTGTTGTCATCCTGTGTTTCAAGATTATGATCCTTGTAAATATGCGCAGAGATAATAAATTGAAAATGGCCAAGGAGTACAGTGGATCCCCAAAACCTCACCATATAGAATCAAGACGCAAACGCCTTACTTACATTGTTGGTGTCAGCGGCCTCTGCATATTTTTCTATGTCCTGGGAGCTTGGCAGACCACTCCTCCAGGCCCTGCCAACCCATCTGATGGATCTACCTATAAAGTCGCATGTAACATGGAGAACTCTGCTTCCATTGATGGGCAGCCATCCTCTGCATCATCACTCACTTTGGCCTTTGAGAGTCACCATCAGATGGTAATGAATGACACGGGAACTGCTGCTGAGAACTTCCTGCCATGCGATATGTCCTATAGTGAGTATACCCCTTGTGAGGACCCAGTCCGGGCTAGGAAGTTTGACCGCAACATGCTGAAATATCGAGAAAGGCATTGTCCAACAAACAAAGAGCTTCTTCGTTGCCTTATCCCAGCCCCACCCAAGTACAAGACCCCATTCAAGTGGCCCCAGAGTCGGGACTATGCATGGTATGATAATATCCCCCACCGGGAGCTCAGCATCGAGAAAGCTGTCCAGAACTGGATCCAGGTTGAGGGTGATCGATTTAGATTTCCTGGTGGAGGGACTATGTTCCCTCGTGGGGCTGGTGCATATATTGATGACATTAATGAACTGATCCCTCTCACTAGTGGGAGGATCAGAACAGCAATTGATACGGGCTGTGGAGTAAGTATTTCTGCTCAGCAACGAAAAGATCTTCAAACATCTATCTTTTTTATCTGTTGAAGGGTATATAAGTCATAGTAGTGAATATCCCTTATACTGCCAAATGAATGTCTTTTCTTTTTCCCATGATGACAGCATGAGTACCTGCCATATTGAAACCATTATAGCTGCCATTGTTTTCTGTTGCAAAGTTAGGGGACTTAAGCACACCCTCTTCATGCATAGAGAAGGAAAATGTTATAGCCTCTTTTTCACAAATTGGGTTTGTTTAGGTAGCCAGCTGGGGAGCTTACCTGCTGAAGAGGGATGTTATCACCATGTCTTTTGCCCCAAGGGACACACATGAAGCGCAGGTACAGTTTGCTCTGGAGCGGGGAATTCCTGCTATGATTGGGATCATGGCTTCCAAGAGGCTTCCTTACCCAGCAAGGGCATTTGATATGGCCCACTGCTCTCGTTGCTTGATACCTTGGGAAAAATATGGTAAGTATTTAGTGATGTAATGGATGCAGAAAAAGTCATCCATGGTTCTTTTATTTCCAATCATATATTACATGTCAGGAATAACATTTACTGTCAATTTACTGTTATTGTTTGATTGTAGATGTAGTGTGTTTTGCAATCATAGTTAAAAAAAAAAAGTTATGGTTGATGAAAATCTGGTTTTTTCTGACTCCATGAATTCACTTGAATCTTGTTTTCTCCAACCATCTACTGTTGTCACCAAATTTTGTGATGTAGTTACAATTAATATCCACTGTTGAATCAGCTGAAGTCTTGATCTCTCCTCACTTGTTGCTGTGCTTATTGCTTTAGGGAGTATGGAATATTAACATTTCCCTTTCACATTGACCTTTCCTTGACAATAATATGATCACAAGTGTTTTTCACTTTCTGTAGATGGGCTGTACCTCATTGAAGTGGATAGGGTTCTGAGGCCTGGTGGCTACTGGGTATTGTCGGGCCCACCAATCAATTGGAAGAAGCATTGGAGAGGATGGGAGAGGACCCAAGAGGACTTGAAGGCAGAGCAGGATGCTATTGAGGATGTAGCCAAGCGGCTTTGCTGGACGAAGGTCATTCAGAAGGGTGATCTTGCAATATGGCAGAAGCCTCTCAACCACATTGAGTGTATCAAGAGCCGGAGGATGTATAAAATGCCACATATTTGCAAGGCAGACAATTCAGATGCTGCTTGGTACTCTCTGCATCTCATAGTTTTTTGTTTCCTTCGCTTATCATCACTTCTCTAGTTGTTTATGATGAGGACACTTATTCATCTAGTAAAATGAATAATTAACATAAAAAAATTGTCATACCACACTGTTAGTGATTATTCCTCTTGGGCAAACTGGTACTGGAAGTTTGCCATTGTTATATTTTCCTCATTGCTGAAAAAAAGAGAGAGGAAAACACAGAGAACTACAACTGTGGGTGTTGGACCGTGCTTTACAGCATGTATCTGATTATAGAACTTGACACATTTTTCTTTCCTTTTTTTCAGGATGTGAAAATTAGTTATTGGGAATACTGTAAAAACTTTTGCAGATCAAACAGATATATCTTGCTTAACAGAGAACCCAAGTTTCAGGCAATAACATCAATTCCTTATGATGAGTAAATAACTGATCTCTTTTCGACTTGTGCTCTTTAAAGGTATAGAGGCATGGAACCTTGCATAACTCCACTACCAGAGGTAAGCAGCTCAGATGATGTTGCAGGCGGGGCTCTTGAGAAGTGGCCTGAGCGGGCATTTGCAGTGCCACCAAGGATAGGCAGTGGCTCTATCCCTGGCATCACGCCCGAGAGGTTCAGGGAGGACAATGAGCTCTGGAAGGACAGAGTTTCACACTACAAGCAGATCATAAGCCCACTGACCCAGGGTCGGTATCGAAATGTGATAGACATGAATGCAAATCTTGGAGGGTTTGCTGCGGCCTTGATAAAGTATCCAGTGTGGGTCATGAATGTGGTGCCTGCAAATACAGATCGAGACACCCTTGGAGTGATCTATGAGCGTGGGTTCATTGGGACCTACCATGGCTGGTGTGAGGCCTTCTCAACTTACCCAAGGACTTACGATCTCATCCATGCTGGGGGTGTTTTCAGCATATACCAGGATAGGTAAAAGCAGGCAGTATTGTGCATGTGTTTTTGCCCACTCCAACACATTTTTCATTAACTCTGACAGAATTCAATACAGAATGGCATAGGATCTACAAAAAATGTGCAATGATGCAAAAACCATGTGTTCAATCTTATTCTTATGATGGGTTGGTATATATTTTATTTAAATTGATGATCTTGCTGAACAACATTGGCGCTCCTAAGCTTGACATGGCACTAGTGCATAACTTAATGTTTTTGATTCCCAGCCTCCTACTTTTCTGTTTCTCTGGTATATCTGATTCTATAGCCTGATCTCCTGTTGCCGCATGCACATGTCAGACTTAGTCTCGTGTTCCTGGATTGTTAAATTATCAGCTGTGTATATTATCAATGCAGTTTTCCTGTAGGCTTATCGTCCTTAAACAAAACCAACATGGATCAGAGAACGATTGAGACTTGACTACAGAAGTTTCCAGCCCTTATTTATCCTGAAGCTGATAGTGTTCTGGCTGTTCTTTTATTGGAAGGTGCGACATAACGTACATACTGCTGGAGATGGACCGGATCCTGAGGCCTGAAGGGATGGTGATATTCAGGGACACGGTGGAGGTGCTTGTGAAGATCAAGAGCATAACCGATGGAATGAGATGGGAGAGCAAGATCATGGACCACGAGAGCGGACCCTTCAACCCAGAGAAGCTCCTTGTGGCCACGAAATCATACTGGACTGGCAAACCGGAACAGAAGCAGCTATAGGACCCAGATTAACTGAAGGGACCTAGCTTTTCATTTTGTAGCATATAAATACCTTGTTTCCTTTCTATTTTTCCCCTTGGCTCAAGGGAGGAGAGAAATGGTGATGCAGCTGATCTCTGCTTTTTCTCTCCCTTTTTGTGTGGACTGTACCACATCAGAAACTTTTGGTTTTTTTTTCTTCTTCCTGTGAAAACAGATAGATTTGTGTCCGAATTCTACCTAATGGGAGTTCGTAGTATATCTACAAGGCCCAGTTATGTTGAGAAGTCTAGAGTAACACTTCTGCTAATGGGCTTCTGGTGCAAGTCTGAGAACTCGACAATTTTCTCTCTTAATCTACTAAAAAGATTGAGGATTAAGTTTATTAAAAAATGTTTAGAATGCATATGAAAAAAAGAGGGCGGAAAGACTTATTGGGAAATTCAATATTTTCCCTTAATAGTATTTTTGAAGTCCAATTGGGCTAGCCGCATAGGCATGGAGGCAAGACTGAGTTAGACAGACATTTTCATTGACCTGAGGGAGGGACATCAATAAATGTAGAAATCATCTCAGATGAGCCCACCTCTCTCTCTCTCCACTGAAAGTAACCCTGGGCCCGGTGCATGCTCCGTTTCCTTTACAGTTAAGATGACTGAAAGTTGTTTTTCTTCTCAAAAGGGGGCTAAGCGTGCACCTGGTCTATCTAACTATCTCTCCTTCTCTCTGATAATTTATTTTGTAGTGTTTTTATTTTGAGAAAATAAAAGTGGTAACTTTTTGATGATCACTCGCTCTTCCCTTCTCTCTCCTGTTTCCGGTCGGATTCGCACGGGTAAAAAAGCTTCCCATTCATTTCATTGATTCGTTGATTCGTGCAGGTTGTTGTGTTTGCTTCCCAACAGAAGGCGAGAGGAAAAGGGAAATCGATCACCTTGCCAGCCATTGGAGCCCCACCTGCTGATTATTCTCTTCTCCTCGACTACAGCTGTACGTGCATAGCACCGGAAGCTGCCGGGCTATTGCCTTCCGGGTCGGCGCCAAGCGATCGGTCCCAGTTGATTTTTCTCCTGTGGAGGGCCGGTGCGGTGGAGGACCGATGGCTGAATCGGAGACGAGTAGGGTCGAGGAGGAGGTGCGGAGGGTGGTGGAGCAGGCGAAGGAGCTGCGGGACTCGGCCGCCTCCTTCATCTCCGAGGCGTCCGGAGAGGAGCAGTCTATCAGGCAACGGGCGGTGGCCCTTGACTCTACCGTCCGCCGCCTGCGGTCCTCGATCCATTCCCAGCTTGAGCACAAGTTATTGGTTCCGAAGCATGCCGACAAGGCAAGCGGCCCCCGTGTCTCCTGACTCCTCGTTTTTCTTCAATTGAGCAATACTCTTTTGTCGTTTATATAAACGGTCACACCTCAGGATTTGCCCTCGAAACTCGTGTCGTTCGTTAAAACAAAAAACTGACGGAGTGGACTCGCTGTCTATTACTGACGAACATTGAACGTATTACCTGTCCAGTAAATAAAGTTCTTTTCAGTGGACTGTGACTGAAAGATGAGCCTATAAAGATTCCAAATAGTTTGGAGTTTCATTTTTTGTCTTGAGGGGATTCTTTTCCCCTTCTTGAATGGGGCAGCCTGTTTTATTTAGACGTGGGAATGATGGGCTGCGTTGCAATGGAACTTGCAGCTAGAAGAAGAGTTGCAGAGAGCGAAGTTCGTAATAACTGATGGAGAAGCGTCTGCTTTTCTTCCTTCCAAAGCTCAAGGTCTCTGCTTTTCTCAAATCCCCCAATTTCGTTTTCCAGTATCTCTGATTTACGTATTATTTCTCTTCACTTATCTAATGTGGGGAATCGATGTGCAGTTGGGTTTCTGAGGATGTTTCTGGGTCCAATCGATGTGCGCTCCTCGAAAAAGGATATCCAGCTGAAAGTTAAAGAAGAGTACAACAGTTACAGGGTAGTCCATTGTAGCATCCTCTCCACTTTTGGGTGGTTGTGGTTTCTGTTTTCATTGTCAACAAGTTTCTGCACCCCAAACGTTGAGCTCGAGGACACAGTTATCCAATAGAAAGATCCACTTGACATATAAGAATCGTATTGCAAGATGCAACTTTACTCAAATATGAGGAATCCAGTGAACAAAAGAAGGAAAATAAAAAGGAACCTTGATCGGTTCTACTTCCCCTTTTTTTTCCACAAAGAGAATGATTTTTTTTAATCAGAATATTAGAGCTAGTGGCATATTGGATTTCAATAAAATTTCTTCACCTTGGGCACTTGCCTGAATATTAATCATGCCTAGAGCCCCTTCTATGACTTCAATTGTTGCATTTTCTTTTGCATTAAGCAATGGACATGGACACCTTTTGTCTGGCCTTTGTACAATTCTTGCATCCTGCGATACTATATGCTGGCTTTTGAGGTTTTCCCTGTTTACGTTAAGCTAAGCTTCAAAGGCAATGCTGATTTATGTCAGAACTGAGATAGGTTTGGTTGCACCAAGAGGAAGCCTATTTCTGAATAAAACTTTTACTTGCGAAGTGCCGTGTGAATCATGAGTTTAGTGCCCCAGAATTAGGTAATCTCTAGCCCTAAAATTGTTTTGGCTGTCATCTCAAGAGGCACTTTGAGCTTGTTGTGTCTGTTGAAGGTCTTCTTTCGCTGATTTTTCCATTTCATGTCAGAAATGTTTGTTTAGACATGCGGTGGCTATGAACAGAATTTATGGCTGATTCATTGGTCAAGTCTCGCTTAATTAACTGTTACCTTGTCACAGGATAGAACTGCTCTTCTGTTTCTTCTCTTCCCATCTGCGCTGCTTATGTTGAGATCTTGGCTCTGGGATGGTTGCTTGCCCGCATTCCCAGTTCAACTGTACCAGGTAGTTCTTACGAGTATCTGAGGCTTATTTGAGTGCTGTCTTGACGTTTCTCTGGCAATGTAAGATTTACAAGCCATTTAATACGGGTATCCCTATCTTAGGCATGGTTGCTGTTCCTCTACACTGGTTTGGCACTACGAGAGAACATATTAAGAGTCAATGGAAGCGATATTCGTCCATGGTGAGTTAGTTAATCTTTTCTCTATCCTGCGTTTCCAAGTGTAGAACTTAATGCACTCTTTAATTCATTAGGATTTACATGAGAAGAAGACATTTCCACACATTAACCATCCCCATTCTGTTGCTGCAAATCCCCAATCTGCAAGAAAGTCGAGGGCGGCTTGTATTTATTTCCTTTGACCTAAAATGCGAGCAAAAATGCAAAAATCTTCATTTGTTTAAAAACAGAATGCTTTTAGAAGTTGGAAGACAGAGTTTTGCCAGCATGAAAATTATGCTTGAGATAGAAAAAGAGATCTGTGGAATCGAAGGTGACTAATGTTCCCTCCCGGCATTCGGCATTCAGATGATCTTGTTCTTGTCATGACACATAATAACAGCAGGAGAGTGTTGTCATCGCAAGATGGAACTGGGCAGCACTGTTTGTCAAAACATTGTAAGTATTCAAGAGGATCATAACCTTGAGCATTCTTGGGCAGGTGGATGTACCATCATTACTGTGCGATGATTATGGCACTTGTCAGCATCACATGGGACATTAAAGGAGTACCAAATTGTGCGCAGAAGCAGGTTTGTTCTCTTCCTTTGGTAATAACTTAAACAACGATGTGCTTCCCTGTGGTTCATGAGGAGATCATTTTGACAATTTACAGAGGGGAGTACAACTTTTCTTGCAATGGGCGATCATGCAAGGGGTAGCTATGCTTCTTCAGAATAGATATCAACGCCAGAGACTCTATACTCGCATTGCTTTGGGAAAGGTGCCTTGACCCACCACTTCTTTCACATCCTAAATGTCATCGGTCTTCGTACTATTCAAAGAAAGATAGAGTGTCTAGTCTGCATTTTTTCCCCCCATTTTTTGAACCGTATGAGCTCGCTCCGTTGCTGATATATAAAGCTTTCAGAGGCTTGAAGTATTTGATCTAGTTTGTTCCTCTATGAAATATATGTTATCTTTGGCGCCTCCTCTAATCAGGCTAAGCGAATGGACGTTGTCTGGGGAGAAACAGCTGGTGTTGATGGGCAACTGTGGCTACTCTGTCCTGTTCTTTTCATTATGCAGGTAACTCATCTGGGCTTTGTTATCTTGTTTTCTGAAATACATGCGTGTACCTGTACTTAAATACACATGTTAGCTGTAGGAATTTCATTTGAAGGCTGATCTGCATTTCCTAAATATCTATATATATATATGTATATATATATTCACCGTTTGATTACCCAAGGGTCTGGCAGCTTCATTTGTTATCAAGCCCGTGCATCAGTTCATTCTTCAGCATATTAATTGACATTCAGCAGCCAAGTAAGAAAATCCTGGAACAGTCCACAGAGAGATTAAGAAAACTAATGAGCACTAGACTACAGATAAGCAGTGTGAGATCATGACTGATGAAGTCCATACTGGGTCAAAACTTGTCATTTTAAACAGTGTTTAATATGTAAAAGTTGTTTACATTAGCCAGAAAATTAACAATTAAGCCGTTTATTGTGGAAATTAGCAATTTCAGTTTATTGACTTGCCTACTGAAAATTGCATCCATTTGAAAAGGAAAGGTTTCGGATGCTAAAGAAAAAACCTTTAAGTTGCATCTGATACAGAAGATACCTGTGCTACATGTGTTGCCATAGTAGCACCTGCTCTGACAAGCAATCTCCCTTTTGTGTCTCTCCAATTGACTAGGCATTTGAGGCATATGTTGGGCTGTTGTTGCTTAAAACTGCATTTGTTGGGGTGGTTTCTGAATGGCAGGTATGATCCCTCCCAGACAATCTGTTCTTTTACTTAATATCATATTATATGTCAAAGAGATTATGTGTTGAAAAGAATACAACTTATTCTTTCATGCAACTACAAACCATGACAAATCACCCAAACATGATATTTTGCTCAAATCCACCAGGCAGAAATGAATGCATCTAACCAGTGTCAAAGATGCATTTTCTTCCATCTGTGAAAATGAAACTGTGATCTAAGATGTTCTTTGACAAAAGAGGAGTGCTGACGGTCTATGATACGGTCATGGCAGGTTATACTTTGTGGGGTGCTTTTGGTGTTAATGGCAGTGGGGAACTTTGTGAACACGGTGCAGACACTCATTACTAAGTCGAGGTTTAAGGCAAAGATGAAGAGATCTAAGAGCAAGCAAGAGTTGAATTGAAGATTGCATCCTGAACTGGTCCGAGAGCATGTCAAGAAGGGTTTTTGTAGGATATCGGTTTTGGAATCTCTTTCTTCATTTTCTTACGTTTCTTTTATTTTACAATTCTTCATTCTGTGTCGCTGATGGAGAAGGAAGTAAATATTTCAAGTAATTTCATAGTTTTAATGCACACAAAATATATTGGTTCAAACACAGATGATCTTCAAAGCCAATATTTCTGAATCCAATTAACTCTCAGTTGGACATCCCCTGATCACCAAAATTCTTAAGATTACAAGTAAAAGATGCATGAGACAGAGTGTGTTTAATATCTCCAGCACTACACATCATACCTGCTTTTATGTAGTTGGACCAATGTGACATTACTCAATCACAGAGTGTTATCTAGAAATACAATTGGTGACTTGAAAAAATGGAAGCAAAGAAAATTTTCCCCCTTTTCCAGGGCTTAGTGATTTCATTCTTCTTCATTTAATTACCTGCATATGCAGAAGAGAAGACCTCCACCTGCCCAGAACATTCTGATACTCCGTACTTCCTTTACTCATTCGTCCAAATATCAGGAAAGATATCAACTGTACATTCACCAGATTTTGATACCTCATTCACAAGTTGGCCATCAGAGAGCTGAAAGATCCCTTCTCACACTGCCTCACAGTAATCTTGAGGGCATCACTGGTTGCCTGCTTTAGCTTGCAGCAAAGCCGACGAGGCACCTGTTCCAAATAAAAGAGAACACACATACACATGCAAATGCAGGATTTAATAGGAGGGAACAAACTAGTAAGACAAGATAAACTCACTAGATAGAGATCAAGAGCATTCTCGCAAACACTCACCAGATGCCAGTTCTTGCTCAGTGGGTGTCCCAGCACCTCAATAGCCTGCACATGACCTAGGGGAGGGGACCGTGGGAAGCAGAACACTGTCCTCATGTCATTCCTCTCTCTATGTTGTGCATAAGAACCCAATGTGGTGTCCCCTTCTCTTCTTACATCTTTCAAGAAAAAGAGCACTGGCTTCTTACAAATTGATTTGATGGGATCCTTTGTATCAATGTCAAATTCATTCCTGTGATGTATCCCATTCCAAGCAGAGTAACTCAGCTCAGAAGGCTCCAAATCACGAGGGTAAACAATGTTTGGAAAAACCTGAACAACATATCCTATTGAGATTGAGAATGTCAGACGTCTGGAGTGGTCATGACAGATTGATCGCTGCAGAAAGCTTCTCGGGTCAATTCTCATGGCCTTAGTGAACAGTTTCAAGCCCTCCAGGGAGCTCAAGCCAGGGTAAAAGGGATCAACAGCTTCCAAATGGTGAATCGAGATAAAGGGCACAATTGGATGAGAAGTTAAAAGACCATGAGCACTGCCCCTAATATCCCACTGCACATAGATGAAGACACAGAAATCTTAAATATGTGATCAGAAGTAAAGTGTCCAGTTAGTATATTACGATGAATTGGATTCAACAATTCAATCCTATTCATCCTAGAGGACACTGACAGTCAAATCCAATTGTTTGAAGGATCAAGACCTGGTGAAACCCGAGCTCTCCAGTCAGGGGAACCCCAAGCTCCGAAATGCAAGCATGAAGCCTGTCATCACTACCATAAAGCTTCGGGTATCTCTCGAGGCAATCATCCTGAATTTTTGACAGGGCCTGAGCCAATGGGTAACTGATGGCAATTCCACCGCCACCAAAAGCCATAGAGTGGCTGAAGTAAGTATTAGCAGAGTGGCTCTCAGATGGAGAGCCAATATACACCATCTCAGAAGAATCATATTTACCCAGCACAGCAACAAGATTATCTACATTAAAGATAGTATCATCGTCTCCTAACACAAACCACCGTACATTGGGTAAGCTGAGACGGAAGCATTCCCCAACTATGCGAGAGATTCGGAGGCCCGAGGGGTGGCCGGTGGGATTTGTGTAGCGGAAGCGAGAAGTGTCTTCAGAGATCATAATGGGCGGCAGAGAATCAGAAAAGCCGCTACTGGCGCCCTGAGGTGGCCAGTCATCCAACCACACGTAGCCACGCAGTGAAGGCCGCCACCAGAGCCTGACAAACTCCTTCCGACGGTTCCATAGGTTCGAAGAACCGGCAATGCCGAAGACAATGTGGCCCAGGGTTAGGTCCTTCTGACTAAGGCTCAGTTCAACAAGGCTGCGGTTGCGGCCGGCAGTTATAGAATCCAACGGTGGAGGAGGAGGAGGAGGAGAGGAAGCCTCAGAAGAAGGATTTAGGGAGAAATGCTGGTGGCGGTGCGTGAGCCCGTGCCAGCGGTTGGTGGTGGAGCCAGAGAAGACAAGAGACAGCCAGGCGGCAGTAGATACCAACAACGCCACAACTGCAACAACAGCCGTGGCAATGCGGCTGCCACGCCAACGGCGACGGGGCACGGAGGACCGACATTCTTCCTGACGGTCCCTTGGTGACTGCGGTGGCGTCTTTTTCAACTTCGTCGTCAACAACATCTCCGCCAGCGCTCATTTCCGCCGGTGGCCGGCGAGGAAGTGGACGCGGCGTTAGTGAGTTTTTGACGTTTTGGAGGCAGCCGAACGGCCGGCGGTGACGGAGCCAGCGTGTGATCGAATTGTTGTACAGAGGGTTATAGGTATTGCTGAGAACTCCTACTACCCCGATCGCCGTGACACACCCCGGCCAATTTGGGTTAAAAGGTAAATAAGACATCTGCTCCCTTCCACTCCATTTTAAACATTTTGCTTTTTTCTTTTCTTTTTTGGAAACCGAATTCCAATTTTCATGCTGAGGTTGACGAGAGAGCGCCGCATGTCGCGTGGGATGGCGACGTTTCGGCTGCTGCAGTGTCGTTTTGGAGTCATACATCAGTTTGATTTCACCGACCCATTAACTTACCGGCGCTAGGATAGGATGCTTTACATGGTTCCTATATCCTCCACAGCTCCCTCTCTCTCGATTTCACCATGGTGACGGGAATTCAAATCTTAACTCTAAAATGTTCTAGTTTGAGTTGGTCAATAGTATTAATGGATAAATTTTTTTTATGTTATCCATTAATCTTAATAATTAAATTGTCGTATTCAATATAAACGGTTACTTTTATAGTCGAATTATCAACGGATAATTTTACTCTTAGTTATAATCATGGTCCATCACCACCAATCATCCCTGAGCTCGCATCCATGTGCACCCGCTAGCTGCCATGGACTCTTGTTTTGAAGTTGATGAGTATCCGATCAGAAGGTGTTGGATCTTAGCTCTGGTTCCAAAGATGACCTTGTTGGAGAATCCTGCAAGACAAGCATAGGCCGAACGGGTGGTCCGGAAAGGTCCTCCGACATTTAACAACTCCACTAGAATGTTATATGGATGACCAAGATATCGGTGTTATGGATCAAGCAAAATTTACGGATTTTGGGTCTTGAAGAAGTAAAAACAAAGGTCACAATCACAATAATAATAATAATAACAATTGCATTACTTGAAAGCTGGCAAACATTTGGGACATCGTGGGGACAATCCAGCCCTGAATCAGTGGAGCATCAAACTCGATTATGGCACATGATGAACTTACTTTTACACCTTTTTTGCCCTCAAGCTTTCGGAGGTGAGAGCGCACGTGCTCTTTTGCTTTTATTATTTCCCTCACATTTCTTTCTTTCTTTCTTTCTTTTTATTAAGGAGAAAAAAGATATTATATTTGCCAACTGACCAGAAAATTGATATTTGCTTTTAGCAAGTAAAATCCATAAGAGAAAGAATTAAAAAAAAGAAAAATCAGAAAATATAATTAGAGCTTTGACTCAAATATAAGCCACGAAATAAAACCAAATACAGATGTTGCTATATTCAAATTAAGTTAGGGGCATGTAGAATGTAAAAATATATAGCATGACATATTATATTTATATTTCTATCAGAAATAACCATTTATTAAAATGTTAAATAATCTATTATCTATAAAAAAAATCCTATTATATTAAACTATTATTATTTAAATATCCCTTATTATTTTAGTAGATATAAATATTTTTAAATATCAATATAAAATAACTGATATATCTCCTATTTAAATTTTCGATTCAACTATTATGAATAAAAAGAATATGTGTTGGGAGAGATTAAACCCTTGGTGAGCAAATTGGACTCATGTTAATTATTAATGATCATATGGATTCTAAGTACTAGTGATTTTATAAAAAAAAATATTTTTTTAAATATATCTAAATTTACTGAGAAAATATATATATATAGGAGTGGTTTCAAATCACTGTCCCGTTATTCTACATTAATAGGGAAGTAACACTGCGGCTATCATTTACAAGTGAAGAAGAAATCAGCTGGTCACACGTGTGAGATCTCCAATTAAATTTAATAATTATTTATAATAAAATTTATTATACTATTTTATTTTCTCCTTCATCCCCATTTTATCTAGTGTGTCAAGAGAATGCATAAAATATTTTTATATTGGTGTGAATATTTTCATTAATATAATATGTAGAGTATAAATTTATATAAAAAAGGTGGTAAGTTATTAGGAGAAAGTTAATATAATTCAAGACTTGAAATTTTCAAGGGCGCCAGCCCATGCTTCGAGCCGAGCATCGCCCCGATGATGTCATTGTCATTGGACCGATCAACAGTTTAATAAAATTGCTAGCTAGGCTGAGATCGTGCGAAGAAGTCGAGGTGTTAAGACCGTTGAAGACGGGGGAAAGCTTGCCCGGGCCATCAGAATCCAATTCAGGCAAAAAGCCACCTCGAAGACGGGATGTGTGATGAAAGTACAAAGACCGCATTGGCGAAAGGGGACCTCGGCGATTAGGATGGACGGATCGATGGATGGGTGCGAGTGTCGTGTGGGTGTGCGTTTGTTTGCGCATAATCTGTCGTGTCACATAATTTTTTTTGGCCACAAACGGTACTAATCTGCCCACGTGGGCTACCGCTTGGGAGATAGAGGTTATCGAGGGCATAGTTTTTAAAACCGGACCGGGTCGGCCGGTTCGACCGGGAACCGGCCACTCGTCCGGTCCGGTTCTCACTAAAAATATAATTATTATTTAAATGAGGTCAAATCTAATTGAACCGGCCGGTTCCCAATTGAATCAATAGATCCAATTGAATCAATGAGAAAACCGGTCAATTTAAAAATAAAAATAAAAATGAAAAATATTATAATATACTTATTTTATTTTACTAGACTTATATTTATATTTTAGGTTGAATTTGAGACTAACATTATAACTATATTAGTGATTTTGATTATAAATTATAATTAAATTATAATATTATATCAATTTATTAGAATATTCTATTATTAATATTATTTATTAAACATGCAGTTCAACTCATTGAACCACCGGTCCGTCCCATGAACCCATACCTTGACCAGTTCCCGGCCCGGTCCGATTTTAAAAACTATGATCGATGGATAAAAATTACTTATTTAACTTTTATTGGAATATTATTATAAAAGGAAAAGAAAATAAGAGGTAAAAAGTGAATAAAAATTGCCACGTATTATTTATTTTTATTTTTATTTATTAAATTAAATGGTAAAATTACCTTCTTGCTCCTTACCCCTCGCTATTTCCAATTTGAAAGGGATAGAAAAATAAGAGTATTTAAAGGATAATTCATCCCTTAAAATCCATCTATAAACCTCCTAAGTAAAATTATCAAGCAATACATACATTCCCTTGCTCCTAAGTTTCTGCTAACCCCATCTCTCTATCTACCCCATACAGACAAAATTACACAGATTAGAACATTAATCTTCTCTTGACTGCCTTGTTTTAGTACTAATCCACCTTTATGCTGTCGGTGGGAAGCACTAATCCACTTACTGTTTATATGAATACTCAAAGCCCTCCAAGTTGTTTAGAAGAAGAAAGGACGCGACGGCCGCTCTTGGGCCAGTTCAAGTTGAATTAGACCTCGCAACTCCCCCCTGCCTCTCTGCCTTGCGTACGTAGTTTCTACTGGGACGGGTCTTATCCTCTAGTATCTCTGGACGAAGCTCGTCACCTTCCGCCACTCACCGCCCGCAGACGATGACTGCGAGAGCCGCTCCGGCCGTGGCTGTGGCGAGTCGAGTCAGCAGCCAGTGAAGAGATACGGCCGGGGTGACTGACATAGAGGCGCTCACGGAGAACTTCACCACTGCAGTCGGGTGCGGAGGGTTCAGCAGGGTCTACCTCGGCCGACTCTCCGGCGGAGGCAGCTCGGTCGGCTCAGCATCTCGACGCCTCACGGCGGTTAAAGTCCACTATGGCAGCGGCTGGCTCAACCTCGCGTTCAAGCAGGAGCTGAAACAATTTGCTCCGGCTCTGCCACGAGTACGTCGTCAGCCTTCTAGGGTACGTATTTCGATGACCCAGGTTCGCTTCTGTTCCATTTTTCTCAATGAAAAAAAAAAATCAATTTAGCAAGCTAAGATTTACCTATTTGATCTTCCAACTGACTCCGGGGGCGCTCGCATTCGAATACGTCTCCAAGGGAAACCTCCAGGAGAAACTCCACGGCAATCATCTGCAGGTTCTTCCATGTAGAGCTCGTATTCGGATAGCCTTCCAACTGGCCCAGGCCCTGGAGCACTACCTCCACGACAAGTGTGCCCTCCACATCATCCACGGGGACCTCAAGTCCTCGACCACGCCCTCAACTGCAAGCTCGGCGACTTTGGGTTCGCCAGGCTGGGCTTCTCCTTGATGGCACTGCCGGTTCTGAGGACGAAGAACGTGACGATGGGGTCTCTAGGTTATGTGGATCAACGGTACCTAAGGACGGCTGTAGCCTCCAGGAAGAACGACGACATGTACAGCTTCGGTGTGATAATGCTGGAGGTGGTCATGGGGATGGAGGCGTTCTGAGCGGATAGAGGCCAGGTTCTGGCGGCAGTTGCAGCTCTGGCGCTGAATGACCTGGACCGGCCGCACGGCGGAGGAGGTAGCGGAGATTGTGGACCTGAGGTTGAAAGGGGAGTTCGACGTGGAGGAAGCCAGGGCGATGCTTCGTACTGCGAGGCTTTGTCTCAATCCGTCGCCCATGCTCAGGCCTTCTGCCGGCCGCGTGCTTCAGATCATGAAGGAGAAGATCTCGACCATCGCCATGTTTAGGTCCTCATCGGAGCGTCTCGAGAAAACTCCATCGAAGGCCGCCATTTCAGTCGACAAAAACTGACACCAAAAGTGTCCTTAATTTGCTCTCAACTGGCTCCGTGGGCACCATCGATTTGTATGCTGCCATGTAGGACTTGCTTGATATTTCTGGGAGTGACTTCGGGTGAGGTGAAACTATACGTGCACCCTCGATTCTTTCGAAAATCAAGAGGATTAGCAGTCTGATATTAATAACCGATCACCACTCAAATTACAATTTACTTTCATCGTGACAAAAAATTATACGTGAATTTATAAAAATTTTGGACTTATATATCAATCCAAAAACTTGTGCATATAGGTGGTAGTTCTCGCTTCTCTCATAGAGCCGGGATCTTCTTGTTGACTTTTTGATGCAATATTTTAATTTTTGGTATCATTTATTATATAAAATTTTCATATAACTGGTAAGAATTGTGAAACTTATCAAACCCCAAAACTTCACAATTATGCAACAACACGGCTCACATTACAACGAGTCAAGTTTTCTCCTTTAAACTTGATTTAGAATTTACTTACTAATTATGAGTTTTACCTAAGAAGATGTGAACTTATATAATAATTTACTGTTATAGAAAATGTAATTTTTTGCTGGTTGGTTGGTAAGAGTTCTATTTAAAATGTTAAGTTGACATATATTATTCCCCAACTCTCTGACATTTAATGTAAGATTATCTCTTAACACAACTTTTACAACTGAGATGTCAAAGTCATTACAAGAGGGCACGTCGGCAAATCCTGCAGTTGGAAGTTAAATAATTAAATGACATCCGGCAAATTGATCATCTCAGTTTCCATTTTTTATGGAGAAATTATTCAACCATAACTAATTCATCTCATATTAAATTAATTTAGTTAAAATTAAAAAATTTTAATATAATTTTTTTTAGAATAACACTCGTAACAAAATTTTATTTAAAAATGAAATAATGATTCCGTCTCGCTTTATTTTGAAATATATATATATATATATATAATATTCGGTATGCAAGGCTGACGTATGCCTTTATCCCCCCATAAGTATGCCGGTGTAATATGAATTAGTCCACATGCCTTTGACTTTTTTTTTTAATCTCAATAAAATATGTGGGGGGAGAAGTCTGCAGGAGTGATGAACTTGCCATCCAAATCATGCAATATTCACACTCCATGAACCGATGAAGAATTCAGAATTGATTAGCATTTTTTTCCTCCGTCACCGTGACTTCTTCAAATTAAGACCCAGAGATTAAGATCTGGTATAGTACTCGACACGTAATGTACGTTTGGCCACCTTACTGAGCAGCCATTAACCTTAGAGGGCTAGTTCTAAGTGTTGGAAGCCGTAATTGCCAGTCATTATGATCGTATCATCAAGAGAGATCGATCGAATTTTCAGCGCCTGCCCATTCGATGGGAAGTGAACGGATGCACCTGATTCCATGATGGGCGGGGACGACGGCACGCGAGATAAGACTAAAACTCGGGATGTCCGTAGAGAAAAGGAAATGCTTCTCGGGGATGAAAAGAAGTTGAGGCCATTTTGAAGTCACTTGCCGGAAACATCATCCGTGCCTGTCGGAGATGGATCGTGTGCTCCCGTCTGTTCTGCTTTATTTCCTGGAACAGCATCATGGATAATTGGACTTTGGGGGGGAAAAAATGAAAGTCAACGGTAAATTTGAGATGAAACTTCGCGAGCATTTACANTGGAAGCCGTAATTGCCAGTCATTATGATCGTATCATCAAGAGAGATCGATCGAATTTTCAGCGCCTGCCCATTCGATGGGAAGTGAACGGATGCACCTGATTCCGTGATGGGCGGGGACGACGGCACGCGAGATAAGACTAAAACTCGGGATGTCCGTAGAGAAAAGGAAATGCTTCTCGGGGATGAAAAGAAGTTGAGGCCATTTTGAAGTCACTTGCCGGAAACATCATCCGTGCCTGTCGGAGATGGATCGTGTGCTCCCGTCTGTTCTGCTTTATTTCCTGGAACAGCATCATGGATAATTGGACTTTGGGGGGGAAAAAATGAAAGTCAACGGTAAATTTGAGATGAAACTTCGCGAGCATTTACATCATAGAATACGTGTATGTGTGTATATAAATATATGTATATATTGATGAATATTATTAGATGCTTTTGGAATACGGATTATTATATGTATGTACATATGCAAGCAAGCATACATATATTTATATATGTATAAGAGATCTTGTTGGGACGGACATACACAAGGATATTGGAGCGACTGGTTGGCCAGCACACCGTTTGACTTTCTACTCTCAGGTTCTCTTCCACCTCCTCTGCCATCCAAGAGATGTTCGCTTCCACGATATGACTTCTGATTCATTTTAGCTTTTGAAACACTGAACGATCTTTCGATCTCTTCACCATAAGTTTCCGTCGTTGGCCAGTCGAGCTTTCTCGCTGTTCTCATGTGTAATATGTAATAAGTACGTTTACTGACTCGGATGACAGGTGAAGGTGAAGCGAGCAAATGTCTCAGTCGCCCCCGATGGCATCATCGGCACCGGCTACACCAGCGCCGCTCCGGTCAGGCCAGCTCCCACGGTCAGACCAGCAAGCGCCGGGAGAACAGCGTAAATGCTTGCAGGTCAGCAGCGCGATGACAGAGGGGCGGAGCCGCCACGCGCCTCTCTCCGCTTACATGAGGAAGGTAATCAAGGACATGTCAGATGCCGATTATTACTTTCTAGTCTACCCGAGAATATGCTCTCTCTCTCTCTCTCTCTCTCTATATATATATATATATAATTATATGCGGGGGTACACCGATATCTTGGGTTGATGCAGGCTGGAGCTGAATTTGTGGGGACCTTCGTGGTGGTGTTCTCGGCCGCAGGGGGGCCGATAGTGAACCAGAAGTACGGCGGTGTGGAGACCTTGATAGGGAACGCCGCCTGCGCGGGGCTGGCAGTGATGATCGTGGTCATCTCGCTCGGACATATCTCTGGGGCTCACCTGAACCCGGCGGTGACAGTCGCCTACGCCGTGACACGGCACTTCCCCTTGGTCGAAGTTCCCGGCTACATCGTGGCACAGGTCTCCGCTTCTCTGTTGGCTTCCTTCACTCTCAAGGGCATCTTCCACCCGTTCATGTCCGGCGGCGTCACCCTCCCTACCATAGGCAGCAGAGAAGCTTTTGCCCTCGAAGTCATCGTCACCTTCAGCCTCATGCTCGTAATAATCGCTGTGGCGACCGATAGCAAGGCGGTAAACCGATGAATTTCTGGATTCAGGATGCGGTTTTTTTTTTTGGGGGTACACCGCTGCTTCATTTTCATCAGTATTTGTTTGTGTACTAATCGGTAGGTGGGAGAAATGGCTGGAATAGCCATTGGAGGGACGGTCATGCTCGACATCCTTGTCGCAGGGTCAGTACAAGCTTTTCTTTTTATGTTTATTTTTACCGTCACTTTCATTTCTATTTACTGTTTTGTTCGAATTGAGCCTACAGGCCGTCTACTGGCGCTTCGATGAACCCGGCAAGGACCCTCGGCCCTGCAGTGGCCACCGGAAATTACACGAGCCTGTGGATATACATGGTTGCACCAGTCTTAGGGGCCGTGGCAGGTGCAGTGACCTACACGATCTTGAAGGATGGCAACCAGCCGCCTACCCAGCCGTGCACGCTCAGATGCTTCGGACGGTCGAGCAACGCCTGCGTCTGGAAGGGTTTCACTGTTGCAATTACCGAGTGCAAGATAATCGATGACGATGCATCTCACTGAGATGATGTGTGCGAGCGCAAAAATACATTAGGTCTGTCAAGCGGTCATGGTACCGTGCAACTGTAAGACATTGTGTCATCTTTCTATGTCGGACATGAATGTATCTATATATTTTTCATTTGGAGTAATTACCATTGAGATATGCTCACAATGTACCCTAATGACCTCAAAAAAAATGGAAGATAAAGGCTATGACCCCCAAAGGAAAGAGTAACCGGCTTTTATAATCTATATGGTCATCCCACAAACTCAAAAGTGTTTCTAATCATATCAGGAATTTAAGAATTCCACTGAGGAATGGAACAACGATGGCTTCCTCAGCTATGGATATGGACGACAAAATAGAACAAACAGCAAAATTTACTACCTTTCCTCGTGTTTCCACTCTTCACGTCTAGTTGAGTCCAGGGGACAATACAACCAGGACTCACTACATGTCAACCTGTTCCCCTTTATTTTTCTACTGATACAAAGGAAGAGATCATGAAAGGAACAAAAGGGGGGGAAAACTGCACCTCGTTTCTTTAAAAAGGAAAAAAAAAAGCTCAACTCTGAGAACTATTAATGAGGATACAGCCATGCATTTCGTTCTTTTTGTTTATTGCTCTGCATGTTGATCGCTTAAAACCCCCGACTGTGCTTCTCTTCTTAAGCTGAGCAGGAGTTAGGTATGCTTACCGTGGTAAGAGGTCTTCACCAAGGCGGGTGGTCGTCCTGTGCAGTTTGTGGTGGAGTGGGTTTCCAATTCGGTTTCTTGTCCCAATACATGTCATAGTAAATATGACCTGGAATGTGACCCGCGGTGCAACACCATACCCCCACATAACGCTTCATTCGGTTCCTGAACTTATCTTCCTTTGCCTGAGATCATAATAGCAGTTTGACTCAATAATGGAATTAGTGTTTCTACTGAGATGAGAAAGGATGGATGAGAACTTGGCTTACCTTGTCTGTGAAGCCTGAGAAAGCATCTTGCATCGAAGAGAACTGGATCACCATGATGTCCTTGAAATTAGAGAATACTGTCTTCAACTGTAAATTTGTAAGCTAGTTAGGAAGTTATCTACTGAGAGCCACTCTCTGAAGAATATCAAAAGATATGGAGGTAATTCGAGGTTCCGTCGACTTGAGCAGCTAAGTTCCGTTCTGATATAATAAAATATTGTCATCTAGATGCTGAAAAAGCAATCATTGGGGCAATGGGTACAATGTGGGAAAAGGAAAAGGTCATCAATAAAGATATGAATGGGCCATATCTGATTGAGTGAGCGTGCTGTATAAATGAAATTGAGAATAGTTAGGGAAAGCCGGTAAGTAAAATCAAGTAATTTTAAATTGGTATTTGATTGTCATTGTTGGCATCTAGCTAGAAAAACACAATCAGCCGACAGGGAAACCATGTCTGAGCATGAATTACCCACGTATTGTTCAACAATTTTTTTGAAAAGAAGTCCACACAAAAGACTTGAATAGTAAAAGACTTGGATGTCCAAACCATATACCGTCTCTTCGTTGCTATGTTTTGGAAGTCTAAGCACTCCTTTGGGATTTGTGCTATTTGACAATTGACAATCCTTGGTTCCTACTTGACACAGGTGGACATTCAGCCACGAATCTTTCACCTGAGAAGCAGTTACTAAGGGCATGATCGTAAATGAAATTTAGTGTTGACTAGTCCAAAAGATGGCCCTGTCCATTTACCTGTTTGGGTATTGATGGATTGTCCAGGAAAGAGTATTCTCTGATACTAATTCCAGGGCCAAATTCTTCCTCCGGTAGTTCTTTCAACATCACGTTGACCTGTACATATGGAAATTACCGATGACCATAAGGAATCGACTATAAGTGTTCTTACTCAATTAATGAACTGTGGCCCAGACAAAAGAGATAGTGATGCAGGGAATAAAAGTTACAGATCCTCCTGGCCATTCAATACTTTAGGACTACAAAATTACTTGAGAAGAGAAATCCAAGAAAGAGGGAGAAAGAATTGACAAGAAATTACTTAACCCAAAAATAAAAGGGGAAATGACAAGAAATTGAACACAATGCCTGAATCAGTATAAGGTTCAAGCAAATGATCTTGCTCACTTCGGGAAATGAAGTTCTTAAGAATTATACCAAACTCGAACAGATTTTACCTCAAACACGTGGTCGAGAGGACAAATGAAAGGTTGTCTAGTTAGTGAACCCTCGAGAACACCAGGATGGGGAAACCATAACCTGTCTAATCTACACCATAGGGGAGGCATAACCTGAAATAAACACGAGATGAAGAAAGCATGAACCGGCATTTACGTAAGTGGCTAAACTGATGGGATTGCCCATCAATCTAAAGATTTACCAGAGAGTTATCTTCCTAGCTGGCACATAGCCTACATAGCATGTGTTTTTTCTTTGCCACTTTAGCAGTTTATCAATTTGATATTGAATTGGTTTCTCTGTCTCTCTTTCTGATTAATACGCTGAAGAATGGAATATGTGTCTGTATGTGTACATGCATGCATATAACCAAAACTGCCAAGAACATATAGGTTAAAGCTCTTCATGTTCTCACCAGTGTTCGGTTCAAGATTGACGCAATAGCAAAGGCTGCTCTTATTTGCTTCATCTGGAACAAACAATTTGCTGAAATCAGGTACAATACAATCTTAGTCTCTAATAAATGGGAGGACACATCAGGATCGGGTTAGAAGATGTATACTTGGTAATTTATCAAAGTAAAATGGGACTGGATATTATGCTCCCCTTCAAATAACAAACTCTTTGGAATGGAAGGCCTGAATGACAAGAAACCTCCTGCAGAGTTTCATTAAAGAGTCAGTTTAAGCTTTTAACTGTCAAAGAACTTATTCAGTACTACAGTTTAACTTGCTACCATAGTAAGAGAGAGCCACTGTGGTATATCTATCCATACACACAACATTGGCTAAAAAAACGCTCTGTTGGTTGTGTTCCTCTCACACAAAGGATACATTTTCCCTTATAAGAATCAATAAGTTTGAGTGAACAAACATGTCAAATTACAGTTCAGATAATGTTTAGATAAGTGTTTCAGCAACCACGATCCAACACCTCCCTTTCCTTTTCTGTGTAGAAACAAACAACAAAAATAAGAAAGTGAAAATCTTCTCTTGATTTCAAAGATTAGCCAGAGCTTGGTACGTGGGAAAATTTACCTGGTACATTATAATATTGTGGGGGATCATAAAATACCATGCCTTCGCGTAGACGGTGACGCTTCCCTTCAGTGCCTGCATACTGGAAGGTGGTATGCACAGCATAAGGCTCCAATCTAAGTTGCTGATACATGACCTGCACATAAAAAAGAAACGTTCAACATAAAAATATAAATAAAATACAACTGGTCGAGTTTAATAAATTTCAATGTTGTTTAGAATAATCAAAGGGAGGGAAGAAAGAAGAAAACATTAGAGCGGCATAACAACCATTTAAAACAGTCCATCAACTCCAGATTGAGAGATATTTTACTAGAATGCTGCCTATAGATCTGTTAACCCCTCTCTCCTCTCTGATCCTCCTTGCTATAGATCCCTAAACCTATCTCTCCTCCCTTATTCCCCTTGATAATATCTGGTTAACTTTTTAGCACTTGCAAAGGTTCATCATCTTGGCACCTTACTCTCCATCAGGGAAACAACGGGATAATACTTATCCATAAGAAGTAGGAGAGAAGCAAAATAATGTTTTACAACCATTAGGAAGCTCGAGAGAGGGAAAAGAAATCCTTTACCTGGACGAAGTACGTGTGGCCACTGCAAAAGATGCTTGCTGGCAATAGTCCAAGCTTGAGATTACCATCAAAAGCATAAACTAATCCACTGTCATCATCAACAGATGGCCCTAACTGCCTACGAACTATGTCATTGAACCCATTTTGATCCCATATGTTGTCATCAGCCAAAAGCATTTCTTTCCATTCTCTGGCCAATTTTTTTGCCGACTCAGTCGGACGCCAGTGGAAAATTCCAATGTTGTATGCAGCACCCGCTATGAAAACAATGAAAAGAACTTTCTTCAACAAAGCAATCCCCAAGCACCACTTCTATTTAGCATACGTGCAAAGACATTAGCACTAATCAGTGAGCTGTAGATATATTAGCCTGACAAACATCTCCAGATATGGTGTACGGCTCTGCAGACAAAGCTTGATCGTACAGAGCTTAATGGAAATGAGTAAAGACAAAACACTCTAAACTCAATGGAGATAATTAGACAGCAGCATCACAGAGATGTGCAATCATCACCTTGTTGCCAGATATCCAAACTATCATCGACGACTGTTGGGACAACTTGATCGCTTGAAGTTAAGACATCAGCTTCAGGGTATCGGGCAAGATATGGAAGAGGATCCTGATTGAGAAAGAAGATTTGGCAAGTTAAATCTTCTGTTGGACTTTCAGGCAATATCCATTTGGGACATCAGTAATCATTTTTCCCCTTTCTGGGAGCAGGGACATACAGCATAACCAGACTCACAGCAATATATATTTCATTTATTTTTGAATGCCAATGAGAGATATATCACAGATGAGCATCCAGGGGTCGCTAAAACAATTGAGAAGTAACCAAGGGACAAAATAAACAACTTTCAAGCATCTTGTAAATTGAGTGACAAAACTACTACATATATAAACCGAACATGGACACTGATGTAATTGGTCAAACAGCTTGAAAGGATAAACTGTGTGGTGTTACCTGGTTAGTCATTTGTTTATCTAATTTAATTCATCAAAAAAGAAAGAAAGAAAAGGAAAACATGCAGCAGTAAAAAAGAGGAAGAAAACACATCATTGAATGAAATCCTTTCATGAGAAATACAGAGCAAACAGAACAGAGTACCTTCAGCCAAACCATATCTGTGTCGCACATCAATAATTCAACACCAAAAGGTAGAATCGAATTAATCAGAATAACTTTTTCTCTGCCCATTTTGTGAAAAGTAGGTGAACCCCAGCCCACATCAACAGTGCTCATGTGGCTTTCCATGTCAAAAACTGGAAGACCTTTCCAATACAAAGCCTCCAACAGCTTTGTGTCCATAGCACCTGTCCAAACAATTTCAAAAGTAATCCAACTAAGATAATGTATAATAACAAAGAAACTAGCATAACAAATTTTTAAAAAAACCTCGTGTGTTTGATTAAACAATAAAGTCACTTACCAACAAGAATATTGTAAACACCCAAGTCAGTCAAATGTTTAACCCAGGTGAGGATGAAATCCATGAAAGCAAAGTTACCAAAAGTCACTACAATGACATTGTCTTTAGCCCTCTGCTGAACCAATTCCTTGGTCAGCCGGAATGCCTTCAGAGGAGGCATTTTTGTATGTCGTGGGGGGACCTCCCATACGGGTTTAGCAGGCTGGCTTGAAGAAGTTGGAACAGCAAGTTTCTCAGGAAGTGGTGAAGAATTGGATACCTGATGATACTCTACATCTGCACAAACCAAGTCATACAGAGACAGCAGATAAGAACCATTATCTGATCCACGAACAGGGCAAGGGATTTCCAAATGATAGTTTTTTCTTGCCCAGTGAAGAGAAGCAACAAATTGGAAAGAAGTTTACTTTCGAAGGATAGTCCTTCATTGAAACTCTGATTATATTATTTGATTAAAAGCAGAAAATTTGTTCTAGAAACAGGAACATCAACAAATTCTGCAAACGTAAAGGCAGAAATCCATTCAAATTGAAGTAATATTTTCAGTCCTTGATAGGGTACGTGCCACAACAAGTAATCAGAAAGTACAAAAAGAAAAACCAACAATGAAGAACCTTCACCTCTTTATGAATGTACATTAGAGGAACCCAAGGGAACTGGCTAGCCTGTTTCGTTCTAGAGTCGATCATGTCGGTGAAAAGCCTAAATTTTTGTTCTGATATATTTCTTAATTTGAAAGATAAACATCTGAATTTAGAAAATTTCGCTCTCGTTCCTCTGCTGCTCAACATCTGACACATATATCTAGCACATTTCCAGAAAATCGTTAGAGCAAGAAAAGAATTCAGAAAATTTTCGCTAAAAGGTCTGCAAAAACAGCCCAGCACACGATCAACGTGATCATCCATCCGAGCTGAAGTCAACTAATTAGCTAGCCAATAACTGAAGAACAGAGGGTGCGGGTGTTACTGGAGAGAGAGGAAAGAGGAGAGGTGAGCCAGGGAGTGGAGTCGGGAGAGTGGTTGTCAGCAGAATAGATGGCGGATAACACGTAGAAGGAGGAGACGACTATGCCGACGATCACAGTCGTGTATATCGTCAAGAACAGCGGCCTCGAGGTGGCCACCTCCTGGAACGTGTCCTTCAGCTTCATTCCCTCTCCGAGCGCAGAACCAGACTCCCTGGTTCATCCAATTACAAGTCGCTGCCGAAGAAGAGGAGGAAATGGACGAGACCCGACGAAGGAGATCGAAAATGGAGGATATGCTCGCTCCTCCTCCTCGTCGTCCTCCTCCTCCTCCTCTCTGTGTACGTCTCTGGGTGTCAAAAGTTCCGATCAGCGAGTGCACTCGCAGCTCAGCGGAGGCTCGCCAGGTCATCCGCCAAAAGATCATATGATTCCTCCATTTCTGTATATCTTGTTGGGTTGCAAGGTCCAGCCAATCTTCAATGCTTAATAAAAACATAATAAATCCTATCCACTACTCTCACATTTAAGAAGATATCAATTGATGCTAATCTACCCATCGACCATTTAGGCTTTCATTCAAGGTCACTTTTAAGTTTTGAACAGTAAAAATTTGAAATAATTTTTATAGTAAGACTTCTTATATTTTTATTACATTTTAAATTTATAAATTTACCTTACAATTAAATATTCTCCAAGATAAATATCCCTTCAATGCCCTCGTATCAGTAGTAATATGTATGTATTGATATTTGTATATGTCAACACGTATTCAAATGTAAAAGATAAGATAGAAAGAACTTTATTTTTAATAAATAATCAAGTTTTATGATGTCTAATATGCTTCATAATCGACGACCTTCTTCCCCCAAACTCCCTATAGTTTGGCAGGATGGATCTAACCTAGGGTTAACTCTCCATCGTGGCACCCAACAGCAAAAAGCATTAATTTTCAAATCAACTTACTCCGATTAAAAGGTGCAATTATTAGCCCTTCATGAAATACACATAGCCCAGGATCCAGAGAGAGCACGCACACAGAATAATTTCGTGGGCTAATGGGCCGACATGATAATGTCGGGCCCTAAATGATAGAACTTTCATGGGCTAATGGGCCGACGTAATCACACGGGGCCATAAGGGATAATACTTTCACGGGCTCATATTAGACTTGTAGTTCGCCAGCATCAGTTATTTTCACCATTTCCCCATCGCCATGAGAGAAGCTCTCTTGGGTCACCGCTTGATGGACTAGTTCGACCATGGATTAGTCAGTGTTCACTGGCCTCTTACTAATCTCTGAAAAAAAATCGATCGAGTGAAAAATCATGATTTACGAGGAAATTTTAATAAAATTCCTTCACCTAAATTTTGATGTACTTTGATCCGATATTTTCTCGACAACCGCCCAGCCCAGAAAGATTAGAGGGATGTTTCCGATGTTGCACCCGATCCAATGGTAATTAATTGACACTCTCGAAAGCTTCGATCACGATGAATATTCTTCCACGAGGGCGACTGTCAATCTGGACGACGTAACACTGCGGCAACACTGAATAGATTTGTCGATTATAATAGCGAAAGTTCCCATCTTGACCGTTCAAATCAACCCTGCATTCTCTCGACCATGCGGCTCTCTAGCCGTCGTGCATGGCCGTGCCTCTCACCAGACACTTCTTTCGGGTACACAAAAATGTTTATCTTAAGGACCAACAGCTAGTGCCCGCCCGATTACGTCTGATTTCATCTCATCGGAATACCCGAGTGGATCGCTCATGCCCGTGGCGGACATCATCGAGTTTGTCGAAAGCACGACTCTCTGATCCGTGGGATTATTTAATCTCACACGGGGGGGGGGGGGGGGGGGGGGAGGGGGGCGTACGCAACTTTAGTCAATCACCTTGATATTCGCCAGCTAGACCCATCATCTATTGTCGAAGCTTTTAGACGCCTCGTGGCTAGACGATTAAGGTGGAGAAGTCAATGGATTAAATAGCCCGTCAGCCGCACTGATCCAGCTGGCTTTGTCTGGCTTTTGACTCCCTCCCAATCAATCTAACCATTTTTGTACCCATGCATGCAAGGGAGAATTATTGTTTATTTATATAATCAGAGTATGATATCGTTGTCCTGATTAAAAATATTGTAAATGCTAATTATTGGTGACCGACAGTACACTTTCGTTTATCTGTACAATTTCAATCAGTCCTATCCATACACACACACACATATATATATATATATATATTTATGTGTGAGTATTCCCACATATAGAACTTAATTAAGTTCTCCTTCCAAGTTATAGCTGTTCTACCATAGTAATTTTATTTTATTTTTTACACGAGTAGAAGGGGAATCAAAATTGTACTACGAGGATAATAATTAAATAATTATTTTTAATTCACGAGCCGCTTTGATGACAATTTTTTTTAATGTCATATCATTATTTATTTTACATATGAAATTTCGCATGGCTTTCCACTTTGTTCTCGCGCGTGCCATCGAAACGTGACTGAATTGGCTCCCCCAAGAAGACCGCGAAGAACAGCCATGGCATGCGCTGCATGCAAAATCGGACAAACTATTTATATATATACATATATAATCATTTAATTTAATTTAATTTATTAGCTTAATCAAGATTTGATTGATGAACACATTCGTAGTCAAAGTACTTATAGCATAACCTCTCTCTCTCTCTCTCTAGATTATGGAAATGTTAGTGGGCGTACGGGCACATAAACACGAGATGGAGTTCAGAAAATAGAATTGCAAAAAAAAATTATAATAATAATAATTATTTTGCTGGCCGGAGACCTATAATATTTTTAGAAGGGAAAAAAATATGGATCCTTTTCCTCCACCGCCACCCCCCTTTTTTAAGGATTGATTTTTGTAACTTCTACTAAATTAATTAATATTTTTATGCCCTTTTTTCAAATAAAAAAATTTCAGGTAGATATCGTAATTTTGAGTTCATACCAAAAGCCCAGCAGGAGCGCAACAAGGTAAATCGAGCTTGGGCCAGGAATTGTCGGGCCTACATCTTATTGGGCCGTGCCATCTCTAGACCGAATAAATTAAATCTAGATCGACCCCACACAGCAGGAAGATATCGTTTTAAAAATAAATAAGTAATTAATTAATTAATAAAAAGATAAAAATGTTCATTTTTGTTATCTCGGTGTCCGTGTAAGTCACGAGTAATAGATATTCCATTGACTAAAATCTAAGCACATAAGATGTTGAGATAATTTACATACATACATATGTGTGTATATGTATATATATATATATATATGTGAAAACAATGTGTTGTTCCGGTATCTAGGATTGGATTGGATTGGTTTTCGTTTTCAATGTCCGCAAGGGCTACTATTCGCACGTGGTGCAATAATAAGGTGAATCCGATGGCCCTAGTCAGATTCACCACCGATAGTACTACAAAACCGTGATCACCCATAAAAAGGAGTGATTGTTGTTGTATTCAAATGAGTATTGCTGTGGGAAGTGACCAAATTCGGGGAAAGGGGGACGATGATACGAGATGGCCCCCATCGAGATCACGAAATTAGCTTCAATCACTTCTCTGTTGTAACCATATTAAGTAGATGACTCCAACCAAAAATTTTGTTCAGTTCTTCCCCCGAGGAGAAAGATGTCCTTTTCTCGGCGTTTTTTTCTTAATAATATAATTCGTGAGTGGTTTTTGCAGACTTGGTATCGGAGAAAGACCACGGTTTTGCCCATTGTATGGGTCGTTTTTTGGTTTTTTGTTTTTCGCCTCTCGCTTTTCCCGAAGCCCCCACAGGCACGAACAATCAATTTCACATGACCCATAGGACCCAACCACAAGTTGCTGCCAATAATTTTTCTCAGGAAAATATCGTCCGTATTACCTGATAAGGCCGGCCGTCGTCCGTCCATGTATGCGGTCACTGCTGGCCACCACGCACACGTTCAGTCATCGACGAACTCGCTCATCGTGTCGAAGGTGAAAAAGAGACGTCCGCTCTCTCGGTCCGGTCAGTCAACATTGAACCGCATCATCCAAGTAAAGCACTTAGAGAGAGTTAACCGTATGTATGTTACGCCCCTGTGTGTCTTATCAGGAGAAATTGACAGCTCGCGAGGGAGGGTTAGAGGGCTTCCATTCATATATATATGTATGTATGTATGTATGTATAAACAAGCAGCATTAATTTACTTGACGCATAGGACTCTTCTATCATGGATTCATAATTTAGTGCTGTGGGAATTTAAATTCCATCTTCACTAGTGAATATTTTCGGGTAAAACATTTAATTCAAAAGGAAAACTTTGATTTGGTTTTGATAGGATTGTCATTTCCATGTCTCCCTTGATCGTCACTTTATAGTGAAACCGACTGATTGATAAAATCTACGGTAGAACAGGAAGCATGTCCCACAAAGTAGAGACCCAAAAACCCTCTGGAAGCCGGATTAAGGTGGGTGTCTGTTCCAATTGTGATTCACCTTTCCACTGGTGGGATCTAAGTACATGCATAGCTGGAACCGAGTACTATGATTAACAAAAAGGAAGAAGAAGAAGAAGAAGAAGAAGAAGAAAATTGGGGAACATAAGAGCGGCCTCATCCTAGAATATTATTTCCTCCTCTGCCATTTCCACCCTGCTAGCTAGCTAGCTGGAAATGCAAAAACCCTTATTAAACCATATTTGAATCGAATCGAATTTACGTATTAAGATGATAAAATCTCCTCCATAATACAATTTTTTATCCATAAACTATAAATTTACAATTTTATTCCCATCTGTATAATTGCTGAATTGCGTGGAATATTATTTCAGGAATCGACCTCTCTACTCCCCAATCCCTCGTCTGTTCTCGGGACAAGGCAATGGGACAAAGTGGGGACCTACGGACTTTGTTGCTTCCGCCTTCACAGAAAAGTTTATGATACTTATCTATCCATCACCAGCTTAGCGCATCGTGCTGTGGTTATCATCACCGAATGTGCTATAACAAGGCATGATTCTGATCCAGGCAAAGCAAATTCGATACTGAGAATCCGTTAAATCCTAAAAGTAATAATTAACTAGTGATTATCTTATTGATTAACGTTGTATTAAAGGCATCTTTGAAACCGAGGTTCGTTTAATCTTCTCCGGAATGTCATAGTCAGTGTGTCAATTTGGTCAGTTCCCAGGGTGGGGCGCCGTAATAATCCGTTTGTTCTTTATTTGATGAGATACAGCTAGCTGATCACGGCCTATGTTTTTCTTTTCTACCCACTTTCAATCAAGAAAATCAAACGAGGGTCGGTCCAATCTATCAATCAGCTTTTGCTGTTTCCTCACAGAATGAATGTTTTATCACCAGATGACACGAAGTTACAAAGGTGGTCTAGTAACTGCCAAAAACAAGCCGACAAAATGGGTGAAAAAGTTACTGCTGAGGTGCACAAAGGGACAGGTGTGTAAAATCCATTGTTTTGGTACAGAAATTAAGAAAAAGAATCGTCCCATTGCATAACAATCATGGCAGAAATTATCGGAAAAGTCATGATATGGTCCACAATTTTCGGAAACATATATGATGTCCAATACTAGTCTAAATATACGTGTCACTTACTTATGTTTTTCATAAAATCACTAGATGCTAGTATCATTTTTTTTTATTAATCGTTGACGTAATACTTTCACGTGTCTGGTACTTTTGACATGTAGTAACTTACAAGGAGTGTCACACATAAAAATATATCGAATCATTACTGTCACGTCAGCGATCACACGTGTTATTTCACTGACAGATATATTATTTCTCGAACAAATGATTAAACGGCATGTATAAATATACGAATATCTAATGTGATATATACTTTTAAGAATTTTCAAAAATATTATAATTTTTTTGAACAACCTCGCTCCAGTTGTCCAGCGGTTAGGTACAAAACCATTAATCTTTCACTGTATAAGTTGCGGCCCGCTTGGACATTAGAGGAATTAGATTTGAATAGATCATGACTTGGATTTCAAGTTGAGGGCTTGCTCTTCCTTAATATTATTGTACATGCGTACGTACCGTATCATTTTTGTGATGAGCTTCTCCGTTTTAGATCTTTATTAAATCGTATGATACGAGGATGTGATTTATTATTTAATAAGAAGAAGCAACACGTGGGGGGAAAAATTGGAGCATCGAGATCACCAAGATTGGTCCATGGATCGGACCAGTGGGACTAGGGGACGTGCTCGGTTCCCCCTCCCTATTTCTCCAAGATCATTTCATACGCTTTTCAATTGCCAACGACGCTCCAAATCCACCTAAGGTTTTGACAGATCTAGAGGGTGAGATGTGTTCTTCTTCATAATTTGGCATCCTCGATCAAGGGTCGCTCAACATTGAATTCAGCAGTGAAATTTCATGTATTTATTTACTGATTTGTATATATTTTTCACTTTTTAATCATAAATACGTGGCTGATTTTTGTATTCTTGAAGACAGAAACTCTTTATATATTCTCAATATGGTGCAAAACTATATGTTTTCCGACAGATGCATGATTTGATCTCTTAATCACCTAGGGCAAAAACGTTACACCCAATAATCACAACGTATGAAATGGGAACTTGATTAACAGTAGAATTAATGAGCACAAATTTACATATATTATTATTATCATCAAATAAATATGACAGGCCCGCCCGAAAATTGTTTGATTTATTCAATACTGAACAGTTTAGGCTAAAATTGTAATTGCCTTTCAATCACCGTCCAACCAACCAATAATTTATACAATTACATGTACATGTACGTCTTAGGCGTCACAAATTGACTAATTAATGTTATTAATAAATTATTAACACATATCTTATCTATGGAGACAACTGTGATGTTACGAAGCCAGCAAGCATGGGATGCACTTGGACAAGTTGATGTTTGAAATTCGTGAACCCTTTCAATGTAACCTAATTAATTGATTGACAAAGTCAAAACATATCTTAATCCACACACACACACGAGAACACACGCATACACACAGAGATAGATAGAGGGAACCCAGCCAAATAAGACCTTTTAGGGCTCCAAATAATTCTTCTGGGCGTGGACTTCCTATCGTGACACGTTCTCTTATATTTATGCCATATATCCTTAGGTGGCTTTTTCGTCTTGCATCCTCTACACCCATAATGCCAACTTGATCTCATTAATTGATATCATTAGAGCTCGAATTAGAAACCCTCCTCTCGGGAATGATGGGCATCAATACAATTTGCACGCTGAGGAGAAGTGGCCATTTCGAGATCTCCATAACACATCAAATCATTATTCATCTCCTTTAACAGACGTCTTTCAACTTACACTATACGGATTGTACCCGAAGAGGACGCTATCTCCCGAATGAGTTTTCCCATGCCGTCAACTACGACGTATTACAAGTAATATAAATATTTAGGATGATTAGCAGTCGACGTGTCCGAATCTAGCTAGCATACTTTTCTTATATATAAATTTGCCCGGGGGGGAAAATAATCTAGCAAAGCTATTGGGTGTTTATAATGGGGATCTAATTCTAATTATGGTCATAATTTCGATTCCTTGTAAGAGTAGGCTTGCATGACACCTACGCCTCGCTATTTGCATCGTTTGACCAGTCTTACTTAACAGGGACGACCGGACAACTCCTTGCCATGGCCATTTTGTGCCGTCCGACCATGTAGACAGACACGTTTGACCATTCCAAGTAATGGATAGAAAAAATGGAGGGACTTCCACAACTCCAAAGAATACGGATGTTGTGCCATAAGGGTAAAATAAAATTTCCCATTCTGCCGTAATTCGACTTGGTTATACGGCACTGCTCAGTCCAGCATATGCGTGAGACACCTCAACCTACGACATGTGCAATTGGTATCCTTGACTAGAATAAATAATTGAAGAGTGAGTTGATGTTCTTGTACATATATATACATATATATATATTATAGATAGATTTTTTTTTTATGGGTGAGATTGCACGATTTCATTTCTTTCCTTGCTGACTTGAGCTTGGGATTTCAAATTGTTAACCCCAAGTTGCAAAGAACACTTTCGCCCGATATCGATTTCGGCGAGTAGATCATGGAAGTTCCTATAGTTTAGGGGGTACTTGCGTAGTAATAACAAAATTACAGCGGCGCTTCCTCCATTCATTACTCCGGGAACGGAATGAAGCGACTAGGAGGGGCGCGTGTATCACACGCGACGAGCAAGTGGGCCGGACCGGGCGTGGGGGCCAACTGGGGTCTGACAGGTGAGTGATTCAGGGAAGGTTGACTCCATGCCCGGTGTCCCCTCGCCGGGGGCTCACTGTACGGTGGTCGAGTAGCTGTCGTGGGGGGTCTCCGCCCAAAACCAGCCCACTGAACCCGTCACCCAAAACAGGGGCGCATGGACCCCGCAAAAAAGCAGCAGGTACCCGACCCAACCAATACCAAGAAACTGCCGAATCCTAAGCTTATCATACATTGTCACAAGTGAATGCCACCCAACAGCCCTTTGGAAAGTGCATAAAAATACATTGAGCAATGATTTAGTCGACTAAGAGATACAAATTTTACAATGTAAATTTTCTTAACTCACAATATTCATACCAAAACTTTTTATATTATAATAAATACGTGTCGGATCGGTTCAACTAACTATGATGATTTATTCGGTGATTATTAGCCCACAGGAGAAAATGGTTGACACAGTTTGGTTGGTTGCCGGTGAAAGCCAAATCCGTGACCGTTCTCGGGCTTCGGGGATTGAGTGCAGCTCCTCTTTTAGGGAAGTTCTAACTGGTACAGCCCCCCAATTCACAGGTTCGATTACTGCCAACAACTACGTTGACATCGCCAGATGTTTGAGATGCCAACAGTGTTCATGGATCGAGTTCCTTGTCCTGTTTCTCTTGTTAAACAAGAAGACATGGACAGCATCGACGTCCACAGTCCACTGCAACTACGACCGGAGGAGAATGAAATAAAGGTCCTCGTCGTGCTTACTCACCCAGCCTGAGATCATTAGGAAAAAAGCGATTCCCATGCGAAGAACAAGTTGATGGGAGGAAGATCCGAGGAAGGATTGGGGGAAGGAACGCGGCACGGAGCAGAAGCAAACAAAGGCTGTGGCTGACGGAAGGGATGGAAATGGAAGTTGGGGGGGCCACTCTCCCGACTGTACGTTCATGCACTTACGGCAGGTCGCGCCGAGCACTTTGTTATTGACTAATTTTTTTTATCAGATTAATAGGAAAAGGCAATTATTTTATTTGTATTTTCTTCCTCGTAGTATTATAGTTCATATATTTCATTCACGACGCTAATAATATTTGAGGGTCTCAGGTTCATCGTATGAGATGCGTACAGGTGTCATGCTGTTGCATCTTTGTTCCCTTTGGGATTAATTATTCCCCCACAGTGGCCGGTGCGTTTTGTTTTACTTGAAAAATCGAAGAAAAATATTTTAAGAAAAAAAGAGGTTTGTTAGCCATAGGAATGCTCATGGTTCGATTTAGTTCTAATCTTATCTAACTGTTAAAATGATTTAGTTTAGTTCGGTCACTACACTTCGAATTAAAACCATTATATAGTTATTAAATCGATTTTATGATTTGGTTAATCGGTTTGAATGGCTTTTATTAAAAAATAATTACAAATTAACAATATGAATTGAATTAAAATCAAATAAAAGCCTCCTCTAATATAAAAACAATAAAATTAAAAATGTTAAAATTATAAAATTTTTAATTAATATAATATTAAGATTAGTTGATTTATTTAAAATAAAATTTAATATGAAATAGTAGAAAATATGTTATAAAATAGTAAAATAACATATATCAAACTATTTTTAAATCTTTTTTAAAAATATTTCTAATATATTTTTATTTTTATTTTTATTATATTTACAATATTTTTTTAAAAATATGGTTCGATGGTTTGAATCAGTTAACTAAACTGTTTGAATTTAGTAACTAATCATATCACTTCATATTAAAAAAATTGCACTACATAAGAACTGGTTCGTCCCAAATTGGTTTTTTAGGTTTGGTTCAATTTAGTTCGTGGTTCAATTCAATTCTCCAGTTCTCTATGTGCAACCCTAATTAGTGAACCAAATCAAGAAATAAAATTTCATATCCAAAAGATAAGATTAAAGATCATAATATATAAGAGATTACATACGTTATCATATTAGTTTAAACTTTTTAGTTATACATATGTTCATCACTCCTATAAGATTGATAGGAATTCTACATACATCACATAGCTCAAGCCCTTAAATTTAATTAAACTACCACAGAGAGATTTTTATTTTTTAATGCTTGGATTTGATTTAGATATGAATTTATGAAGGTTTGTTTGTGTGAACGTCATAAAAATATGAGTAGTAACAACAATGGTAGTAGTAATAATAGTAATTTCTTGTGTTATTGGTGCAGTAAATTATTATTCTCTAGTCAAATTTTCATATAAGGACGAGGAAGGAGAAAGAAACCTCAAATGAACATGAGAATCTCCCTAACAATGATCAAATTCAATAATTCTTAATTTTTTATTAAGAATGATATCATCATATCATATATAGGTTCAATGATATAGGTTCACGGAGGAGGGGAAGAGCATGGGACTAAGGAGAGTATATTGATGGAAGGGCGGGCAGGTTAAGCTCGAGGACAAAAGGCAGACTTTGTTATATGGGAGGGGACTACGACGTTAAGACCTTTTCGATCCAAATCAATGCCACCAAAGAGAGATGAAGTCAATGGTCTTTCTTCCCTGCTGTTTGCTAGTGTTTGTGGTCACGGCTTGATCAAATGCTCGATCCTTAGAGTCCTCCATAAAGGCCAACTCCCACCGTGTTTATGGGTCCCTATCCACTTGATCCCGTGCTCCATTTTCTCCCTCACTTGGTCACTAATTTACACCCCTCAGGCACACCTCGAATGTCACTTTGTAGAAAGCATGAATCTGATGATATCTCGAGTTGGGATATTACTTAGTACACGTGGATCATGATTCATATGATAGCTAAAGTGTTTTATATATAATGCGCACACTTCAATTCACATGAGCCCTAGGATCATCTCTTAGGGATCCTAAGCCGAGATCAGATAAATTTTCACCTATTTAGACTCATTCCGAGACCCTCATCACTTCCTATACTCAATCCCCGTGATTTTTGCTGTTGTAACAGGATGTTGGACTTTTCTTTCCCTCCGCTCACAAGGTTTAATGACGAAGATAATGAGAGAGTACAAAAAGTTTTATATACGAAGAAAAAAGGCCAGGGAAAGCTTCTGCCGTGAGGATAATCCAATGATCTACGGAAAATTCTCTCATGCCATGAATCGTTCGGTGATAGATCGATCAACGGTAGAATTTTTCATTGACCGGACACTCGGAAGGCCGTACACGTCCCTTACGCGGACGACAGGCGCATTTTGCATTTACTCAAAGCAGAGGGAAAGAAATCATCAAACGGCATCAGTGTCCCTTTGTCTTCGTGTAATACTTGTGCATTTATGGTTAGCAGCAGTCCCACTCGAACTCTATCGGCCAACGGCCTCGCCTCGATCCGTTGTAGTTATTAATGGTTATCGGAACCTGAATGCGATCGGGGGCTGCACAGAGTCTGGACGGGTACTGATCAAAACTTCTATGAATCATAACGCGTGCATGTGTGTGGGTCGAACCGTGTCAGATATCACCATATAGACCTGGTTAAATTGGTTATCACGAGACGTTCTTCTCTCTCTCTCTCTCTTATTTTGGCCGGGTAGTCGTAATATATTTAGTGGCGAAACACAAGTTCTTCATTCAACTTTCAGTTCTATGAAATGTCAAAGACTACACGACTTCGATAAGGCCACGTAGAATTTCTCATTAATTAGGCAATAAAGTACTATGCACTTGATTTTTTTAAAATAAATCTTAAATTGATCTTTTCTAACATGATAATATATGTCAAAGGACCAAAAAAAAAAGGAATAATTTGATACTGTAAATCCATTAGAAGTTGAATAAGCCATACCCACATGTTAAATAAATTTATAGAATTTAAATATAATATTTTATTTTATTTTATAAAAAAGTTATCTAATATAAATTATGTTGATACTAATTATCCGTATTTTAATCTGGCTTCGGATGTACATATGCGTAGGGAATAGGGATGGAGACAGTAGGGTCGCCCCATTCCAGTCGTCAATTCCACGGAATTGACGTGTTTGACTTTATATAGAATGCTTTCTTTATCGTTAATCCCCCATCACCTTATCTTTGACCCATTAATGGAAAGGCCTCGTCCCCTCTCACATGGTACGTGTCCTATATGCACGCGAACTTTCATTTCCCCATGCCGCTCCTTGATCTCTCAAATTTCCATTAGCTTTATGGCCTGAAATTCTCTCACGTACAGAAACACATGTTGTTAGTAACCGGAAAACCATGGGGCAAAATCAAATCCGATGAGAGAAAAAAAAAGGGTAGGGATGAAATAACTGCAAAGACCTACGACCTAGAATCGGTGAAATTGTGGCATAGGTTTTCCGAATCGCATTCAATGTGGCAGTTGTTTCGCTTCCACGCGGCCGCACTCTGGTTGAATCCCGGGGTTTCATCTGCGTCACCAAGACATCCGCTTTATACACGTGTATAAATATAGAAGACAGGCCCACCTTACTGTTTAGGCAGTGGTTTTGTTCTGACCACTGAATCGACACCACTGTTCTCCGGCATGCACAATGCCTAAACGAGGGCCAAGATCCAGCTCGTTGGGACCGATTTAGCCCCCAAGGCGTGGAAGCTCCAACTAAGCTGACGCGGCCATGTCAACGATTAGTAATCGACAACATGTATCGAGCTCCGGTTATATTACGAGAGACTTCGTTCCTTTAGGACGTGAAAATTCAATGTTGAAGGAGTCGGTCGACATCCACGTTGCTGATTTCATGAGATTGGCCCCGCGACGGCAAATGTAGATCATGTTTAACAAGTAATTTTATGCATGGATACTTCCTTCGGACTGATGCCAGCCGCACCGATATTCTTACGTTTGGGAGGGGAGGGAGAGGTGCCATTCATCTCGGTGCAGTTTCTGTGTGACCTGCCTGCCAATTACCGCACAAAAAGGGGCATGCACAGATATGANGTGTGACCTGCCTGCCAATTACCGCACAAAAAAGGGCATGCACAGAGATCAAATTAAATACGCATTGCATGGAAATTCACGTACATTTTATTTTACATATTATGTTAAAAGATTATAAACAAAATAAAACATGAGCTGTAAAGTAAATAAAATTGCCCCGGACGAACAATAATAATGAACTTTATGGTTCGTGCGAGTCAAAAGTCAACTTTATCGGTAGAAGAAGTTTGGATATTTAGGGGGAGAGGAGAAACAAGGGTGATGCAGATGCTGTACGTTGACCTCTCGCAATATATAGATAGATATATATATATATATATAGACATGTACACGCACAAATGCACATATGAATAGTGTTGAATGAAAGAAATGGAAGGAGGAATGTGTTACACACTACATTTATGACATGTAGGCCGCAGGACACATCATTAATTAAAATCAATTTGCCTTTACCATTGGNGCCGCAGGACACATCATTAATTAAAATCAATTAGCCTTTACCTTTCGCATGGGTCTCCTTTTGATGGTACGAGCATGAGTAGGGCAGGGCAGCTCTTATATTACTACGTATGCAATTTCCTCTGGACTTCATCTTCAATATCCATTATCGGCCGGGGTCCCGATCCCCAGAACACGGGAAAGGACAAGACGAGCAGGACCATAGAGAGACAGAGCATGCGCGAGCTCCGATTGGACTATATAATAGTATTATAATCATGAATTATTAATACTGGTCGGGTGGTGGCCAACTGGGCCACTGGCAAGTGCAGACTTTGCTAAATATGGCATCCGAAATTATTTTACTATACAGTGTGCACTCTGCCAGAAAGTTATCTGATCGCGTAGAGATCGAGGAGGAGGAGAATCACCCACGAGCTCTAAAAGACGGTCAATGTGTACACCCTCTCTTCATGATACTTGTTTGAATGTGCATCTCATCTATTCCCGGCTAAAGATCTCATCCTCTTTTGAGACCGGACGATTTGGGACACGACATTCCCATCGACAAAAGATAGCGACTCTAATGTCAGATTTAATGGTCCGGTCTCTAATGTTCCCCGTTCGCTTTGCTGTAGTAGGTGTCCTGCACATCTTGGAGGGCTGATCGCTTGGCTTGAGAGATCACGACCCTCATAGGATGAGCGAGTTGATGAGGGAGAAGCTTAATTCCGCGAACTTTCCACGCTCGTAGGTGTATGCCCACTCGTAGTATGGCAGGCAACTCACATGGGACTCCTACAATTAGGAGGCGAATGCGCGTCGAGCCAACTTGCCCGAGCCTTAAATCACTGTGGCTCCAGATATACCTTCGTCTGTTTGTTCACCTTGAAATTTGAGTCCATGCTCTTGTGTGCCCCGTACGATACATATNGGAGAAGCTTAATTCCGCGAACTTTCCACGCTCGTAGGTGTATGCCCACTCGTAGTATGGCAGGCAACTCACATGGGACTCCTACAATTAGGAGGCGAATGCGCGTCGAGCCAACTTGCCCGAGCCTTAAATCACTGTGGCTCCAGATATACCTTCGTCTGTTTGTTCACCTTGAAATTTGAGTCCATGCTCTTGTGTGCCCCGTATGATACATATGTATATATATTATGCTACACCTCCAATTGTGACGATGGAAAGAAACTTGGGAGATCAATCTATTGGCTTACATGAATATGCATCTATATTTATGTGCAAATGCATACAAATTACACAAACCAACCATTAAAAATGATCTTTGATTCAATAATAATGCCCAATTTGAGATCTTATCTCAGTATCTCGTATTATTCATCATGAGGCGTATATACATATAGAGGCATTACTTTTACCCACAAAAAAATCCCAAACAATAATTGATCAGAGAGATACCATGACCTGTCAATTTTTTATTTTATGGGTATAACCAATAATCCATCAGCAGCGTGGTGCCAGAGAGACAGGAAGCAGATGTTAATTGTGGGAGAATTCCACATGGCTATATATATATATACATATGTCTTTGACAAATTGGCTAAAGGACATGGTTCATCCACACTGCCACGCCTAAAAATCAGAGGCAGATTTCAAGTCCTCTCCATAGGAGCCATATAAAAGGTCTCCGTGCATTATTTCACTTTGAACGGGTATTGGACATTTGAAAATTAGAATCTCTAGGGAATCAAAATGTCCAGGCATGCATCATGCCATGACATCGAAACCACGGACCAGAGAACTCGAAAGCACAAAAAAATCTCATCGAATGTACAGAAACTTTGTTTACTACACAGCCGGATGCTTGATACCCTCAAAATTACGTACACCTTTAACGTCATTCGAGATGAATTACATGAGGCGTCGTGTCCTTATCAAAGAATGGGGATTAAGCATACGTCTTCGCGATTCTCGTTGACCTGAAAAAAGGATGTATGACCTAATTGCATACGAGGAAAAAGTCGAAACCAAAAAAAAAAAAGTCAACTATGTAATATTTAACTCTATATATTAGTTGTAAGCCAAAAAGTTCGATGTCAGCTTATGCATTGAGTCATAGGTTTAGTACGTTCAAAAGCATTCTCGGCCGAAAGAAGTGGTTGACTTTGTGTTTATTTACTTGAAAAGAAAAGGTCAACTCGATTTTCATGCAATCAAGCAAGGAATTATTAAGTTTTATTCTTTTCCTTTTGCTGAGTGAATTATTAGATTTTATTTCGTAGTATTGCAATAAAAAGATATGCCACGATCACCATCACTAAAATTAAAAAGAGGAAATTTTAGATTCATCCATTCTTATCACTGATACTCTCAATTGTATCTTTTTATCTCCCTATCTCTTAACCATATCTCATTCACGAGAAAAATATTTTATTCAATATGTAAGAGAATTATTTGTTTGATTAATGGCTGCTAATTAAGTGCACGTAATTGCTAAAATAATGCATGTGTATATGTCAAATATATGGTGCAAAAATCAAACATTACGAGGATTGCTTGGACGTCCACGTGACACACACACACACACACACACACACATATATATATATGTTAGTGTACATGCCATAATCATACTATAATTACTGATAAAAAGTCAAACAATATCTTTATCCTGCCCACAGTTTATAAATTTTTGTTCCACGAACAGTGATCTCAAATATAATTAATTTTTTTTATTTTATATCCAACTCTCTGCATCGTCCATGGCCGTGCCATCAAGAGATCATCGGGGTACCGTGACAAATCTTCAGTGATAGATAGAAAGATGGTTTCGATGAAGAGTTTGTCTAGCTACCTAGTCTCATTATAGCAAATAATTGGAATAATTAAGTATTTCCGAGTGGCCCCGTATACTCGTACATTCACCCTATCTTCGATGACCTATATATGTTACGTCTTGTTGTGCTTATAACTAATAATATATATTCAAATAATTCGGTAGATATTTAAGTCATACCTTTCATCTTCTTAAATTCAGAAAAAAAAACTGAGAAATATCATATAAATGTCACATATTATTTCATTTATTATTTTTGGGGTTAAATCTCGTACCATCTCCTCATAAAACTCAACTTTTAAATCCATCCATGAAGCTATAAAAACAAAAAATCGTAAAGTAATGCTGGTCAACTATTGTGGGCATCGATCTATCGAGAAGGTAACACGTGTTCTGTCGATGAAGTTATATTTCGAAGAGGAAAAGACTTCACTTGCACTACTAGGTCGGTTGGTCGGTCGGTCGATCGGTCTGACAGTCGCGTTATCATGTTCAAGGAAAGGCTACTTCAGAAACATTTGAAGAGCTTGAGAATGCATGCGAGGCACTGAACTTCATTCTCGGCACANTCCCTTCTTTCTGTTAATTTTCCAATTTCACATACCCTTTGTATATGTGTGTGTGTATATATATATATATATATAAAGTAATCCAGTCTACTAAGACACATATACAAACAATAATAATACATTAGTGGGGGTCGTATCCATGCAGGCTCTCCACCATCACCCATGTCCATGTCCAGAAGGGTGTTTCCTGTTGCCTTCTCCTTCAACTCCACCTTCTTGGTGCCTTTTGCCCACCCTAATAATCTACTAAGAACACCGCCCCCCGCCCGCCCTTGCCGTCTCATCAAAATCAAAATCTCCAAAGCACATTCTCACTCAATTTTCACACTACAATCTCACTGGAAAAATATACCCATTGTACACCTAATATATAANCAACCTAAAAGATGATGAAAAGTGATCACCACTAAAAAGGGATTTTGAAAAGGGCCAACGCAAATCATGGGGGTAAGGAAATGACGAGTTATTTTAACCTTCAATGCTTAAAACTAATCCCTCACTCTTCACCACTCGGTGACACATATGCCACTTACCAGTATTTAATAATGCCTTAATTTGCATCACAACAGAAACAACAAACGGATAGATTTGGTGGGTTTGGCAGAAAGATTGTGCAGATGTTGTGTATATGCAATTACAGTGATTACCATATATATATATATAATAATCATACACCACAAACCCAGCTAGCCAGATATATTGAATCTAAGAGGCCAAAGGGAAAGCAAGTTGTTATCAGTCTTATCTGCTAAAAGAGATCTCCATCGGGCATTTGGCAGCCCCGCAGTCACGGATCCTGTCCCAGTAGATTCCTGATTCTGCATAAAATCCGTCAGTTGGTGATACAATTTGGAGGGACTGCACCGTGCACCTCAGTGTCTTCTGACAAGTGAAGCTGTCATCGCATATCTTCGGCTAACCTTGTAGTAGAACGACATCAAATTCTCACTTCTCCTCGCTCGGGCAACAGATCCCGATGTTGGATGTGCGTGATCTTGACAAGCACAAAGCTGAATATCTCGGTTCAACAAGTGCAATCCACCTAAGTGAAATCCCTTTTTCACTAAAAAGTGTATCTATGCCCTTGATTCGACTTTTAAATAACAGCCAATACGGGTACAAGATAAATTAAGCGTACCAAGAGTGCTAGCACATAGTAGTAGCTCCTCCAATGGTAGATGCTCTATATGGACAATAGTGGCTGACATATGTTTTATGTATATAATGAATTTTAATGCAAGAAATGGAGGAGTTCAAATATCAAATGGTGTCACTCTTAATTATCATTGATAGACCATTGCTCTGCCCATTTCCCTTCTTTCTGTTAATTTTCCAATTTCACATACCCTTTATATATGTGTGTGTGTATATATATATATATATATAAAGTAATCCAGTCTACTAAGACACATATACAAACAATAATAATACATTAGTGGGGGTCGTATCCATGCAGGCTCTCCACCATCACCCATGTCCATGTCCAGAAGGGTGTTTCCTGTTGCCTTCTCCTTCAACTCCACCTTCTTGGTGCCTTTTGCCCACCCTAATAATCTACTAAGAACACCGCCCCCCGCCCGCCCTTGCCGTCTCATCAAAATCAAAATCTCCAAAGCACATTCTCACTCAATTTTCACACTACAATCTCACTGGAAAAATATACCCATTGTACACCTAATATATAAGCGCATAAATGGGACCAAAACCGAAATATCAACTCTACCGATCATCAGAATTCATGTATAGTTCATGATATGGGATCGGCTTATCATTTTATGGACCTAACCTATCCCTTCTCGGATTGTGTAGGGTCTTAATTGACACACCGGGTCAAACCCGCGCGCCCATCCCCAAAGCCTGTGACACGTGTACGTCACTCACTGTCTCTCTCTCTCCAAGGGGGACCCATAACGCATGAATATGATTATGAATGAATTAGCTGGAGGGAGATTCCGTTTCCGTGGGTGGGTTTTTTTAGCTGGCCATGGAAAAGCTCCCTCTCTCTCTCTCTCTCTACGCTCAGAGCCTAACCCTATAAATACCCATCCTTCTTCACTTCATTCCATCACACAGCTTCGTTCGCCTCTTTCCCCTGCTCACAACCCACCCCTCAACAAACCCATAACTTACCAGCACGCATAGAAGAAGCATGGAGCTCTTCTCCATGGCCTTGATCTTGTTCACCATTTACCTCCTCCACACTCTTCTCAGGTTCTTCCTATCCCCCGACCGCAGCCCCCGCAAGAAGCTGCCCCTCCCCCCAGGCACTCTCGGGTGGCCCTACGTCGGCGAGACCTTCCAGCTCTACTCCCAGGACCCCAACGTCTTCTTCGCCTCCAAAGTGAAGAGGTAGACGCACGAATTATCCCGATATTGCTCCTGACTCGGCCGAGTCCAATATCAATCGGGTCAAATAATCAGTCAGTACTGATAATCGTATTCTTGGTGCTTTGGCTAACAGGTACGGTCCAATCTTCAAGACCCACATACTTGGCTGCCCTTGCGTGATGATATCGAGCCCGGAGGTGGCCAAGTTCGTGCTTGTGACCAAATCCCATCTCTTTAAGCCTACATTCCCGGCTAGCAAAGAGAGGATGTTGGGCAAGCAGGCCATCTTCTTCCACCAGGGGCCTTACCACTCCAAGCTCAGGAAGCTCGTCCTCCGCGCCTTCATGCCTGATTCCATCCGGTCAAAGTTGTCGGACATCGAGTCAATCGCCATCGACTCACTCAAGTCCTTGGAGGGAAGGTCGATCGAGAACACCTTCCTAGAATTGAAGACCGTGAGTTTGCTTTAAAAGAAAACAGATTCCCCTGTTTCTCCTCCTCTGTTTCTCCACATGAAGAGAAAAGAACTTTGGCTCATAAATTTCGGGTCCGTTTTCGTTCCCTGCAGTACTCGTTCAACGTGGCGCTGCTCTCCATCTTCGGGAAGGATGAGATCAAATACAGGGAGGACCTGAAGAGGTGCTACTACATTCTCGAGCAGGGCTACAACTCGATGCCCATCAACCTGCCGGGCACTCTGTTCCACAAGTCCATGAGGGCCCGCCGGGAGCTCGGCCAGATCCTGGCCAAGATCCTCAACACGAGGCGGCAGATGAAGCTCGAGCACGACCAACGCCCCGACCTTCTCAGCTCCTTCATGGGAGACAAGGAGGGCCTAACCGATGAGCAGATCGCCGACAACATCATCGGCGTCATCTTCGCCGCCCGGGACACCACCGCCAGCGTGCTGACGTGGATCATCAAGTACCTCAGCGAGAACCCCAGCGTCCTCGAAGCCGTAACGGTGAGCAACGCAACCCTAGCTCCTCCTCCCTCCTGACCCCCTTCTAGCACTAAACTCAAACAATCGCTGCGACCCAGCTCATAAGCTCTAACTCTCGGCGGGTCCCACCAGCTCCATTGTAATATTAATCTATTGTTTATTTATTAATCATTTGATTCCAATAATTAAATATGGGGGGCATTTGTGGCTTTACAGGAGGAGCAAGAGGCTGTGATCGAGAGCAAGGAGGAGAGTGGAAAAGAGAGGCTTTTGACCTGGGAAGATACCAGGAACATGCCTCTGACTTCGAGAGTGATCCTAGAGACACTCAGGGTTGCCTCAATTTTGTCCTTCACCTTCAGGGAAGCTGTCGAAGATGTTGAGTATGGAGGTGAGATACTTCACCCTTTGATCTGCAATTATCTTTCGTACCATTTTTTCTCGCATAAATTCTGACATGACGATCACTTTCAGGATATCTGATACCGAAAGGATGGAAAGTACTGCCCCTCTTCAGGAACATCCACCACAGCCCCGAGATCTTCCCGGAGCCAGAGAAGTTTGACCCGTCCAGATTCGAGGTAAATAGTCTCGGAAAATAACGGCAAGATTGACCTCTTCTTCCCCTTCTCTCTGCGAGTTTTGGGCCTTAAAATAATGAAAAATGGAAAGTGGCTCAGTTCAATTGTATGTGAAAAGTTCTCCTAACTGAACACTGCCCTCCGACAACCTGACAGGTCGCGCCGAAGCCCAACACATTTTTGGCATTTGGCAGCGGGACCCACTCATGCCCTGGGAATGAGTTGGCTAAACTGGAGATTTTGGTACTTCTTCATCATTTGACCACAAAGTACAGGTTAGTATCTCGGAATCACCATATTCCATCCTACCGATTTCCATTTCCCCTTTTTCCCAGAAGATTGGCCGCTGCAAATTGGGCAACTTTTTACTATTTTTAGCCAGCGAACTGTCGCCGAGCATCTCTTGACTTCCTTTGTTGTTCGGTTGCAGGTGGTCGTTGATGGGTCCTCGGGACGGAATCCAGTACGGGCCTTTTGCTCTTCCCCAGAATGGCCTGCCAATCCGACTGTTCCGGAGATAATCAAAACACCTCCTCCAGCTACCGCTCGACATCTCGAGAGGGGGATGAGTTATTAAAGCATGCAGAGTAGGAAGGTGGAAGGGTCGTTAGATCCTTGTCCTGTTCAGCACACAGCACTCCTATGTGGACTGGGTGGCAAGCTTTCTAGTCCTGGGCTTGTGAGATGAGATCCGGTGGGTGCAATTTCGTCGGATATCGATCGCCCGGGACTCTCCAACATGACAAGAAGGTCAAAGATTCAACCGGACCCTGGAAAAATCATGGTGGCAACTAACCAGCTGTACATAGCAACTCCTTGATTGACACCAAAATAAGAACTTCGAGCTAATATATATATTTGAATTCGTAAGCGGGCAAAAAATCAATAATTCAAGAGGGACGGGATGAAATAATGTGTGGGTAACTGGTTTTTATTTTTCTTTGTTTTGGGTTTTTGGGAGGTCAGATTTGTTCTTAAATTTATCATTTTGCTGCTCAGCTGATGAAGTCCGCAAGGCGATCAATCAGTAGAAATCTCAGTTACCTTGTAGCAGGTTTTGTCTTCCTCATAGTTCCTAATATTTCAGTGATTCACTCTTATCTTTTCACTGTGAAAAAATAGAGAGAGAAGAACCTGATTTGCACGTGTCACGCTGCATACTTTTTTGTCTCCCTTTTTCCTAGCACGAGTTTGACAAAATTGACGTTCAAGTGCGAAGACAGTCCGAAAATTCTCTGCAGAAAAACAGACTGGTATAATCTACGATCTTCCACGTAATGGTGGTGCCGGAAATTACTCTTAACGTCAAAAGATAAAATTGAGATTTAATCACAAGATAAAGAGAAATTGAGTCGCTGTGTCTTCGAGCCTGATCCTGTTCATTCGTTAGTGAATTTTCAAGCCACGGCTTGAATGGATTGTGTTCCATTTATATATACACATATATATCTATAGCTAATCACCGGGGTTCTGTGCTCGACCGAATAAATCTACTACTGAACTTGGGCTCGAAAGTCACTCGGACAGATCCAAGATGGACTCTTGCAAGTGTAGAGGGTTTGACCACCAGGCTAGCACAACCTGAAATCCAGTAGCCCGTGCCCGGGTTTTTTCATGCTGGGCCCAATTTTGCCGGCCTAGGAATCCATGATACGAAGCCGCCGTAATGCACCCCCCCATCTTCACACAATCCATCTTACATATCTCCCCCTTTTCTGAATGCGATATAACTGACCATAAAGAAACATAGAGTTGAGTGTAACGTCCAGCGAGAAATCTGAAACTACCCATCACAATGATTAGTGATCTATATATGACTGTAAGATTATCAAACTGGGTACGGGCAATATCTCCCCCAGGAAACAAGTGAGGAGATGTTGAGAGAGATCCAGAAAATATATATATATTGTGCAAAGAAGATCGATCGGTCGGCATTTTACCGTAAGGCGAAGCCTTAACTGCTGCGAAATCTCTCTTCCTCCTCGAATCGCCAGACGGGCAGAGCATACTGATCTTGCCCGAAAGGAGAGTTAAGCTCGAGGAAGTAGGACGAGCCGGAGAAGAGTAAACAAGGGAGCTTTCGATAGCGAAGATGAGACCCGGCCGGCGGCTCCTCAGTTACCGCCGCCGCGTGATGTGGCTAACACAGGCCGGCCATTATTCCCAGCCAGCCTCCAGCCCCTGTCGCTGAAACCCACCACCTCCAGGTGACTTAATCTGAGAAACTGGATTCCGATTTTTATACATTGATTGAGATATTCGTTTTCATCTGTTCGTAAAAGGGTTGATGGCAAGGGCGGCAATCAAAATAGAACTGCGTTCCCGATCACAAGCTTAGAACTCTGAATAGCAGAATTATTTTAGAACATGTTCCCTCTTTGAAAATTTGGGTCATTGGATTCATGTACCATATTATTTTTATGATACCCGAACCATACCGTATGGGAACCGATTCCATATTTTCGTACGCAAACCCCCAGTTGACAAGACTCATTTCATGGCATTCCATGTTTTACTCAGAATGTCTTTCTAATGGTCTACATCCGACAACTCCATGCTCTGGCATCTGTAGTGCCAGGGCATCCTGTAATTTTCATCTGCAACACCAATATGCAATGGTGGCACCACCTCAACCTTATATGCATGGACAGGCCAGTACCAGGTTGTTTCCAAGGCGACAAAACTCTACTTGGATTGCAAATAAGTGCTAATAGGTTCCAAGTTATGCCTACCTTCCCTTTTCCCTATTAATGACCATTGCTTTAGAACAATTCAATGTGATTCTTAGGTATCACAGCCTTCACTCCAATGCTTCACTAGCTCCTGACTACTACGGAGCAGTAAGAATTCCCAATATGCTAGCAACGAGATGCTTCACTAGCCCAAATTCCCAAATTCAACAATGGGATGGAAAGGGGTTCCAAGGAGACATAGGAATTCCCAATCTACTAGCAATAGGACGCTTCAAACCAGATTCCCAAACTCAACACGGGGCTACAAGGGGATTCCCCTATCGTCCCCCACCTCAAACCATCCCAAACACAAGCGGATAGGTTCCCCCACTTATCGAACAAGGAGGTTATCCCCAAGCAATGAACGGTCAGTGCAATGATCCATATAGCCTCTTGAAATTGCATGTTTCCTCCATAATTACCTATCATAAAAAATGAAAAATGTAGGTCTCTATTCCTTAAAGACTAGTGAATTTCAGGTACCACATCGAGTAGAATGACAATTGCACCTTTGATTGCACAAAGCCAGCTACTTCATAACAGGAACCACGAATTAATAGTGAAGTCGAGTCACATGAACATTTTAACTTCGGCACCTACAATAGAGAATACATCCAATTTAAGAAATGCTGGGCAAACTGAGGATCAAAACCAACAAGAACCACAAAATAGTAAGCAAATACTATAATATAAGGTCTCCAACACAAAGTCTAATCATTACAAGTTTAGCGAATTGTAGTTTTAGATACCAGCGAATAATTTCTTCTACTAGTAGAAGTGCTTCTCCTGGGACTTAGTGAATGACAACAATTATTTTTCCTTGTTATTAAGGGAAGAAAACATGGAAGAAGTACAGGAGAGGACACTCATACTTGCCAATGCATGAAGATTGAATGCCTAAATTTGTAAGAAACTTCAAGATCAAATACATGAGTACATATATGATGTGTTAGCATTTTATCTGAACAATCATCTTCTCCCTCTTTATTTCATATCCACTGCAGTACTACAACAAATGATACAACTTAGATTTTGCGTTAGGTCCTTCCAGAAATAAAACAATAAACCTAAGTGCTTCTCTGATGAATGAATGTTTGCCCTTCCTTTTCCATGTTTGCCGGGTATTGTTCATGCTCTAAGAACAATACTCACTGCAGAGACTCTTGTTCATGCAAAGGTTGTAGCAATGATGGCAAGCATGAGGACCAAGTCAAAGTTGCCCGAGATAAAATAACGTCCTATAATAATAAGGCTTTTCTTAGAAAAATTGCTCCTACAAATGCAAGGTCTCCTACAAATTTCATGGTAATTCGTCTATAGGATAAACTTTCTTGTACTATTAGTTATAATGTCTCTATAGTTAGTCTTAACCACTAGATTACCTTGCAGAACAATGGCAGTCCCAGCAACTTACCTTTAGCAAGGCGTAGAAAGGGATGCAATTGCCTCAAATCCCAATGCAAGAAAGAGTATTGTGAATGTCATCAAGTTAATAGTAAAACTAATTCTACTCATTAATTATTTTGGGTATCAGCTTTTATGTTTAGCTTTCCTTTCTTCCTCCCACTCATCAGTAATATCTTTTTAGCTAAATTCTTTTAACTATAAATCCAAACTTAATTTGCAAAAAGGTTTGCTAATTATGAATCTTATTGAGTTAACTTGTTTCTAAAACTCAATCTCTTGTTGCTTTCTTTCTTGTTCTAAAGGCCAAAGTTGGATGCTCTGCTATATGCCAGTGCAAAGATTGCAAGAATAGTTTTGGTGCAAAATAAGATCCAAGTCGTCCACTCAGGAGTTCAGCAAAATCGTTAGGGTTTCATGGAGTCAAAATCAATCTAAGAAATGAAATGTTTCAACAATCATTTTGTGACGGCTCAAGGTAACCATTTTCGATGCCCTGATCAAATATGAACTGGCATGGCAACAACCTTGGAATCTGGTCGAATGTTTTGCATGAATCGGATCCCAACAAAGAAATGAACAACTTAACCTGGGTGGCCAGATCGCCAACACCAATACATCTTGATTTACTAACTCTGCAAGATCCTCCCATTTTTGTACTCCCCATGCTCCACTAGGCATAATCAGGTTGAGGTGAGTTACTTTAGTTAGTTCAGGCTCTCTTAAGCAAACTTTCCAAAGCTTGACACTTATTAAGTTAGTTTTTTCTAGCTTGAATCATGGTATCTAGTGAATCTATAGATGGGTTTTTTGATAAAATCTGAGAGTAACTTTGGCATATTTCAACAAGTTCATTTGACCATTAGATTAATCCATATTACAATTAGAGACACCTTTTTCTGTGTTGCATTCATAAAGCATGTCTATGATATGTCCAATTTGCTCTTACATTGCAATGTTTACTGCTCATACAATAATATTTGGTCAAGTTTTGTATTGATATTATCAAAATCCATTACCGTTGTGCATCCTCATTTTCTACTAATTACTAAGAGGAAAGGATACTCCCGGATTATGAGAATGTTTTCTAGGTACAACAATAGCTAAATCTATTACATTAATGGTTATCAGCTTCCCTAGGCTACAATTTGCAACCTCGCATTGTTCTCCCTAGAGTAGCTTTAATCTTTTGCACATTGTCTTATCCAGTTTTAGATTTAGTATTCTTGAATTGCACATTCAATAGCAATTGTTTTCTTAAAATGATTCAGACTTCAAATTTAATATAAATAGATTATATTGCCTTTTAAGTTTATGATTTTGTGTGGCAAATGACAATTGATAATTAAAATCAAATTACATATATGAATTGAGACAATCCCATTGATAGTGCCTGTTTGAATTTAAAACTAGTCGAAAATAGCATAGATATGGTATACGTTTATAACTATAAACTCAAAGGCTCAAATCATCATCATATACATCAGGTCTACAATTAAAAACCAAATGTTTATAAGATATAAGAATACGGTTGCTATGCTTAAAAAATATGTATGAGCAAATATATCTTCAATGAAGAAAGAATTTTCCAAGTAAAGCTAAGCTTCTTCAACCACTAGTATCCAAGTAATATTTATTTTCCATATTATCACATTATATTTTCTTTGATTTACACCTCTAACAAATGTTATAAAACATTTAATTTTCAAGCTCTAAAGTTAATAATTATAAGGCATTTCCAAGAGTTAAATTTCTCAAGAACCAAATAGGACATAAGATCTTCACTTCACACCAACATGTTCAAAACTAAAACTTTATAAATCATTTAATTTCCATAATTTTAGAAATTATATATCATCTTTATTCTTAATAATTTCTTTTTCTAAGCTAGACTGCACTTTTTCCTAAGGACAATAATAAGAAGAAACCATTACATGAGAAAAGGCACAATGTTGTAAGCAAACATAAGATAATTCAAACTTTGTAGGGAAGAGTAAATCATCATTCACTTCACAGTCTTGAAAGTGATATTCATGGCAATATCTCAAGAACTCATTTGGGGTTCATGATGTTTCCAATTTCAAAAGCACTTCTCTCTGTTTCACTTTGAATCTTCCTTTAGTACATTGAACTTCTATAGATTTTAACTTCGCTTTTACTTTATCTTCAAAATAACTGATGTCCAAATAAGGCTCAAGACTACTTTGGAAATTTTTTCAACTTTATATTCCAAAATTTTACAACTACAAGCATTTGCTTACCTTATGTATAACTACTAGAGCCATAAGAAAATTGATGAGCTTTAATAGTTGTTTGTGCTAAAAGGCTTCATCTACATCAAACACAACAGAAAATAATACCTTCATGAAGAGTCGATAGAGATATTTTTGTTTGTTCCTAGAAAACCCCAGAAAGGCTAGGCTCTTCCTTTAGCCTCCTCCCTTGTAGTCAGTCTCTTCATCCTAATTGTCATCATCATTTGGCTGATGGCTCCCTCCTCTCTGTCCTCGTTGTTATCCAAACAATCTGTAATAATTGGATATCGTTGTCAGCATTTTTTGAGGCACCTTATCAAACAACTGAAGAGCATGAAAAAAAATAGCAATTACAACATATCTCGACCCACAAATAAAATGGAGGAAGGGCCTTTCATATTGGGGAGGGGGATTAGATCATAACCTTGTAGTTGAACAGTGGTCGGATGATCAACTGCTGTAATTCAACATGATGTAGATTGTGTTCACAACCACGTAAATAACTCGTGGTGCCGAGCTGCATACTTGGATCTGCTTTGCATCAACTGAATCGTTGACAATGGTGAAGGTTGCATATAGATCTTCACTTTCACCTTCCACCATACTCTTCTTTCTCACCCTATGCTTCCTTCAATAGTAGCACATAATAGGTAATGGGAGATGCAAAGAGATAGGAACTGAGGAGGATTGAGAAGCTATTTTGCTCAAGACCTTGGCCTCTCTTGGCCAAAAACAGCCAATCCTCCGCTTAATTGTGGGCAACATTGAGGGCCCTCCCCCTAGGCCTCAACAACGTCCTCATCAACTCCTCTACTTCTCAGGACATGGAACCCTGTGAAAGTGGTGGTGGGTTTGACTTCATGGACCCACAAGCTCTCACCTTTAATAGCTCCAATTTAGTGATGGGAGCTCCAAACGGCTTTGCGGACCCACTTCCTCTATAGGATTTGCCTTTGGCAAATGCCACCTCCAACATTAGGCAAGTGAGCCCCTTCCCACTCTTACCCAATTCTGCTCACAACACTATCATGCCCTTTCCGCATCACTATCATTGTANCAATTCTGCTCACAACACTATCATGCCCTTTCTGCATCACTATCACTGGAGAGAGCAACATGGAAGACAGAGAGGAGGGTATGGGAGAAATTGGAGATGCCCTATAGAGGAGGTCAAAGGCTACTCTTGATTGGGCCGAGTTTAGGGAAGCAATTGTCAGAAGGGCTATTGGGTTGGGGCACTGAGCCCAATAAAATCAAGTGTCGTTCTTGGGCCTATCTTATTGGGCCACATTGGAGTGGGCTTAATGAGGCCGGCCCGATTTACTACGCCTAAAGTACAGTGAATTTTTCAGTAATATTGACGGTGCTCTACATTACGTATCCATCAAATGTCCATGTCCGCCTGGTCTTTTTGAGCCAGTGAGCCTGTGAAGCTCACAAAACTACTATTTCCTGCTGGCGATTCATTTGATATGCAAACACTAATGGGTAAGTCCTCGTGAGGGCAAGCTCTCCGTAGTTGGATTTAGATGCTACTACAGATTCACGTGCTACCNGGGTAAGTCCTCGTGAGGGCAAGCTCTCCGTAATTGGATTTAGATACTACTACAGATTCACGTGCTAGCTTCTATTGATCCCCTTTTTTCGATGTACAACCTATGATATCCATAAATCCAGTATATTTTGACTGGATTGGATCTAAGATAATCATAGACGTCTCTCCCTTCATTCTGACCGTGTCGGAGAAGTCACGGAATTCGAACTGAAAATGTTGTACGGATAACTTAAGGGTATGTTCGGATTGAGGTACTTGGAGGGTAAAACTAATGAACGTGGACTGTTGGGTTTCCGATGGTGGCAGCAGGATTGGGATGCGTGTCTCCGGTGGGTCAAGGTTGACAATGAACCATCAATGCCCACCAACACAACCTACCAGATTAGTTTAACAATTCAAATTTGCAATTTCATCGTTCTTGACGTGGGCGGTCTCGGTTAACCACATCCGATGGCTCTTTAACTGTTCTTTTTTTTTTAAATAACTATTAATTGAATCCGGAAGAATGACTTACTCTAAACCATTTTAGAATGGAATCCCTCACGTACTCTTGAGTGTGTTATCCTTATTGGTTAGATTATATGCATTTCTNGACTTACTCTAAACCATTTTAGAATGGAATCCGTCACGTACTTTTGAGTATGTGCTCATTATTGGTTAGATTATATGCATTTCTTTTATATCTCATTTTCTTTTATGCTCTATTTTTAAGTTTACAATCTATATAAATAGGAATACATCCTCCACTACTAGAAGCTTTTTATACTTTTATCTATGCAACTTTCTGATCCGGTAAGAATGGAAATTTGAAATCAAATCTTCCAAGCGTTGGGTCCACTCATCATCGTCGTCGTCGTCGTCGTCGTCATCGGGAGGCAAGCAGAAGCTCCCATACCAGCTCTCCTTCCGTCAAGTTACATCAACACCGTGGGGTCATCTCAGATGGGTGTCCGCCGGGAACGGACGGCTCGGATCGACTGACAAACCGTTCCCTACTCCTCTCGTTCCCTTCACCTCGCTCTCTCTGCTCCCTCTCTGTCACTTAAATGCTTGCCCGTTGGTCTCTCCTCTCTCGTACGCAAACCTCCATTCCCCTTCTTGCTCTGTCTCTCCCTCTCTCTCCGTCTCTCTCTCTCAAACACTTACATACAATCAATAGACCCGACAGAAAAGAAGGAAACTGACCCACTTTGACCAATGCGGGTCTATACTTATTCGGGGCGCCAGTAAAGCCCAGCTGCTGGACTTTCATTTCACTGTTGTCTGCATATTGTGCGACTGTTTTCCCGAGAATTTGCAAGGTAATGTTCCTACCTGCATCCTCCATTTTGCAGCACTTTGCGGGCGTGAAGGCGGTCTTCTGTGGTGGCTGAAGCTTAGGATTCTCAGGGCCCCCTTCTTGTTTTCACCATTCAGTTTCAACTGGGCCGGCTCTGTTTCACATTGCTGGGAAGCCCTTTTTCTCCGTTTTCCTGCTGAAGGATGATTTTTAAGACTTTCAGTTGCGAGCATATTCTCTGCTTTCTTATCCAGGTATAGTTCCACAGGTGCAAAAATGCTGAAAATACTTCAGTAGTATGTTACGGAACAAGTACCCTTAAACGAACCACTTGTTTTGAAAATTGTTTCCTCGTTTTAAAATGCACTTTGGACTTTGGAGATTCACCAGTCATGCTTTGTTACACTTGTCATCTCGACGACTGCCAAGTGTTCATCTTTTCTGATGCCTCCGGTCGTTGGTCTTCTACGGCGAAAAAGTGGTCTAATAAAGTTCTGAATGGGGCAGAGATCACTGCTGGACCAAAATGTTTCTTCAAATTCTTCTCTTTGTAAATGCAACCAAAAAGCCCCTCGCAAATTGAAAATTTGACGCCTTTCTTAGCTTGAAGTTCTCTCTTAACTAACGATTTCAGTCAGAAGAAACGATGGGGTTAATTGGATTTTGATTCATGTAGCTTAATAGCTGCTTGAAGATAGGTCAAGCTCTGCCCAGCTCAAGGAATGAGAATTCTTTAGCTCCTATTCCTGTTCCAATTTGAAAATCGTGGTTCAATAATATGCCACTGGTCGGCTTCTTCCTTCTTCCTTAATATACGGACGCTGTGAGCAGAGTGTATATGATGCATTAGGTGGCTCCACTAGGCATGTGAAAAGCTTTGGTCGACTGTTTAGATCTGTTAAACAAATTTAAGGGAAGACCCTTCGAGGGATTAAATTATTTTTAAGATTTAATCCGTTTTGGTGTTAAAAATCCATCTTTGATCTCTGGGGAAAAAAAGGAATGACATTTTCCTCTGGGATTTGGAAAACTGTTTGCCTTCTACTTTCATGGGTAAGGCCGGTCATTAATGTAGATTTCACTTAGGAGCACTTCCTTCTGCTGGATCCAAAATGGGAAAATATAGATTCCATTTTCCTAATCTTAAGAATGCAACAGTGGGACAGGTAGTTCGTAGTAAGTGTCACATCGCGAGTGAACAGAATGATTTAGAAGCATTTTTCCAGTATCATTGTCGTTTTTTTTTAAATCTCGTTATGCATCATTATCTTGATCTTGATCCTTCTGAAAAGAGAATGGTGAATCTACAGTAATAAATAGAAAATGCTGTTAGCAATCTTACCCAATAGAGAACAAGGTTTCTATGTGCTCCCACCATTTTGAGTCGAGTAATTAATTTCCCAGCTGAGAATAGATGGAAAACAATTTTCTTTAATGCAATGATATGCCTGGAGGCTAGCGTATATCTAATACTTCTCATCTATTAGAATCGACATAATAAATTCAGCTCTTATTCAGGGCGTGGAGGCCATTCCAATTCTTCTTCCCTTCTAGACGAATCCGTCACTCTCTTCCAAAGGAGGAAGAAGAAGAAGACAAGAACAGAGTCCAAGAATATTGATGATGATGATGATGAGAGGAAGACTCGCTTGCTGCACACGAGACAGAGCAATTAGCTTCGACTTCGATGAGCAAGAGGGTAAGATATCTCTCCATTCTCTGTTGTCATCACAGGTTGAGGCTTTAAATATTTTTATTGGGTTGGATGGCACTCGAGTGTTTTGCTTTATTCGAGTTTTTCAATAGGATCGTTTCATGGAGATGCTTATGATATATTACAGCATCTTCCGTGATTGATGCGTACCAGTTACCGCTTGGTCTGTCCTGTTATAAACCCAACACATGGGGCAAGCTAATTGAATATGAAACAGAGAGTCTTTACCTATTTATATGTATTTATATATATATATATATATATGAGAGAAACAGAGTGAGCCCTTGGATTAGACACAGATTTTATTATATTTATTATTCTCCAGATGAGAGGTTGATGCCTGCTCAATTAGTCAAACGGTTGCCACCCTTCCAATTTCCTTTTTTTTTCTTCCTTTGAAGTTGTCTTTTTCTAGGGTAATTTCTTCCTGTAAATTGTCGTCACCTGTCCAATTTAATTAACCAAATTCATATAATAAATTTTTATTAAATTTTGTGGATAGAGAAAATTTATTATTTGAAGAGCTGATGTGCTGAACTGGCAGTTTGTTTTTGTTTTAGAACACTGCATGATGTCTGCAATTTTATCTTTTTCTGTCGGGTGAACATGTGTTTAGTGAAAGTCCCGACAACACTTGGTGGAACCTAGTGCCCATGAAATGCTAATGTAGTGACAAAGGACTGGCCATAGGTTGGTTAATGGAGGATCCACTCATTTCAGAGCAGAAAATTAAATGGTTAACTTTAGAGATGAATACTTTATGCCTGAATCCTTTGAATGCAAGACTGGACTTATGATGACTTCTTTTTTTTTTTTTACCTTGTCCTAGTCAAAAGTTTTAGGACTAGAAAACGGGTTTTTCGACCGATGGTTCTACAGGTACATACTTAGGGTAATGTCCACATGATTGAGAAGTGAAACTCCATCATCTGCTAATAAAGTTGTCAGTACACCGAATTGCATGTCTGGCTTCAGTCTGACCTGACCATCCTCAACTAGCCCATCCCCTTTGTTTTAATTTTTGGTGATTATTTAACACCAAAAAGAGAATCCCAAAAGAACGCTCCATTTTGGATTGACCATGCTAAGAGCTGGTTTGAATATGAAGGACAAGCTGTTGTCTTTGCTTTCAAAACTTGATCAGATTTCAAAATCCGTCGACTGTCTGTCGCCCCCCTGAGTTTCTATGGTCAGAAAAATGTGCATGGAAAGACTATCACATACACCAGATATATCAAATCTTGCTGGAAGATGCCAAGCTGGCAATAAGTCTCGTGCTTTAAGGTGGAGGATTACTGTAATGAGAATATGAAGCAAAAGCTGTTGTCTTTGCTTTCAAAACTTGATCAGATTTCAAAATCTGTCGACTATCTGTCGCCCCCCTGAGTTTCTGTGGTCTGTAAAATGTGCATTGAAAGACCATCACATACACCAGATATATCAAATCTTGTTGGAAGATGCCAAGCTGGCAATAAGTCTCGTGTTTTAAGGTGAAGGATTACTGTAATGAGAATGAGAGTACGCATTGATTTTTTTTTTTTTTTTTGCCATCTTTGAACATATTGCAATGTGATATTCTTCTGGTTGATAGCCCAATGACATGAAGCCGAAAGGACCTGTCAGTCATGTGGGCTTTGTGTGTGGGGGCTTGAGCACATGTTGTCGTATGCTTATCAACTTTTTGGGTCAGGATTTTTTGCTTTCTATGAAATGGAGCACTAGGAAAGTTTTTTTCAGAATCTTGGAGTTCTCTGTTGAGAACAAAGAGATATCATAATTCTCAAAAAGTGATCAGAGAACGACCCTGCATCAATAGGGCTCCTCGAAATAGCATGATTATTTTGATTGAAGCGTATGGACCCTTTTAGTAATGGTCCCATTGACAGTCATTTCTACAACTCACCTCACCATGGAGCTGAAACAGAGCTACTTCTTGGGTGCCCCTGTTATTCAGCATAGGAGCTTGTTCCTGAAAAGCATCAGTTTTATGTTTCTCATATGGTAATTTGTGTTGCATTCTTTTTCAAGTAATTTTTAGTGAAATTTTGTAATTTGTTTGTGAAAATTACTGCCGTTCTGGTTCGACGCAATTTTCCCTACGTCTGGTTTATCAAGTATGTGTAGACAGCTTAGCTTGCAGGCGATTTTCTTGAATATTTCGAGCTTAGAAACAATATTGGTGCAACTTCTAGGAAATTTCCCTTCGCAGTGATCCAGGAATGGTTTTAGGAGCTGTTTTTGTTTGTGTTACTTGAAATTTGCACGTATTTTATGGACTTGCAGTACGGGCAGCAATATCCGATTCTTTGTCCATGTCCTTCGGAAGAATCACAGTTGAAAACATTACGGAAACAGTGTCCGATATGTCCATCCTGAAGTAGATTAGACAGACATTTTTCTGCATCTTTCGTATAATGTGATATGCTACTGATTATCATAAGTCACAGTTTAAGAACAGCAAGGAGTATGCTTTGCTATTATTTCAGCAATTAAATCAAGGCTTAGTTGAGATTTCTTGCTAGAAGCTCTGACGGAATTGCATCAATTTGACTACAGCAGTGATGGCATACAATGGCCTCGGGAGTTTTGTCCTCGACAACCGGTCCTACAAAAACGAGAGCAGAACAAGCCGCGACGATGGGTTCCCCACCAGTTCGTTGGACGACGACGCCTCAAGCTGTTCTTCTGGCAAAGACACCTTTAGTTCATTCTCGTCGAAGCGGTTGAGCAGTAAGAAAGACGATCTCGATCGGAAGGTGGACGACTGGGAGCTCACGGGCAGTCCCCAGCATTTCTATGTCAAGGAGGTGCCAGCCTACACGGTTAAATCCGCTGACGTCGAGACGATGAAGGAGAAGTTTGCGAAGCTGTTGCTGGGAGAAGATACCAAGGGAGGAAAGGAAGGGCTAAGCACTGCACTCGTCCTGTCGAATGCTATCTCGAATTCAGCAGGTATACCATAGACTTTGCTCAGTCGAGCAACCTTCGTACCGTTAGACGACTCTACGACAATCACATACCATACACCGTACCAAAATGACATTCACCGATGCTTGAAAGAGAGTGACTGGAAACTAGAGAAAAACCAAGTTTTACTTTTTACTTTTATTTTGAGCAAGACGAGTCTTCCATTGTTCTGACCCAACTTTATTTTTGACTGGCCCTAAGTTTTTAACCTAGGCCCAAGCCCAAGAAAGCTGCTCAACAGTGGTCAAGAATTCTTACTGCAGTGATTTACGCAACTGATTTTCTTATAAAATGTTGGGTCTTGCGGGATTATTTTGATTATGATTATGTACTTAGATGCACTAATCCCAACTGCATGAGTCACATATCGATTCCTTTATTGGCAAGAAAATCTGGTATACTGTAGCATGTAGTTGTGTAAACATAGCTAATATGAACAAAATGCACATTCAGCATCGATTTTTGGGGAGTTATGGAAGCTCGAACCTCTGACGGAAGAGAGGAAGAGCAAATGGCGGAGGGAGATGGACTGGCTTCTCTCCCCGACAAACTACATGGTCGAGCTTGTCCCTGCCAAGCAAAGTGGTGCCAATGGCTGCACACTGGAGGTAGTCTCATTCTTCTTTTCTTTTTCTACCTCGGATCATGAATACGATCAAGTCCTGGTGATATCATATTAACTTTGCTTTCTTGTTTCTTAATCTTGGAGCAGATCATGACCCCAAAAGCCCGTGCAGACATCCACATGATCCTTCCAGCGCTCCAGAAATTGGACTCCATGCTCATTGTAGGTGCATTGTGATCCTTCAATTGCCAAGCTTCCTGACAGGTCTTCTCTGCTTTATTTTAAGATTCATTCCCATCTGTCGTTTAATTTGTTGCAGGAGGCTCTTGACTCCATGGTAAATAATGAATTCTGGTATTCTGAGGGGAGTAGTCGAGCAGAAGGAAGGTGCAAGGGTGAGAGGCCAAGCAAGGGGTGGTGTCTTCCATCTCCTCAGGTCCCTTGTTCAGGCCTTTCTGATAGCGGAAGGCGGAAACTGATGCACCAGGGAAGGATGATCCACCAAGTACTCAAGGCAGCAAAGTCCATCAACGAGAGTGTTCTGCTTGAGATGCCAGTTCCAATTGTCATCAGGGATGCTCTCCCAAAGGTAAGTTGGACTATCAATGTGCAACTATTGTTTTGTTGCAGAAAAAATGTCCCCACTTTACAATTTTCCTTTTAGGAAAGATCCATGTAGCATAAGTTATTAAAGTTATTCTTAATCGATGTGTTTTTCAAGAAAAGTCGAAAAGCTTTGCAGGTCTCATGAAAAAACTCAGGGAAGTGAGCCATGTGGCAATTCAAGAGTAAACAACTTCAAAACTAAAGTTGTTAAGCTCAAAAGATAAAACCTGCATGAATATACTTACAAATCTGTTAGTGTGATCTAAATAAACAGCTGATACCATTAGGTCGAAAGATTAAAACAAATCATTGGAATAACAAGCAAGTCGATCTTCATCTGATTCAATATAATACCTCTCAGTATTCATCAAAATGCATTTAGTTTGTCTCATCATACATCTCCTGTAAAACTGATACTAGGATTGTAATTGCCAAGTTCCATTGCCTTTGTGCTTCTATACTTGCAGTCGGGAAGGGCAAACTTGGGTGATGAGCTGTACAAGGTCTTGACTTCGGGACTGAGATCACCTGAAGAAATGTTCAAGTCCCTGAACTTTAAATCTGAGCACAACGCCCTTGATAGCATCAATAAATTGGAGGCTGCTGTGCTTGCTTGGAGAGAGAAGATCGTAAGACAATCGGGTGGCAAGTCTCCAACAAGGACATCTTGGTCGTTCATCAAGGACCCGATGTCCGAGCTTGATAAGACCGAGTCACTGATGGACCGTGCGAAGACCCTAATTCAGCATCTGAAATCCAAGTATCCAAACCTTCCTCAGACATTTCTTGATGCCACAAAAATTCAGTACGGAAAGGTAAATTTGACTCCGAGGAATCATAAATTCTTATCATTCGATGTAGCTACATTTGCTGGAAAACGAAGAATAGCTTCCTAGGATCAGACTGATATTGTCTGGTTATGCGAATCACTGTGCGCAGGACATCGGGCATGCAATTCTGGAGGCATACTCCCGGGTTCTTGGGAATGTGGCTTTCAGCATACTGTCCAGGATTCGGGACATATTGCAAGAAGATGCCCTGAGCAACCCAAACTCGCCATCAGATTCATGCTGCTTTCCCGGGATAAAATGCAGCGATTTCTTGGAGAGTCCCGGAGTCAGTCACAGAGTTAGGCACTCCCTGATCGATCAGATGAATAAAGCCAACAGACGTTTCAATGACCCCTTCACAGGCAGCACATCCGACTCTGAGACCCCATCCAATGAGCCGAAGACAAGCTCGGTGGCAACAACACCAAGCCGCAGCAGGGTCTGGTGCATCAGGAAAGAGGCTTGTGTTGGTGCTTCTCCCACTAGTTCTGCTTGACTGGCTATTATATGTCTTTGTACTGAGTATCATTTATGCATAGATGAGATATGGTAGTGATTTTGAGCTTTACATCAAAGGGTGCCCCTATTTTGACTTGCATCATCCTGGTGAACATAAATACTAAGCAGTCAATTAAAAGATGGCATCGTGACTTGAGCACTCAATGACTTAAAGATCCGTTACAGTATTTAGAACTAGCTAAATTTTAAGCTCTTCAGTTTGGGCCCGAAATAACAGTGGTCCAACTTCTGACTTTATTGGGCCGACCCACCATGGGCCAGCATCCGGCCCATTAGGAAAAAATCCTTCCTCCTCAGCTTTCTTCTCCTTTCTACTGAGGCACCTCCCTCGTGCAGGCAGACTGTAATCTGAATCATGGGTTTGCCTCGTTTTGCGCGGCCCAAGGGAGGGGACGCCGGCGTGAGGAGCCCCAACCTCTTCGTGGCCAATTGTGGCCCGGCCGTAGGGGTCTCACATGACGCGGTTAGGGCCGTCTTCGGCCGCTTCGGCGAAGTGAAGGGAGTGTACGCGGCCGACGAGAGCGGCGCGCGCACCATCGTTTGCTACGGTGAGGAGAGCTCCGCGGAAGCTGCTGCGGAAGCCCTCAATGGCCGTCCGTGTGCCGAGCTCAGTGGCCGGTCTCTGCATATCCGCTACTCCGTTCTTCAACCATCTTCTCCTGTGAGCGAGCATTTCCTCTGTCTGGTGAGCGAAAACTTGGGGATTCAACTACAAAGGTTAATGCTTTTCTTCTGCAGGACAACGTCAGCGATTCGGTTCAGGTTTCATTAGGTGCTTCCGAGCTCAACATCCCCGGCCTTCACCTAGTGCATGAATTTGTTAGCGCTGAAGAAGAACGGGTTGGCGTCTTCCTTATTGTTTTCAATGTTGAACTCCAATCTTCATCTGCCTTTGGGTCTTGTATGATTTCCCTGCTGAAATGAATTGGACACTGCGCTCAATTTATTAATTACTTGTCGGACTCTCCAGGAATTGCTTGCAGCAGTCGATGGCAGACCTTGGAATAGCCTCTCCAAGAGAAGGGTTCAGCATTATGGCTACGAGTTCTGCTATGATGTGAGTACGAATTTCCTGTTTGCAGCCTGTTGTTGGACCATTTAGCAGCGCCTTTGTTTTAAAGTTTGTGAATTTCGTGGAGTAGGAGTTTCATCTTTCGCTCTGAAATGTTTATTGCCCCTTTGTTCAAAACGGCTTGCAGATAACATTACGCTCGAGAAGATTTCTGTCGTTAATAGATGCTTTTACTGGATGTATATGAAATATAACTTTTGAAAATTGGAACAATTATCAGAGAACTCCAATTTGAATACGTTAATGGGTTAACGAGTGTGCTGTGACATTGAACCATTTTGGTGTCTGCTAACTTGATAATTGTTAGCCCTTACACCATTATCTATTGAAGTAATTGCATAGGGCCTCAAATCTTTCTCCGCATGCATTGTCTCCTGTGTGAAACCTTATCTTTCTGGATTTGGTTATAGTATCTGTAAAATATTGGTACTTATTCATAAATATTGTTTCATGTATTCAGACAAGAAATGTTGATACGAAAAAGCACTTGGGTGAACTTCCGGTGTTTTTCTCTTCAATACTTGAAAGGATATCTTCCTTTCCAGGCATTGATAGCTCCTCAAACTTGCATGTTGATCAACTGACGGTAAATAATTTCTTTTATCCCTAGTATGTCCTTATTTATTTTCAGAATGAGAGGACTATATTTTTCAATGGAGGTTTTATTCCACAGTGACATTGTTGTTTTGAGGTTATATTAACTGGGAAATCAATGGCTGCGGTACAGGTGAATGAATACCCTTTTGGCGTGGGATTAGCTCCACATATAGACACACATTCTGCATTTGAGGGCTTTATATTCAGCCTTTCATTAGCAGGACCCTGCATCATGGAGTTCAGGAGATATTCAGAAGGTATACGGCTTGTAAACGACCTGTCAAGTGCTGAAGTAAGAGATGATTGTCGTGATTACTCTAATTATGTCAGGAAAGCAATTTATCTTCCACCTCGATCCATGCTACTATTATCGGGAGAGGCACGTTATGCATGGCATCATTACATTCCTCACCATAAGGTACAAAATGCCATCTGTATTCTGTAGGGNTTATCGGGAGAGGCACGTTATGCATGGCATCACTACATTCCTCACCATAAGGTACAAAATGTCATCTGTATTCTGTAGAGTATAATAATTTTCTTACTGGCAATTTATGTTTCCCAAGAAATTCAGCTTTTCAAGAACAACCCATGGTTTGGTATATAAACTGTCTGTGCACACTCACGATNAATTTATGTTTCCCAAGAAATTCAGCTTTTCAGCCTATTCAGATCAAGAACAACCTATGGTTTGGTATATAAACTGTCTGTGCACACTCACGATCAGCTTAAGCTTCTAGAGAATTAGGCACTTGACTGGTACAATGAAATGGTGAGCCATTTGTTGTCTAGTTTTTCACAACTAGCACTGAAATGCAATGAAATTGGACGTTCAAATATGAATATCTTTCTCAAGAAATGAATATGAGGCTCTTTAATTTGCAGATTGACTTTGTGGGGGAGAAAGTGATCAAAAGGAGCCCGAGAAGGGTATCTTTCACATTTCGTAAGGTACATACTTCTTGAATTAGCTGTCAAACTATATTCATCCATAATTTATCCTAAGATGTTGACAACACTAGCATNCTGTCAAACTATATTCATCCATAATTTATCCTTAAGATGTTGACGACACTAGCGTAGTTTCCAGAGGGTGAATTCTTGGACACAAATTGATCAAAATTTTGTGATGCTGCAGGTCAGAAATGGTCCGTGTGAATGCGAATTTCCTCAGTACTGTGATTCTCAAAGATGACGTGGTTGCTTTAGTGATGCTTGGTGTATACCCAAGAATGTCTGCTGTTAAGGGTGGTATAGCTGATAGAAATGTTTTCCATGGAAGATAGATGAGATGTCGCCTGAAGGGTTTGAGTCTAGATCTACAGCTCATTCATGATTGGTTAATGCGAAGAAATGGATCGGTGGACCATGATTAATAGCTGATGTCCAATAGGAGAATGCTAGTGTTAGTTCGAGCAGGTTAGATATGTTCATTAATATTCTTAGTGACAGGATGGCATTCTTTTTGAGTGGAAAGGCAGTTTGTGGAACCGAACTACTTAATTGCGAGATAAGTAATGAATATCAGTATTCCTAGAAATTCTCTGATTTGCTTCGATCTTCTGAACCGATTCAATTTATCCACTGATTATGACAGAGTAGCGAGGAGAAAAAAACAATGCCGAATACATTTGATTCATCTGAATTCTTGCAGTCTGCAATACATACATGACTTGTATATATAGGCTTTGAGTCTGCAGCTTGTCCGGGTGTAATGCTGCATGTCTATGTGGCACCTTATTCAGATGTTGCTTGACAATGTAATAATCATCGCAGCACATCGAAGATTTCAATCTGGTGATCTAAATGTTGGAAAGGAGATACTAATCGAACTCGCGGTTGTGGCAAGTTGGGTTGCAAGGATAGGGACAATCTATCTTCTGGAAGGGTTTCCTGTCGTAGTACCAGTCTCCAAATGCCTTTGCAATTGACTGCACAAAAATCGAAAGTGGAAAATCAGCACAAACATTTTTTTCCCCACTTTATTTTCCTTAATAAATTAAAAAAATCTCGAGAAAATCATTCCGGCTTTTGGTCCTCACCGTGCCAGCTAGTACCGGGGAGTCGTCCCTTAACCAAGTCTCTTGCGTTCCGGCTTGGCAGTGGGCGTAGCAGCCATCAATGAACATCCCTCTGGATGGAGAGCTGCTAACTCCGCTCAACGCATTGAGAAACTCCATCCTGTAGTCTGTGGACATGTAGATACATCATGAGATGTTGAGTTCCCAAGTGCATTTCAGATTTCACTAACAGACACATTACTACTTTGAAGGATTTTGAGCTGGTCCGAAGAACACTTCTTGATGTTGAGCTTGCAGTCGCTCAGTATTTTATCGGGATCACCGACACCCGGTGCCAGGATATTCTTGATCTGAATGCAAAGGAACAGGTTTCTCTCATATTAGGAATCCGTAGAAACTATGAAAGCATCATGAGAGTGTGATGGGTTTTCCATTTCCCAGTTCGTTAAAACGTAGCATTTTTTTTCCTTGTTTACTCCAATTTTATTTTATTTTTATTAAGACGACAAGCCGATAATTCCTTCCAAGGTTTTCCAAATTCAAGCAGAGATAACAGGTAGCTGGCTGCAGAAATTTGACAGACAGGGAGTAGCTGCGAATATTTAATGAACATGAATAATTTTGTAGGACGAGATACATATGTAATCTCTTCTTCAATCGTTTTTCATGCGCCGAATCAAAAGATTATTGTTCAGAAATCAAAGCTACAGAATCCTATCTATACGAAATATCCAACTTGGCATTGCAAATGATAAACTTGCTAACCTGCCACGAATCGTACGCAGCATTTAGGATGAATATTGGTGTCTGGATTTGTGAGATCACATTTTGCGGGAAGAAGCACTGCCATTTTCGTTCCAGGATTATCGGTCAGTACAGTACAGTACAGTACAGTCCAGTCCAGTTCAATCGAGCTGAAAAGACACACGATGAGACGCAGATACGATAACAAAGTCAATTCATTGACTTACCAGACCCGGTTTCATTCTTGATGTGCAGGAAGTTGGTAGATTCTTGGCTGAGTCCTGAGAACGCCAATCAAATTTAGAGATCATCAAACGAGCTAAAAGATGGGAAGAGGAAAATGGGGTGGAATTTTGAGGATGAGTACATGAGTTGCAACCACTTGACTGTAGAATTCTTGGATGTGCGATGTACCGGAGACAGTCTTGCTGATGTATATAAATAGAAAGCACGAGATGAGTTAACCGAGTCAAGAGATGAGCCAGAGTTTATGCAGATCTAACGCTGTGAACTTACGCGTTGATGAAATATCCTGCATCCGCAAAGCACTTGACTTTCGTTTTTGCTGGGATGAGAGCACGGAAGCGGTCACAGTGTAATATTGCAGTCAGCCCACCCGCAGAGCATCCCGCGAGAATAGCCTGTCATGAAGGAATTGGAAAATGAGAAACTTCATCCAAGGCAGCAGAGAAAAGGGTGAATAAAATGGACATGTTTGTACATTTTGGGCGTTCTTCATCCCTCTTGACATCAGATTGTCAATGACAGCTTGGAAAATTCTGGCTCCTCTAAAGTAAAGCTTAGTTTTCTGACCAAGATTACCATGGAGAGGAAGATCAATTAGTTCAAATCAATACCATCTCACGATATGCTAGCATAGGTTGTCACGAACTTACAGGGTCGACGGCTTCCACATCACCAGTGTAAGAAGCCCCGTCGCAGTATCTAATCTTGACTCGGTTCCAGTTGTAGAAGTCTACAGCACCAGAACAAAGTCAGTTATTTTGAATCCTGGGAACTTTTCAAGTTTTCAGTTCTCCTATTGGTGTCTTCGTTGGTATAAAAAACGTTCATGATTGATTAGATGAGAAGTTTCTCGATGTGCTACAAATGTTTCTCCACATGCAACATCGAAACTACGTGAGAAGCTGAAACAGATTTCATCAAACTCCTGCTGTTCGTGCGATGGGGGAAATGAAAATCAGAAACGACCACAGCTCTAGGATGCTCCTCGTTATGTTACCTGGATTGAATTTCTGTTTGTTGCTAAATATCCCAGAGAAGGAAAGTTCCTTCGTCATGTACTTGGAGGAACCTAATCTCGTGTCTCGACGGGCAAGACAATTGGTGACATCGTTGCACCAACCACCTCCCTACACACAGACACACGACAGCATCCAGAGAAATCATGTAACAGCTTAAAACCGTTACGGACAACACAGAGTTCAGTTGGGAAAAAAAAAGAAAGAAAGAAAGAAAGAAGAAATTAATCAGGAAGTACTTTTCGCATCACCATCTACAAGTTCATCTAAAACCCAGACCACGACATCTAACGCAGTCCCGTTGGTTTGATCACGTTAAGTTGTGGCACAACTCAAGAGAGTTGAATAAGGCTCCGAAGAGGGGGAAAATGTCTCTACGGTAATAATAAGATCCAAGAAAAAGAAGGGCAGACCTCGAAAAAAACAAGCCAATTGTTGATGCCGGCACCGAAGCCCTCACTGAAGTGGTAAGCTGGAGGGCTACCATCCAAGCAGACTGCAAGAAGCAGTCAATTTTCCAAATCATCAAACCATTAAAAAAAGGAAAACAGATAGGAGAAACATTAATTTCGATAAAGTAATAGAGAGAACTTGTGAACAGCATAAATGAAAGGAACTCACCAGCTCCTTTGGCCACGGCTTCTGTGAGATAAGTAATTTTGACAGGGAAGCCTTCTGCACTGAGCAGTAACATCAGCAGGCTCCCAAGAACAACCAGCCATTGGCCTAATCTTGCATCCCCCATGTTCTGCCAGGTATCAAGCATGTACAGATTTCAGATATTGCCAATTAAAAACTATTTTACGATCCACTCGCAATGAGGAGATCGGCGGGCAAATTTTGCTATTTAGCTCAATACAAGGGTACCAAGATTGAGAATGTAGGAGAAGTGCAGATCAAGAAAAACAGCTTTAAGACACACTGAAGGGTGACAAGTAAGACAGAGAGAACAAGGATAGATTCTTTCTTGGGGAACTAATGTCGGAATCAGCAGTCCAAATATTTCTACGGCAGCAGAACTTCATAAAGGAACATGGATTGAAGCCGTAGGAGAAAATGGCTGAGATTCTAGAGATTGAGAACCCACTTCAGCAGTTTCTCGGAGATCTCCAATGAGCTCCTAGCAGTGGAAGACCGGAGACAACCAGTTGGGCAACGGCTCGCGGGTTCTTTAAAGAGAACAAAATGCCTTTCCTTTTTAAATTTTCTTTTCAATCTTTCTGTGTTCTTACAGGGCAACAGGATCTTGACTCCTGGCAAAACCGAGGTCTCACTTGCCAGTTGCTCTAAACAAATGCGACGTCGGGGGGCTCGAGGACTACTGTGAGGCAAAGAAGAAGCGAGGAAAGGGGCCACCGACAACGGGACAAAAATGGTACTAAAAAAAAAGGGATATGAAAAGGAAAAAAGAATATTGGTATTATTTACTTTATTTTTATAAATAAAAATAGAAATGAAGGAACGACGCTCATTCGCCGATGCATGCGCTGTAGTAAATTTGTCCGTCCCATGTACGTGGGCATGTCCCGGGTCAAAACCGACCCGGACCCGCTTTGCTACAGTCTACTACAGCTGGGCACCGAATCTTATCGCTTCACGCGGTCCACCACAACGAGCTTTTACTTTTAGATCCTTTATGGAAAATCAAATATCAAATCCGCCCAATTTGAACCGACGGATTAAAAAAAAAAAGAATATATTCTTCACACTTTCTTATCTTCACTTTTTTTAACATAAGCTTTCTACCAAATCATTTCACATAATTTTCCCAGAAATTTTCGTTAATTTGAAATTTTATTAAAGGGAACAAAATTCAATGGAAGAGTAAAATAGTAAATTTACATATGTCAGCAGGAAAAAATACAAAATCAAATTAAATTTATATGATAATTTCTATATTCTCCCGCTATAAAAGTGATTTACATATATTACCTCACAAGACCCTGCCCAGTCTTTCTGCCCGTAATCCTCTAACTTGGTCGCGTCTCACAACTCCTGCGCAACCTGAAAATTTTCCGTCATATAGACCGGTCGTGACTGTTGTGGACCGCAGAACCACCGTCACGGGCGTTGAAATTAATGGGCACGACGACCTGGAAATACCAATCACGGACCGGTTCGAGCCCTTCGAGCAGATGCGCACACGTACGCGTCTTCCTGTGGCACCTACACCTCGGATTCTCCGTAAATTTCTGGTCGAACCGGTTTTCGACAGGTCCGAAAAGTGCCCGCAAATATGCATGTCCAATTTAATGGATCGATCTTTCTTTTCTTCTTCTTTTTTTTCCTCCTCTTAAATAAAAATCAATCCATCAATTAATTAAGGCCAGGGCAGTTCCGCGTGTCGACCAAATCTTTATGTCCAAAATGAAATAGCTGATTTCCCATAATTTCTCACCTGTTGTACATAGTAAATTCCATCTGTCAGCTGCTCTGGGTCGAATTTAATCCTGTTCATTCTGGCGAACAACCAGGATGCGGCCATCCGAACACCTCAGGCCTCTGCTTGGCACGTACTAGAGATGCAATTGGGATCGTATTCATTGACGTCTGTGAGGAAAATAGCCTCAAATATATTTTTATATATATAACAAATAAAATTGAGAATTATCTTACTTTATGAGTACTGTGATTCACAAGATCCAGAGGTTCGAGGAGACCCCTCTAACCCCAGGTAGTCTAAGGAGACCCCTGTAAACGTAATCAGACAGTCTCTATGTATTTGCAATAGCCTAATCATATCAAATTGATATTATTCACATTTGAAATGATAAAAAAGTAAATAATATTTTGGTAATATGAGCCAACTGAAATAGTTTAATCTTTCTTTTACTTAAATATTATATTTAAATTTTATAAATATAATTAATGATGAGTAAGAGAGAGGGAACTAGCCAAATGGTGTAAATTTTCAATCCCAGTGAGAATTTTTCGGCAGAAAACATGATCTCGAAACCGTGTGGGTCAAATCAAATCCAGCGAGCAGGTGGTTGCGATTGGTAGATGGTTTTTGAATGCGTGGGACCTGCGGAAGATGGCGAAATCTAGGCGATCGCGGTTTCGTAGAATTGCCATTGCATGGATGGACCATGGATAGGAGGGACACCGACCACAGATCCAAGATCACATCGCCGATGGGTGTGACGTTGTATTGTTCTGCTGGCTAATGACGCACGCTGTTTCTGGTAACCTCGCTCTTCTATTTGCAGGTGAAAGGGCAAACTCCGTCCATGCATTGCTTCTGGTACGGCCGAGCTTGAGGGTGACGATGATGCGCACCTAGTGGTGGGGGGCGGCGGAGGGGGCGGCGGGGCCCTCGGGCATGTGCTCCCACGGTGGCGATGGCCACGCAATGAGTCCCCCTTTTCCTCGCGCGATGGTTTCGTCACCTTCCAACTTGGGGGCTTTCAAACTCCATCGAAAGGAAAAGTCTTCGCCGCCCTTGGAATTATTTTGGAGGGTAAGCTGTCACCCAATAAGGACTGCTCAATTATCGGACGGATTGAGACCAACGGGTCTCAACAACTAATTCGAGGTCATTATTAAATCTTCCAATTTTTTGCACAGTCCTAAACTTGTTAATTGGGGCAATATTGACATGGTACACTATCTCGGTTGTCACGAAAATTCATGTCCGAATCAAACAAAAAATAATAATTTTTTTAAAATGAATTTAATATATAATTATCCAAATAATCGAAATATTAAAATATTAAAAATAACTATTAAAATATAATTACTTTTTTTATATATAACTAATTATTTTAAAAATTTTTACATAATTCTATTTTTTTATTATAAATATTTGTTTTGTATTTTAGGATAATACAACTTTTCAAATAATCACCTAAAAATCTCGGCCTATGAGCTTTTTTTTTGGCTATGTCTAGACCTTACTTTTGGGCCTAGCATGTCTACATAATTCTTTTTTACCTTTTCTTAATATTTAAAATTTTAATAATTTATAATCAAATAAGATAAACCGGAGCACGTCGGTCACCTTATGGATGATCACCGATAGAGACAATACGAATGACGAATTGCTGTGGTGCAATTATAAGAGTTCAGAACTACCCAGATGTCACTTATCTATGATGGAAACGTAGTGTCCAAAATAACTTTTTTTTTAAATGTTTAAACTGACTTCTAATTAATGAGTGCAATAGACTAATATGTCAACTTCATAATTCACATTATTGTACTGACATACCGTTCCCCACCACCCCTCTCGCATTTTGGATCTTGGCAAGATGTTGAATTTTTCCTCTACCTTAGCGATCGAATATTGGAATAGATTAGTGGCAAATGTAGCCCCCTGAGGGTGGTGACAGTGGCATCGACAACGATATAATGGCACGTCCTCTTTCGAGTTTTGATGATCCATTTCACAAGAATACGCTTGTTGATTTGTGTATTCTTCGTGAAACAATGATTGGTCTGTCGGTCTCGCATTTTCCTGTGTCCTAAAGTGCCCGTAATAATCATTCTTCAATATTGTGAAGTTTCGGGCTGTTGGGACGAGACCGGATAGATTGTTTATGCATATTCCAAGTCCAAGATAGAAACGGTGATGTTCACTGTCGTATAATGTTTGGGCTCAGCCTTTTGGGCTTTGAAGTGGGCTTCAGTAGGCCCACCATTTGCTGAAAATAGCCCATTGGAATAGGTGGTCACGCATATGCATATAGGCAGTAGATTGGCGTGAATAGGAGCATGGATAGAGTCCGAATACTTGCAGAGGAAAATGAACAGGAGTAGGAAGGGCGACACGAGAAGTTCCGACTTCTTAGTTCTTACAATCTGTAGTAAGCCTTTAAAATACACTCCGATGGTTTCTCCCTATGCCATATACATGCGTATGTACACTATGGAATTAGGTACCTACAAAGGGCAATACAGTGCCACGTCTAATCGACTTACTCGATCATCCACACGCGTATTTTCTACACCTACGAGTGCTGGTTTCTCATTGATCCAATACCGAATTGTGATCGGTTTCTGTCTTCCCGGCTTATTTTCTGTAACGCGTTCATGTCTTCCTAGTCGGAGCCACCGGGGAAGGCTTCCTACGATGCCCTCCCTTATTAGGAGAAACTCCATCGACTTTGGCAGATTTTGGTGTCGCAGGCCACTGGCCATGGCTCACAGCCATGTCCTTCAAGTCAAGGAGAGCTTCAAGTGTCTTGATTACGGATGGCATCTTGGGTCTATCCTTGGGGTTCAAGCTGGTGCACTGAAGGGCCAGGAGAGCCATTTCCTTGGCACCCTTTGTGGAGTATTGCCCTGCGAGCCTTGGGTCCATGATGCATCTTAGCCGCCGGCTGCTTGTCAGGTAGGGCCGTGCCCAGTCGACCAGGTTCTGCTCCGTCTTCGCCCTCATCCTGTCCACTGCCCTCCGCCCGGTCATCAGCTCCAGAAGCACCACCCCGAAACTGTAAACGTCACTCTTCGTAGTAAGGTGCCCTGCAAGACATCAGTAAAGATTACGCCCTTCAGTTTCAGAGTACGCAATAACTTGCACGCGTAATGAGGGGAATATTTGGACTCGAAATTGGGACTATACTCACCCGTCGAGACATATTCTGGAGCAGCATATCCGTAAGTACCCATCACCCGGGTCGTGACGTGCGACTTGGAACCTTCAGGCCCCATCTTAGCCAGCCCGAAATCCGACAGTTTTGCGGTAAAATTCTGAACGTGGGAAAAGAGTAGGCCGAAGATTAATGAGGGGACTAAATTGACCGACTTGTCGGGTTAGAGTAATTGCTGTGAGAAGTTAATTGGGATCTCACAGAGTCAAGCAGTATGTTGGAGGCCTTGAAGTCCCGGTATATGACCGGCTTCTCTGCACCGTGCAAGAAGGCCAGCCCTTTAGCTGCTCCTATTGCTATCTTTAGTCTCGTTCCCCACGGCAGCGATATCGAGATCCCTGCAATCATAGTTAACAAATCGGAAAAGAGCTAATCAGGACCTCAAATGGACTCGTCTAGACAGTGATATCGCCAGGTCAAGCCTCGGAATCACACTTTAGACTTTGAATTCAATGGTTAATGCTTCTCTAGTGCTTACTCTTGAATAAGTGATTCTCCAGACTGCCTCGAGGCATGAACTCATAAACGAGGAGTCGTTCTTCGTCCTCACAGCAGTACCCGATCAATTTAACCAAATGCTTGTGCCTGAGTTGCCCAAGAAATATCACTTCTGCCTGCAGTTTTTCATTGTGTTAGTTGATTAGTAAAAGATTCATTTTTAAGCACAGTGAAGGTCGATGAGTCTAATAAACATGGAAAATAAAGGAACAACATGTTTATGGCAACCCAAGTTCTTACAAGCCACTCCCTGTGACCCTGAAGGCCTTCGATGTCGAGGAGCTTAACCGCCACAGCCTGAGCCTTGAGCCCCTGCCTCATAGTCTCATCAATGTAGCCCTTATGGACAGTCCCGAACCCGCCTTCCCCGAGCAGGAAGTGGCTGGAGAAGTTCTGCGTTATGGCCCGGAGCTCGTTGAGCTGGAAGTCGTACAAATCCGCCCCGAACGTCTGGGCAAGGTCCTCGTTGATCCTGGTCGAGGACGAGCGGCTCAGTTCCGAGAACGACAGCCGCCTGAAGGAAGGGACGGGGGCGACGTTCTTCGAGAACTCGGACTTCGAGGGGCGGCACCGACCACAAATCAACTGCTTCTCATCCGAGCAACAGTACTTCGCCGTCAAGGGTCGCCACGGCTTCGAGTTTTTCGGCTCTCTCATGGCTGGAAGCTCCTGAAACCGAACCCGGGATCGTATCGAGGAATGTTTGGGGATTGGGTTTCGAGATGGGGTCTTATGAGGGCTGCATTTTGAGGGAATTTTCTCGAGCTCTTTTAAGACACTTTAACATGATCATCACACATAGCCTGTGGAGGACAGTGAGGGAAGAGACATTCTTTCTTCAACTGCTCCTAACCACTCAACTAAATATAATGGAGGGGGGGCAATTTGTTCGCAAATCCATCTTAGTTTAGATTATCTTTGCTCCTTGGTTTGCGTCATATGTCATGTCTTCATGCAGAAACAGTGCCGATGTCTCATCAGACCGGAGAATTTTAGCTCTTCAGGCCTTTGCTGTCTGCCCTGCCGATGAGAGAACACTGTCAGATGATTTAAATCATCGTACATGACCTAACATTCGGCTCTGATCAACCGGTTCTTGCTATGCCTGTCACCGGAATTTCATTATGGGGGAATTAGTGTCATTCTTAGTGCCCAATGCACATCGGATGACGGTGAGAATGAACCTCATAATCAAGTGGGACCCCGACTATGTCTGTGCACGCAAGAATTGTGGCAGCAGCCAATGTTGCAAAGGTCGTATACCAAATCCCAAAAGTTACCGACCAATTGGGCAATGTGTGTGTGTGTGTGTGTGTGTGTGTGTGTACCAACTCCCCTTGTCGGCAGCACAAAATAATATTTTATGGCTATATGCTGCTGTGCTTCAACCCCATGATCTAATGGCCTATCATCTGGTAGCCATAGCTTTAGCAGGATCCTTATCCGAACTCAGGTAAGTCACGATAAGTCGACCCTTTTCTCATCCCACGGTCATATTTGTTCAACCGACAGCCGTCGCCACCGGACATAGCGGAAATCATGAAATGTTACATAAATATATTATTTTTATCTATAATTTAAATCTTAGACCTGTTTTCCCCTTTATTTTGGTTTTCCTTTTGGTATTTTCAGCCTTAATTTGATGATTGCAAGAAGTCCAAGGGTGGCATCTCCCACGGTCGATCGTCGCAGTCGTTTTGTACGTTGGTCCTCACCATTCACCCTCTAGAATCATTTTGCCATAAAATTTATCGAAGAATGACATGCCTCGAATGCCAAATCCACAATCCATTTCGAAGATGACGATGAGAAGGATTCGTGGAGCCCAGGGGAGCCTCAAACCAACATGTGCATGATGATATACATATATAGATTTCACTATATCATGCAAGAGCAAATAACGGGATTAGCTCCGAGGAAGATGAAATTTAAATAAAAAGTAAGATCTAATCGAATGCGTTCAAGAAAGTATATGAGGGGGGAGTTGTTGAGAATGATGTGGCTCTCAAAGATACGTTAACAAAGTGAGCTCCCTCTCCTGCTCCACATCGATACCCGAAACCCCTTATTAATTCTCCCCCATCGTATCGCTGCCTCCGCCACCCTCTTCACTTACCCTGCACCCGAGAGCCCATCACACGAGCCATTACGTACTCGTCAGTCGTTCTGTGATGCAGATTCCACGTTTCTCCCGAGTTCACAGCTCAGCCTCAAGAACCGGTCGGGCGTTCTTAGAAGTTCGGTAGTCCCTGCTGGGTACATGGCCTGTTTTCGCTCTTCAGCCCGCTGGGCCATCTTTCATGTCAGTATGATGGGCTGCTCGAATAGCCGAAACGAATCGATCGATAGACATCAAGCATGTGAAAGGGAATTTAATCCAACGTGGAAGCTTAAGATGGGGTGGATTTGGGTGATCTGCTTACCTCGAGTGCTCGGCCAGCTCGAGCCGATTGCGCTGGGCCAGGTGTTCATCGGTGGCTATGGCAACACTATCTTATAGGGTCACATGACTCCACGGATCTGTGGAGAGCCCTCTGACAACAATTAAATTGCAACCGAAGCCTGGGACAGTTAATAAATCGATTGAGAAAAGCTCGGAGTACGTATAAGCTCGACTCTTCTCGGTTGGATGGACGGATTTTCCATTTGGGATGCGAACCAGACATGGTCCACTACTCTTCGCCGAAAGAGCAAAAACTTCGGGATTGGCCGGTCATACGTTGTGAAGTGTCATATCGACAACCCACACCTTGCCAACTCTTCGAGTTCCCTACCGTCGAATTGATTTGTTTCTTTGGGCAATGCTGTTTTGGAATGGTGGGGGTGCGGTGATAAGCTTAAATCCCGTACTTAGTCATGTTAACCCAGCGTAAGAAATTGAATCAAGCAAAAATAGTTCCCCACCTTATTCATATTATCAATGATTATAGTTTATGTACCATGAAAGTGACAGATGAAACACGAAAAGAATCAGCCGCATGTTTCTCGAATTAAAAGGAATTAAAAGTATAGACGGAAAGATTTAATCATGTTGAGAATTGACACATTCATTGACTGCCAGTATGGGAACTATTTATCGAGATACCCTTTTCCCAAAATAGACACCCTAAACTTCCATCGTGGTCACGTTAATTTCCGCCAACCCATTAAGTAGAATTAAGATGGTTTAAGTTAAATCGATAATAGGCATATTGATGTGGTATACATAGCTGAGTTCTGCTCAGTCCCCCTCGACCAGGTCGATTTGGGCTTACCAAGTTCTTGTCCCCAGAGCAAAATTAATGTAAATTCAACTCATCTTGACGTTGGAAGGAAAAATAATCTTGGATATATATATATATATATATATATATA
>CXYZ01010242.1:736644-752165 GCA_900006705.1 Sonneratia caseolaris
TGCAAATTTTTTCATAGTGTAAGTCGATTTCACAACAGTTTTGGGCCAGTTATAATTTTGGGCTAGTTTTCAAATGATTCTGAGTCGATTCAATAAGAAAATGTTCGATTTAGTTTCGGTTCAACGTGGATATTTCTTAAACTCGACTTGAAATCATAATCTAACTTAATAAGATTAGTCTAAACTAGTCCGAGTTTTGAAAGGCCGACTTCATGCCAAACTGGCTCGTTTATGTCTCTATGCATATCCTGTAGATGATGGAAGAAGCCTTTAGTTGATGAGGTGATTGCAGATGAAATAGCCGAGTTTACAGTATAATCTTATCCAAACAATGAATCTGGGATGATCTATCGCTTATCTTGGAAGGAATTTGAGCAGCCCTACATTAACCTTCAATGCTCTGTTAGAGTTAACAATTAATGTAACAATGATCAGAAGACTTGGCACCTTCACATGGTACCTTGATGTTTGGCAGTTGCATCTGTTATGCAATCCCTTTTCACGTGGTATATTGGAGTAGTTTATGGGGTTATTTGTCTTAGTTCATGCTCAAATCAATGCACTGGATTATAAAGAATTGGTTGGAGGTCATAGAAAAAATCGATTCATCAGTTCAACCTGGAACAGCATTTATCTGCAATTCCTACCTGTACTTTACCTGTTCCAACTCACTGGGTGCCTGATTTTCAGGGATTCATTTATGTGTCCGGGTCAATCTTATGCTTACTAATTAGTTCTTTTACATGATTGGTTCGGCTGATGAACCTATTGGATTGCGCTGGTAGTTAAAAGCAAGGATCAGCATACTGGTATATCACCGCAAAGAACAGAACTAGCTCCTGCTGAATTATTGCACGCAGGCGTCAGTTGTTCTAGGCCGATTCCGGATCCCTCCATTCATACACTGTGTTTCGAGAGTTGACGAGCATTCTCCCCGTGGAAGTAAGGATTTGTGAGGACAATTAAACTGCCAAGCCATCAGCCACCTGCAAGGCCTGGCAGGCTCTTCAAGGCTCCAACTTGGAGGAGTTCCCTCCAGCTCCGTGAACAGTAAAAATTCACCGTCCATTCGCATCTAGACTCGTGCAGATTGATCCATCGCCACGCTATCGAGAATGAACTTCATTTCTATTATTAGATTGATAATTCTATAATCCTTTTAAGTACATTCATGTTAACCCCTGTAACGATTGGAATGTATGATTAGTAATTAACAATAAGAAAAGCGCCATAGTTTGGTTCGTTATCTCTTTAACAAAGTGTTGTGTTGATTATTTACCATGAATATATGATTTTGCATTTACAGGCAATAGCTTCTACCTTTGACGCCCATCGTCTTCTTCACATCTCCCTCCAACTTCTGGTTTCTCCTTACCTTCAGCGATGCAATTTACCTTGAACCCCTCCAAGAAGTCCTCGAAGCCACCCGCCTAACCCGTCTCCAGGCCCTTAGGATATTGCGGCGGCGGCGGCGGCGATCATGGTGAAGCAGCGCCCCTGAAACCCACATACGTCACGGAATTCGATCCCTCTACAGACCAAACCGACGCCAAACCCCCTATCCCGATCATCCCCTCGAAGCCCAACGAATGGCGCCCCCTCAAGAGGATGAAGAACCTGGAAGCCTGCAAAAGCGAGGACAGAGCCTAGAAAGTTCGCGTCTTTGGAGCTGCAGAGATTGAATGAGGACTTGGAAGGGCTGGGGGATGATAGGACACGCCAGTCAAGGGATATGGAGTGGCGTTGCTTTCAGGGTATGGGTGGCATGAGGGGAGAGGCGTTGGCAGGAACGCTAAGGAGGATGCTAAGGTGAGGCAGTTTGAGAGAGGAGGTGGTGAGGAAGGTCGAGGGTTTCAGCCTGACAAGATACCTCATCAGAAAGAGGCAAGAGAACGCTGTAAAAAAAATGAGCAGAGAGATGAAGGGAGGGCTTTGCTAAAGAGTGAGGCGGGTTTCAGTGGGGAAGGAGGTGAGGATTGTTGGGGGAAGTGAAGATGGTATTTGCGGGGTTGAAGGGAGTGGGTTTAAAGGTTTTGGATGGTGGTAAGTTGGTTATTTTGAGGCTTTCACGGAGCAGAGAGGAAGTTAGAATTAGGGCTAAAGTTGTTGCTGAATTGGGCTCCAGGGAGGAGAAGTGATCGAGAAAGCAAGAGAAATTGAGAGTTGGGAATGAGAGTAAAGGTGAAAGCTAGGAATAGGAGAAGTGAAGAGGTGAAGAGACATAGCAGTGAAGTGGTAAGGCTAGGTGGTTGGCAAGTCACATTAGGGTGAGAGTAATAAGCAAGGATTTGAAAGGAGGAAAGCTTTACAGGAAGAAGGGGAGGGTGGTGGATGTTGTAGGACCCACAAGTTATGATACGCTAATGGACGAGACCAGAGAAGTTGTTCAGGGTGTGGGTCAGGTGCTTCTTGAGACTGCAATTCCTAAGAGAGGGGGGGACCAGTTTTGGTGGTGTTGGGTCGCTGGAAGGTTGTTCATGGCAGCCTTGTAGAGAGGGATTTGGAACAAGAAATTGGTGTTGTTTGTGATGCTGATACTCATGAGCAGATTGCTGAGTATGTGGAAGATGTTTAGGTGAATTTTGTGTCGGTTGCTGTGTTGCAGTTTGAAGCTGTGAAAGGTATTCATACCTGACTCTTTCTAATGGCCATTGACTTTTTCAGTTAATGGATTGGTTTCTGTCAATGTTGGCAAATGCTCTTAGTTTTTATTAGATAGATGCTTTAAGGAGTAACATGATCGCAGCTGAATGAACTTCTTCCCTTTTGTTTTTTGATTGTCTTCAAACATGGATCCAAGTGACTAGACTTTTTGTGCCTTTTATCTTGTTATATTTATTATACATATATAATATATAGATTGCATTTGCTGCAACTTTTTGGCATACCCTTCTAAGATTAGTCTGAAGTCACTGAATGAATATGCCTTTGGATTTGGAAGTGATAGAACTATGATATGATAACTGCGGTTGCTGAAAAATGCAGTACCTGATAAGTCCAGGGTTCTGTTTTTCGAAATTATGCAATTCTTTGAGTTAGCAATTCTCTCTTTTTTTTTTTTTAGAATTTATTTATGGGTCAAACCGGTTCAAATCATGAATCGGCTCGCTTATAAATAGTTTTAGACTGGTTTATATATGTATGAACCATGATTCGTAACCGGATAGACCCGTCAAACAAACGGGCAAAGCGATATTAGATCCGTTCTGAACCAGCTCAGACCACATACTTTAACCGCACTAATTGAGTTGTGTGAGTGTCCAGCAGATTTCTGGCTGAAAACCGGAGGAATCTCATGGCTAAAAAGTTTACCTTTTCCTGCCCAGCACGACAAGCTAAGGTTAGGATGATGACAAGAAGATGACAGTAACGGCACAATCCTTGCGTGTACGATTAATAAATAAATAAATGGCAGCGGGGTGAAAGTTGCACATGGCAGTTGACAATCACCGGTCTTTTTTTAATCACTACTTCTCAGATGTTATCCCAAAGTTGCTACGGCCACTCCTTTTGAGTTTTTGTGGATGACTGCATCTGCTCACTGCAAACTTTCAACTGCTCCGCTCCATGCATTTGCCTGTTGAATAACGACAAAAGCCCGGGAAGTTCAATTGTTGATGTCCGTTCGCGCGTGCGTTGCCGGAACCCCACTTTGTGGAAGTTTTACATTTATTTTAAGTATTGATTGATTGACTGATTGATTGATTGATTGATTGATGGAACTTAAAAAGAGCATCGCGGTCGGAGTCGGATGGAGGAGCTGCTAGTGTTCGGTGGCTACAGTGGCAGCAGTGGCAGCAGTACCATCGGCAATCAAATCCCCGTACGTGCTTCTTGCTGCAGCCGCCTTGTTCAGAATCACGGGCGTTTGTCTTCTAATTTTCCCAAGAAGAGTCCACTTGGGTTTTCGAAGGGGTCTCTTCACTCTTCGGTTGCACGGACGAGGGCATCTTCCTCTTCTCCTTACAGGTTGACTTTTGTAAGTTTCCTGACGATTATTCATCAACATCATGATCTCTCCTGCAGCTTGGGTCGTCTTGATCTTTTAGTTCTGTCTCGACTATTTGTGTTTTTATACTTCGATTCGTCCCCAAGAAATTCCATCTTTTCTGGTTGGGAAGACTTGCGGGAAGGCTTGAGCTTAGAGTGCACCTTTATTCTTGGGCTATTGTTATCGATAAAGCACTGCTTGTCAGCAATCGGTGAATTACTGATGTAAAAAGACACCGCGCGTTAGTTTTTCTGTCTCTCTTGGAGTTGATCCATCAAATAGCAATTGAAAACTGCTTTTCCCCACTAAATATTGGCTGCAAGGTGATTATTTCTTTTCTCGATAATAAGATACGATCATTCTGCTTAAGGCTTTTTTTTTTTTTAACTTTTGGTGGCAACCATTGACAATTTTGTTGAGCCATGCAAATCCATTTTTTATACTGCCTTTCGATGGTACAGTGAGGATTCAGTTCCCCATTTCACGTATTTGATCTGCAGGATTAGGATGCACATTTTATAATTGTGAAATATTTTGTTGCTGATTGTAGACTTCTCTCGATCTTTAAGTAGATTTTTATCCCATGTGTATGTTTATTGCTTCACTGCAGAATCAATTTATGATGTAGTTTGTGGGGCCGACTCATGGAGCTGTGTTCTTGTTGCTGTTCTGCACATTCTCATTCTTTAAGACTTGATATTCTCTCCTTTTCTTTTGCACTGAAGAAAATGAAGGTTGGTTTGACTCAAGTCCCTCATTGTGGCTAACAGGAGCAGGAGGCACTCTGTGAAGGGGAGGGGTAGATCAACATCAAAACTTAAAATGACTATTCATGAAGGGCAGGTTGTGACCACAGATGTCAGCTCAGGGGATATGATTTACGAGCCAATTTTGGAGGAAGGAATTTTCAGATTTGATTGTTCTCCAAATGATAGAGCTGCTGCATTTCCTAGTCTATCCTTTACAAGCACCAAAGAGAGGGATGCACCAATAACAACCCATGAGGCCCCTTCTTATATTCCAACTTTTGAATGCCTCCTTGGGCAGCAAATTGTCAAACTTGAGGTTAGCTGAATCTTAATATCCAATCATTTGCACTCTGATCAATATTCTCACCCGACATTTTCAGCAGCTACCTGCTGGAACCAGCTTTTATGGAACTGGAGAAGTTAGTGGTCCGCTCGAGCGTACAGGAAAAAGAGTAAGCTCCTCTGTAACCTAAGCTTATATGATATTATAGAAATTTTAATAGAAAAGCAGGGCAAGCAATGTATTCTTAAATGCTGGGGGAGTGTTCTACTTGATTTACTTATGACATGTAAAATTTCCAAACTTTTCCAGTTAACCATTCTTTGTGATCTGTATGCTGAGGAAAATGAGGATACGCATTGTTAGTTATTATGGCTGATAAAGCATCTTCGAAAGGCAATACCACACACTTTTTCCTTGTTTCTTTGTTTTTCATTACATTCTGAAAAGTGGAAAGCTGGGAATGGTGTTCCTCGACCCATGAATAGCCTGCAAGAAGGTGTTTACATGAAATACAGAACTGGACAAGTCACTCATAGAAAGAAGCCCATCACTTGAAACTAAGTCTCAACTACCTAGTGTTCCTTGTTCCTGCTCATATCATCCTCCCAACCTCATTTTGTTGCAGGTGTTTACATGGAATACTGATGCTTGGGGTTATGGTTCTGGAACAACATCATTGTATCAGTCTCATCCATGGGTGCTTGCTGTTCTCCCAGCTGGGGAGTCACTGGGTGTTCTTGCTGACACAACCCATCGGTGTGAGGTGCTATAACATTTTTTGGTTTGAATATAGAATATGAGTTGATTTGGAGCTTTGGATTAATGTAATTTGCAGAATATTCCAAAAGCTCCAGGTTACATCTTTTGGATTGCTTGCTGATGTCTTTCCATCAATAGATTGATCTCAGAAATGAATCAAGGATACTATTTAATGCCCCATCCTCATATCCGGTCATCACATTTGGACCATTTGCATCACCAGTTGAAGTTATAAGATCCTTATCTCGTGCCACTGGTATCTGCTCCGCCTTTTTTTTTTTGTTAATTCTCTCTTTTGTGCAAATCTTGACTTGGGCTTTTAACTTAAGTTCTGCATGCTAATTACTAATGTAAATTTTAGAAGATGCAAAAAGAGTGTGAAATGTGAAATTATTCTGGTCTATAAAAATCCAGGCAACTATCTTAGATGGATCAGCCTGTAGAATATCATTTTACGGGCTACATTTTCTAACCACTTCCATTGCATGGATAAGAAGATCTTATGTTCTTCTTCAAGTTGATTGACAATTCCATGCAGTGTTGTTTCTTTTTAGTGAGGACAATTGGTTTATGCATTCTTTTTATGTTTTCTTTGAAGATTGCCATATATTGGGAGGATCACGTCTACCCATCTCAGTTGCAGGGTGGATATTAAGGAGTGCTCTGATTGATTGATTAAGATAGAATATGCCATTTTGAGTGTTGTGGCCTCTTGAATTACATGTAACTAATAGTCCTCCTTTATGTAATCCAATGTTAGGAACTGTATTCATGCCTCCGAAATGGTCCTTAGGCTACCACCAATGCCGCTGGAGCTATGCTTCTGATAAAAGAGTTCTTGAGGTTTGCCCTTTTTATTTATTTTGGCTTATGATTTACACACACTCTCTCTTTATTCTCTGTTTCCATTTTCCTAATGCAAGAGTGTGAATGCTACATTTTCTATGCACTGTGTGCCACTAGCCATGGAGAGCTACTTGTTGAATTTACTAATTAGAGGCCGTCTAATATTGCAGGTTGCAAGAACATTTAGAGAAAAGGATATACCTTGTGATGTAATATGGATGGATATAGACTACATGGATGGTTTCAGATGCTTCACTTTTGACAAGGCAAGTCGTTTTAGTTTATCTTTATGTGCAGTTCTTTTGAGGGACTTCATTCACAGCCAACCTAGGCTGATCACACTTCAAGTCCAAGGCTCCAAGCTATTTAGGCTTCTTCATGAAGCTCAAATAGATGATGGCCCACAATCACCAGGCTTGGCCCATGGATCGAAAGAAAGTTTTAGGCTCTTTGTGCAGTCTATTTGGGTGGTTATATTATGTACAATCTATTTTCTTAAACGAGGTGTAGTGGAATATAGCCTCAGACACGCTGCCCTCTTCCTCCATGTCTACCTTCAATAAATTGACCAATCCATGGTTTTTATACAACATTTACTTGTTTAATGAAGTAAGATCAGAAATATTCCTGTCCTTTTAGTTCTCGTATTCAGTATGATGATACGTAATTAGTTATAAATGGAAAAATCAGTATGTTTGTGCCCCTGGAAATTAATTGGTTGTCATTCTCTACAGGAACGCTTCTCAAATCCAAAGTCGTTAGTAGAGAGTCTGCATCAGACTGGTATCAAAGCCATATGGATGCTTGACCCTGGCATCAAACATGAAGATGGATATTTTGTCTATGATAGTGGGTCTAAAAATGACGTCTGGATTCAGAAAGCAGATGGAAAACCGTTCATTGGTATATTTATATTTTTTGCTAAATTTTCTGTTTTGTTTTTCTTTTGTTCTCTTTTGTCCATTGATGTGCTAAGTCCTATTTCATATTATCAGGAGGGGTGTGGCCTGGGCCTTGTGTTTTTCCCGACTTTACACAGTCCAAAGTTCGTAATTGGTGGGCCTATCTTGTGAAAGATTTCATTTCTAACGGAGTTGATGGTATATGGAATGATATGAATGAACCATCTGTTTTTAAGGTAAATGTGTATCATCATTTTTATCTGTTGTCAACTTTCTGTCCTGGTATTAGAAACTTCTAATATCTCTCTTTTTGGTCTTTTGCAGTCTGTAACCAAGACAATGCCTGAGAACAACATCCACAGAGGGGATGATGACCTTGGAGGTCTCCAGAATCATTCGCACTACCACAATGTATGTATTTCTGAATCCTATTGTTCTATTCTTCACTTTTGTTTGTTTTATTAATCGTCATTTATCACTAGTATTACTCATTGGAGGAGGGTAAATGTTGCATGCTCGTTAAGCAATATCCATATCCAACTATAATTCTTAGAAATGGTTTCTGCAGACTAGACGGATCCTTCCTGAAACACTGAAAAGTGATTACTCAGTGGACTGCATTAATGTGCTCCACATATAGCTCTTACCATTTTTGTTACTTACTTAAAACCCATCAGGCATATGGAACTCTGATGGCAAGATCAACATATGAAGGGATGAAACTAGCAAATGAGAACCAGCGTCCTTTTGTCCTTACTCGGGCTGGATTCATTGGGAGTCAAAGGTATGCTGCTACTTGGACTGGAGATAACCTTTCCAATTGGGAGCACCTTCACTTGAGCATCTCTATGGTACTTCAATTGGTAAGTAAAATCTTTGACGGCCTATGATTGCATTTCTAGTGGGACTTGTGCTTGAACCTTTTGGCTGTTTCTTTTCAGGGGCTAAGTGGTCAACCATTTGCCGGACCTGATATTGGTGGGTTTGCAGGGAATGCCACCCCAAAGCTATTTGGAAGGTGGATGGGCGTTGGTGCATTGTTCCCATTCTGCCGTGGGCATTCTGAAACTGATACAATTGATCATGAGCCTTGGTCTTTTGGTGAAGAGGTTTGTCTTGTCTTCTTTTCATTCATATAAAAAATATTTAGCTTAAGTACTCCCAAAATGTATTTCTAGATCATGACCAGTCTAAGTCAGGCCTCTTTAAAGACCTCATCCAGGAAGCAGTGTTGTGTTAGATGATGGCATTAACAGCTTAACCAGGGATTCCTTTTATTGATTTCTTCCCTGATTTTGGCCTTAGTTTGGTTTTTAGGGTTAATTACATGAAAATTTAGTTTCGATCTGCATGAGATTTATATGTAACTCCGTTTTTTCCCATTAGTGTGAGGAAGTTTGTCGACTAGCGTTGAAGCGGCGGTACCACCTTCTTCCGCACATCTATACTCTCTTTTATAATGCTCATACAATGGGAACTCCTGTTGCAAGTCCGACTTTTTTTGCTGGTGAGTTCCACAATATCTAGTTCTCTTTCCCTGAGGGTTTGTGTGTTATACTTCTCTTATCAGTGGTTCCACAAGAATAGTTGTTTCTTCATGCAGATTTAAAAGATCCAAGGTTGAGGACATTAGAGAATTCATTTCTCTTGGGCCCTCTCCTAGTCTATGCCAGGTTCATTTTTATCAAAGATAATTTAGCCTGAGTCCTTACTAAATAGATTTTTGTGGCAAAGTCTCTTTGGCTGGTCTGTGTAAAGGATTTAGGCTGCTTTGTCATTGTCTTTCTACTAATTAATTTTTTTGCTTTATTTATTCAGCTCATCACCCAATCAGAGTTCAGATAACTTGCAGCCCTTACTGCCCAAGGGAATATGGCAGGAATTTGACTTTGAGGATGTGCACCCGGTATAACACAAACTAAACCCAACACTACTTCCCATGAGTGGTGCTCTTTAAACTATGTCAATTCACTTGCCTTACATCAATAATATATATAGGATTTGCCACTTTTATATCAACAAGGCGGATCAATCATTCCATTGGCTCCTGCACATCAGCATGTTGGTGCAGCAAATCTCTCAGATGACTTAACTCTCCTTGTGGCTTTAGATGAAGAGGGTTAGTGTGCTTTTTACGCAGGAAATATCCTTCTCTTATAACCAATCTCTAGAGTTTATACTGCCAATGGCCTCTGTTCTAGTCTTTGTTCTATTTCTATTGTTGATTATAGTGAAAGCGACCAAGTCATGTGTTCATGTAGGATTTAGGAGGTTCACTTGGAGATAACAATGACAAAAAGAATTGGTTTATCTTGTATTTAACACAATTAGGGATAATGAGAACAAACCGTTGCATGGACTGCTCATGCACTGTAAGACTGGAATGAACCAAAACAGCTTAATATGTTGATTTGGGAATGTGTTTTTTCCAGGACTGATACCCTAAAGACCAAGTTGGTGGTCAGTTAATTTGGTCTTGTTTTAAAAACCTTGCTTCTGGCAGTCGGGCTAGGATTGTTGTGTTGTCTATGGCAAATTTAACGGATAGCATGCAAAATTAGAGTCTCTTATGTGTCCTGGCAGGGAAAGCGAAAGGTGTTCTTTTTGAGGATGATGGAGATGGATATGGATTCAAGAATGGTGGATATCTCTATACTCACTATGCTGCTGAACGTGAATCTTCAATTGTTACTGTAAGAGTGTCTACAGAAGAAGGCCTGTGGAAGAGGCCAAAGCGTCGAGTGCATGTGAAATTGTTGCTTGGTGGAGGTGCAATGGTACTTTAAGTTTCTTTTCATTTTCTTTTTTATTTTTAGTGTCTTCTTCATTTTGATTATCTTGAACATAATTGTAAGAGGTCTTAACTTTGATAATAGAGCATCTATCTTTGCACTCACAGGTTGACGCATGGGGAATGGATGGTGAGGTTGTCAAAATTATTATGCCTTCAATAGATGAAGTGATGGAATTAGTGTCTGAAAGTGAGAAGAAACATAAAGCTCGTTTAGGTAATATTATCATGAAACAACGAGCCACTACAATTTTATATGTTCCATTGTAATGTTCACTTCCATGGCTGTTTTAAATTGGTTCCTTTTGTTGATGCCAAAACTGTTAATGGGCAGAGAGTTGCAACCGAATCCCTGACATGGAGGATGTTTTGAGTCATGAGGGCATTGAACTTTCAAGGACCCCAGTTGAATTGAAAAGCAGTGAATGGGTTCTCAAAATTGTGCCTTGGATCGGTGGTAGAATCATCTCCATGGATCACCTCCCTTCAGGTAATTGAATTCTGCCTATTTAACAGCAACGAAGAGAAAAAACTTATTTTCATTTTTCTCTGGATAAGCATTTAAAATACCATTTTCTGTTATAGGGTTTGCGTGATCATGTTAGGCTATTCATTTAGTAGATTATATCCATGAGGAATTACGTTTCTACCTTCCATGTCAAAAGCATAAGGTAGATTCAATTAATTCTTAAATTCGAGTGGAACTATGGTCTCAAGAGTGAATCCTTTTCTTGGTTTATGCTGTCAATTCCTCAGGATTTCAGTGGCTCCATAGCAGAATCGACATCAATGGATATGAAGAATACAGTGGCAGAGAGTACAGGTCTGCTGGGTGTACTGAAGAGTATACAGTTATCGAGTAAGTTTCTGAACTGATGATGCCTCAACATAGTGTTTTGAGTTGCAATATTAACATTCAATCTTTTATTTCGCATCTGGTACTTAGCTTTTACTTTACATGCAGGAGAGACCTTGAGCATGCAGGGGAAGAAGAATCTGTCCTGTTAGAATGTGATATCGGTGGTGGATTGGCCCTTCAGCGGCAAATATCTATCCCAAAGGACAACTGTAAGGTGTTTCGAATTGATTCAAGCCTTATAGCCCGCAAAGTTGGTGCCGGGTCAGGTGGATTTTCAAGGTCAGTGCAAATATTGTCCTTCCTACAAGTTTTAATAGAAAAACAGAAAATGTTCAATTCGTTTGCGTGTTATACTGAATAAATGGATCAAGTATGACTGATCTCTGGGAAGTTTAGACACTTCAATTGCAGATGTGGAGAAGTTCATCTGCATTTTGAAAGAGACTTAAATTGCATAATTCCACATGTTCAGTTCAAGACCAGCACGATCACATGGTCTAAGACAGTAGAATTTCAGTTCAATTTATCAGTTTGAACGTTCAGTTTTCTTTTTTTTTTTTTGTTTCTAGTTAGTATATGTGTAAAAAATGAGACAAAGCTCCCTTTCAGACTTAAGATGACGTACATGTGCTTGTTATTTGATGTAGGCTGGTTTGCTTAAGAGCACACCCAACGTTCGTCCTCATGCACCCAACAGAATCTTTCATCTGCTTCACCTCAATCAATGGTTCTAAGCATGAAATCTGGCCCGAATCTGGGGAGCAAACCTTCGAAGGAGATCTTATGCCTAATGGTAGAGATATGTTTGTGAGCTTCCCATGGTGTTTAGCTGATAGAACTTTTTGAGAAAAGAGGAAATAACAGTTTCTATCTGTCCAATTCCAATCTCAGGAGAATGGATGCTCTGCAACAAATGTCTTGGGATAGGATTGTTGAACCGGTTCAGTACCGGCGAGGTGTTCAAGTGCATGATCCACTGGGGAACCGGGACGGTTAACTTGGAGCTGTGGTCCGAGGAGAGACCAGTGTCAAAGGAGTCACCTCTGAAGATCTCCCACGAATATGAGGTAATAAGCATCCCGTAATCTAATCCCGCTGTACTCAGTATGAGAAAGAATAAGAGAGACTGAATTAAAGCCATCTTGGATGGCGTCTCTGCCGTACGGGAATCTCGTGCCAAGCATATGGTTGACGTACTTGGGACACTGAGAATATTCCCTTAATAACAGTCTCTCGAGTTTCTGATGGAGAATTCTTCTCTTTCATGCATTCCTTTTTTCTCGCTTCTTTGCCTTAGGGTATCGTATATCTCAATTCGAGTGATGATCACACAGAAAGACGTAACACAAGCAGTTCTTTGATAGTCAATCTTAATCCAAATCAGGTTCATGATCGTGAACCCTGAGAAGTCCCTTACACTGAAGATGGTATTCGAAAATCAAAGTCACCAGCAGTAGGAGTTATTCATTACTTTTAAGAAAGGTATTTTTGTCTATCGAACATATACATTTCCCTGCACAAAGCGCCGCCTTCGGTGTCGAAGAGTCGTCTTCTCTCTCAGTGATACCCCAGAGGAGCAGGAGCTTCCCTCAGTTCATGGCCCTGATAATGTATATCCTGCATAGCTCACAACGAAACCCAATTAGGGAATGACCCACGAAAACCTGACATCCAAGTTCTCTACACAAAGATTGTCTTAGTAACAGGTGACAAGATCTCGCCCAAAATTTTCAGAGGTGGGGCTCGGACACACCTGCGAGGGAACGTTTTGTGCGAGAGAAAATCTTACCGAGGCAAAGTGGTTCACGTCGCGGTGGTGGGCCTCGTCAGCCCTCACTGACAGGACGACGTCCCTGAGGGTGGAGCCAGGGGGGAGGCGCCAGTAATCGAGAGCTATTGCAGGAGCAGGGACGTTCTCAATGCTGCCGTTGTCGAGCTCCTTGATGAACTCGGTGTAGGAGTGGATGGCCTCCTCCTCAAGGTAGCCGACCACGCGGTGTGCAAACTTGGGGGAGATCACATAGCCAAGCAAGTAGGCGTTGAAGAAGATGCCCTGAACCGTAAAGACTAGGGCACGCTCGTACCACCGGGGCTGGGAAACCTCCATGAAAGTCATGAGGTGCATACGCTCGTTCTCGGCTTCCTCGAGTAGGACCTTGATCCATCCTCCGCTGTGTTCAAACCTGCGGAGGGACCTGCAGTGAAGCAGCATCCCAGCTACCATCCCAGGGACTGCTGCCACCGTCTCAAGCATCATTGCTCGGCAGCCGTACCTTTTCTGTTGCAGGGTCAAAGACTGTTAATTGAATCGTTAAGAGCACAGCACACACAAGCAAGGCTCCAATCGGCCATAAATGTGCAACGGCACGCAGACGAAACATGTTTTCCCTATCGATCATGGCGACGATGTATGCCTGCCGCAACAGAAACACTGCAGGTATATAATAATATTCCTACAGATTATCTATATCAAAGATGCATCGCCGACATCAACAATCTAGCCTGGTGTGACTAAAAAATGAACGAGTTCTCGTGTGAATTGAAAAGGTAAGAATTTTTGGGCTCAACGTACATCATCACCTAGCTGCTAGGTATCATGAATTAGATCTATTTCGAAAAAAAGAATCTCTACCAATCGATCATGGCGGCNAGGTATCATGAATTAGATCTATTTCGAAAAAAGAATCTCCACCAATCGATCATGGCGACTAACTTTGAACTGGTCAGACAGAAAACTTCCGTTTCACGAGGAGGTGTCTCTTATCACCCAAGCACAAGAGAAAATATTAAAATGGTTAAAATATCAGTAGATGATGTCACCAGTAGTGGAGAAACGTGATAAGACACTTTCTCCAGCTTCGAAAGGAGTACCTGAAAGAAAATGTCAGTTGGCAATCTCATGGCCTTGACAGTACGAAGAGCCATCTTGTCCAAGAAGGTCAAGGGTGGATGATGTTTCTTCAGATCTATTGACAGGTTGGCCTTGTACGTATCCCATGGCTGCACTCAGAACCAAAGCATTCATCGGCCACACAGTCGTCGATATATACAGTCATAGCACAACAATAAAGAAAGAGCTCCACGTATATAAACCAAGATTTAAAAATGAGAAGGAAGTCCAACGAGCAGAAAGAGTGATACGAAGACGGTGAACAGATAGGGACGAAGGATACACAGTCGTGCAATACATGGAATATGATACCAAATATTTTATCCTCAGTTAATTCGAAAGAGCATAAAAAATCTTCATCATGCCATGCCACTGAAACTTCTGATATTTTACCCCACCTTTTCGTGACACTGGGGCAGAGGTGATCGGGAGGCGAAATCAAAATTTTCACCAAAAACTGACTCCTAAATTATTTTTCTTAGAAGAAGATAATCGCGTGGCTGCATCCGCCAGCCACCCTCGGCCTCCTTGTAACAATCACTAATTAATCCTGAAGAATTTTATTAGACAGAATTCAGATCGAAATAATTCACAATTTTTAACAGATTAATTGGAGAGAGGGATGGGGGAAGGGAAAGAGAGGAAGAAATGATCTCAATACCCTGAAGGATTTCCATTTCCATTCAGTCCCGTCTTCCTTGGTGACCTTAGAGGGCGATATGCCCCAGTAGCTCACGATCCCTTTCTCCTCCCCGCCAGCCCCGGCGGATCCAGCCGCCTTCTCCTCGTGGATACGCGGCTGCGCAGCCTTCTGGTCGAGAGCAATCGTGCTCTCGTTCCTCAACCCGATCGCAGGAGCCCCAATCCACGAAGCCGTCACGCCGCGCAGGGACGCAGCGGTGAAGAGCCGCTGCCCCGCCGCTCCGGCCAGCCTGCCACCATTGCGGCCGATCATCATCATCATCTTCGTCCGATGCGAGAATGTGGGATGTCTTTCGAGGGGATGTGTCGTCGAAGGGGTTTTAGAATACCTTTCGGTTTTCTCTCGATTTGAGTGTGACGGTTTAAAGTTGGGGAGTTTATATAGAGACGGCTTGTGGGTCCCGCTTCAATTTTATATTTATTATTTACCCGCTTTTCCTATTTTATGAGGCATGTTTGGCTTTCCCCTTTTTTTTTAATTACCAGGTCTTCGATGCCGGGTCGAATACGAGTACCATTAAAATTTCCCCTCTCTCTCTCTCACGCTTACGCTTAGATATTTATACCATTATTAATTATTTATTGCTGCAGATGAGTAACGCTCTATTAAGATGATTATTACTATAAAATTTGAAATTACAAATGAGATTAATTTATCATTTGAAGTAAACTTGTCAAAAATGGTACAACACAAAAAAATCATGATTGAATTAAAATTTTCGGGGCTGCCATAGGTATGGTAAAAAAAA
>CXYZ01010242.1:763364-812328 GCA_900006705.1 Sonneratia caseolaris
TGGAGTAGTTGGCCAGATCTGACCGAGCCATTAAATCAAATTAATTTGAATAAGACCTTTCAATAAATCAATTTTTTTTTGTTCAAATTAAAGCTGGGATAAAATTAAGTAAAAATTATTTTTTTTCTATTTATAATATTNTGAAAAAAAAACCCGCCATCTTTCGCTTCATGTGTGTCCACTTCTCCTTTCTTTTTCTGCCCAAAAAGGGCAACAAGGCATAAAAGAGGAATTCATTAAAACACCATTTTTACGTACCACCGAAAGTCTCTCTCTCTCTCTCTCACATTCGAAGCGGATTGCCTCAGCTAAATTGAATCTTCACGCAGTGCTTTGTCTCTCTCTCTCTCTCTCTCTCTCTCCTTCATGAGGCGCTTTTCTGCGATACTTGAATAGCCGGTGGTGTTGCAGTTGCTGTTATCTAATGCATGAACCGTGGATTCCATCGCAATGCTGAATTCGAAGTCTGAGCTGCTGGATACCCCCGATCGAGCTCCTGAGCAAGGAGACGTCCATTCTATACTACAAACTCGCCGATAACGAACAGTCAGGTCACTTAGGTCCTACTGATCTCCAGGAAGCGAGGATTTCCGCTTATCTTGGCTTCCGGAGCGCCGGCTTTCTCGGGTTGCCCTTTCTCTGGTTTCGAGTGGAAGATGTCGATGGTAGTGTATGAAGGGTGGATGGTGAGGTACGGCCGTCGAAAGATCGGTCGTTCCTTCATGCATCTGAGGTACTTTGTGCTCGAGCCGCGGTTGCTGGCTTATTACAAGAAGAAGCCTCAGAACAATCAGGTCCGGCTCTGTCTTGCTTCAATTCTTTTCACTTTCCGCTATTTCTTGATAATGAAATCACAACATTGTTTACTTGAGAAATTATAGAAATCTAATCTGGTAATGCTGCTGAGTTCGATATGCTTGCTCTTTTTTTTCTGTTACTGATATTTCATAAGAATCGTGTGCCAGCTTCAATTGTTTCTCTGTATCTGTTAGGTCCCTGTCAAGACCCTGGTGATTGATGGCAATTGTAGAGTGGAGGATCGAGGCTTGAGGACCCACCATGGGCATGTAAGTGGTCATTCTGTTCTTGGAGTCGTTATTTTCTGCACCTTCTCACTTCAGTTTAGTCAGCGGATGATAAATGATGATGAACGGTCAGTTTTATCGGTTGACAATAAAGATTGCTGTGATCAGGCTCATTTGTACTAGCTGTCTGCCTGATGAATTGAGATGTTTAATTAGTATGATCTAGATGTTAGTATCAAGGAGAATTCCATGTCTCACTGTACGTAGTCTCTGACCTTCTGTTGGTCTCAAGTGATGCATCCTCTTTTTTTCTGAGATGGCATATTTCTTGCTAAGTGGTATTTTTAATAGTATCTCAATAGTTTTGTTGCACGTGGACTTACCTGATCATTGGCTTGTGAGGCATTCATGGGCGTAGGAAGAATAAACTCCTCGTATCAAAAAAATTCCAGAGGAAAACCTCTTTTTTTTTGGATGAATCATGATGCTGGTGAAAAAATTGTTAAATCAAAATAGCATCTGTGTTTACCCCAGTAGATTATTCTAGACATGTATTCAATAAGTTATGATGCTCGGTTTATTTTTCAAGAACTATTTGTAGTTGTTAATTTATTATATTCTCATGTATGTGTATTTTAATTGGCAGATGGTTTACGTATTGTCTGTTTATAACAAGAAAGACAAGTACCATCGGATGACAGTACGCCCCTTTTCTTTCAGCATCCTTATATGTTTCTCTGTTGATACGAATAGTAATAGGAACTATGAATTTTCAAATGATAAGAGATTTCTGACAGAGAGGTCAAGTAGTGGAAGAAGTTATCAGGATCAGTTTCTGATAATTTTTTCCTTGGATATCTAAATTAGTTATTGATAGGGATCCAATATGTTGCCAAAAAATGGCAAACCTGCTATTTTCTGTGCAACAATATGGTTTAAGGACATAAGTACTTTGGTGAGCTTGACATCTTCGTAGACTTGGGAGTGAGCCCAAGATACTTATGGTTTAATAATTGATCACCGTTTTTTAATTTTTTTTCTTTTAAGAATTCCTTGACTTGTATATTCCTTGATCATCTTTACAGCCTAAGGTTATCTATGTTTGTGGTTTTCCCCAGATGGCAGCGTTTAACATCCCTGAGGCATTAATATGGAAGGAAAAAATTGAAGATGTGATTGATCAGGTTTATCTCCTTCATATCTGCTAGTAAACATTTATATCTGGTCTCTCTTGCTGTTTGGAAGCCTAACTCTAGATGTTCACTCTTCAGTATGTCTTGAGCTCTATATCCTTTGAACAAAAACATCCTTTTTTATATAGCCATACTGACTTGATGCTGCATGTTATGCTATCTTCATCTGTTGGGGATATAGTTTGGCATTTTCGTTTGAAAGATTTTATATGCAATTCTCTGCTTTTCTTTGTGGTATCTGTAGCATCAGGAGTCACAAGTATCAAATGGTAACAAGTTTGTTCCTTTTGAGTACAAGTCTGGGATGGATAATGGCAGGACAGGTTCATCATCAGATCATGAAAGTCAGTAAGTAATCAGCTTCTAATTTCTTGTGAGCTTGCTTTCTATAACTTTATTATGCTGGATCCGTCATTTTTTTCCGCCTAACTCCTCTATTCTGTGAAAAAAATGGTTAATTTCTTCTGCTTCAGAGAGCATCATTTATGGTTAGTTTCATTCTTGATGATCACAATACCAAAAGGAAGACTGTATTTTCATTTTGTTCCCCTTTTCATCCTGGGTAAAGAAAAACGTATTGGTTTAGCTTGTTTATTATGTAAACTTGCAAAGATATTGAAACAAGGGGTTTCCATTATTAGGATCAAGGAATCAAATGGTGAGAATCTGTATTTGAGAAATACTTATTAAAAAAAGAGAGAGAATCTGTGTTTGAGGATTATAGTTTCTGTTCAGTCATTCAGCTTGCGAATTTTTTGGGGCTTTATCTGTCCCACTTTTTGATGGTTTTCTTAAGCAATGTATTCATGCTATTTGAACCTCTACTCTGGTCTCACAATAGTTACCCAGCTGGCCTAGTCTTTTATTCATAATATTTAAACTTTCTTTGCTTCATCATTTGCTTATGTATGTTTGTTTTCATTTTGTTTAGGAATAGTGCTCAGGAGGAGGAAGATGAACCTCATCCAAATGTGCTACGGCGGACCACAATTGGCAATGGTTCTTTGACTCCTTTGTTGAACCCATAGCTGTTCTATTTGGTTTGCGCTGCTTAACTTTACATTCTTCCCCTCTAATTAAGCTTCTGTCAATAGGTCCTCCTGATTCAGTCCTTGACTGGACAAAGGATTTTGATGCAGACTTGTCACATCAAAATAATGCCAACCAAGCATTTTCTAAAAAGCACTGGCGGCTTTTACAGTGTCAAAATGGTAATGTCAATTTGGAATTTTCCTGTACATCATGTCTGATGACAATGTTAAATTTTGTTCACTCATTAATCTATCTACCGCAGGTCTTCGTATTTTTGAAGAGCTTCTTGAAGTTGAATACCTTGTATGATTCTATCTCTTGTTTTATTCTTGCAGGTCACACATTAAGGCTGATTCTACATGAATACGATTTTGCTTTTATATATTTATGTATCTTTGATTTTCTTATTTGGTTGGCTGGTTTCTGAGCAATGTCATTTTGATCCATTTGTGCAGCCGAGGAGCTGTAGTAGAGCAATGAAGGCTGTAGGAGTTGTGGAAGCTACTTGTGAAGAAATATTTCAGCTTGTTATGAGCATGGACGGAGCACGGTTCGAGTAGGTGTTTTCCTTGTTTGTATTGGTTTTTTAAGAGTGGTGCTGACTCTTGTGGCTATGTTAATCATCCCTTTCCTTTGCTGTTTATCGAAGTTGCTATCTTTTCTTTAGTCAATTGTTGATATATGCTAATCCTAGAGTAAAGAGTCATGGATTGAAAATAAAATTTATAATGCTTATATCTTCATGCCATTTGTCACTTTATCTTTATAAAAATGTGCTTTCTATGTGCGGTTGTTGGTTATATTGGACTTCTTTAAGTGCTTGTTATTAGCAGATGATGACCACGAAAATTGAATCTAAAACTATTAATGTAGTCTGACCGGCCAAATTATCCTGGAGTCATTAGCTTGGCTGCAGCTAAGCTAGTTGCTCTGATGTTACTTATATTTAAAAAAAGAGGGTGCTTTCCTGTTAGTCTCTGCAGCTCTCAACTTTATCTTAAACTCAATCTAGAAAAGTAATGATGTCAATTCTACTCCTGGAAAAATTATTTTCAGTGTGGTATCTTATACAGTAAACCATGTGCTTTGGAGTTTAGACACAGATTCTCTTGTTCTCACATGTCCGTCAAACCTGTAACCAACAAGTTTTATTTTGTAGATGGGATTGCAGTTTCCAGTATGGTAGCTTAGTTGAGGAGGTAGATGGACATACAGCAATACTTTATCATAGACTTCAGCTGGACTGGTTTCCAATGTAACTTCCATTCACAAGCCTCTCCACACTGCTTTATCGGAAATTTCCAATATTTGTGTTGCTGACTTGGCTTTCTGATGTGAACCTTTTTTTCCAGATTAATTTTTCCACGCTGTATTGAAGCATACAGAAAGATCATGTTTCTTTTTCTTGTTTTATGCTTGGAAAGTGTGTGATGCCAAGTTTTTTAAAGGTTATTAAGTGGTTAGAATCAACGATTTGCATGAAGGAAAATTGTGTATTGAATAATCCATGCTTGCATTAGAAAACTGTAACTGTCTGATATCTGTGACTTGTCGAAAAAGCTAATTAGACAGATTATGACACTTGTTGGCTTGGTTATGTGCCCATTTAAAGAGCATTATAAGCTGTACGGTATGATTGCGACAATTGATAGGCCTACTTTTATAAAAGCACCCTTATTGAACATCTTAGAGGATTTAGTTATTTTATATAGATGGATGCTTTTTGGAATGATTGTAATTTACATTTTTCTATCGGATACATTCAATGGGACTGTCAGAGTAAATTTTTGTATACTAATACTATCTTCACCTTGTCATTGTTAGATGATGGCATGCTTTAATGTTGCTATTTTCTTTTTTATGAATGTGATACTGTAAAACTAGTGTTGCTTCTTGTAAGTCCACTTTTGTTTCTTGCTTGAGCTTTTGCAGACCATTCAATTTGAGATATATTATTCATATCATAGAAACCAACATCACCAATAAATTTGCAGGTTTGTGTGGCCACGGGATCTTTGTTATGTTCGGTACTGGCGCCGGAATGATGATGGAAGTTATGGTAATACTTAAAAATGCCTTTTTTTCTTGTGTAGAGTTATTTTTTCATGGTCATATGGTATAGTGGCAGGAATGCTTGATGGTCTTGTGCAATAAATTTTGCCGCATTCAAACTTCCTTTTAAAATTGATCTTTTCTGCTTATGTGCAGTTGTACTATTTCGTTCTAGGGAACATGAAAATTGTGGCCCACAACCTGGATATGTCCGGGCACATGTCGAGAGTAAGTAGTTCAATGGCAGCCAGAATTCTATGTGGAAAGCATAACACTGACAATTAACTGACTTACCATCAGGTGGAGGATTCAATATCGCCCCTCTGAAATCTCGAAATGGAAGGCCTAGAGCACAGGTCCAGCATCTTATGCAGATTGATTTGAAAGGATGGGGTGTAGGCTATTTTCCATCATTTCAGCAACATTGTCTCCTTCAGATGTTAAACAGTGTTGCAGGTCAGTTCTAACTTTTATTCTTTCCTCATAGTTAAATAGAAGTTTTGATAATATATGCGTTTCATTCAAGGGCCATGAGGTTTATGGTTATTACTCTCCCCTTTAACAGAACCCTCTCAGGGTGCCTGGCAGTGTGAAATTTCTATCTATTTAATTGTTTTCCTCTCTTTCAAGCCCTAAAAATTCTGAAAGGTCAATAACTTGTTCGCCTCTTTAAAATCAATCTTTATTTTAACTATTAATATTGTATCCTCTACTGGTGCTACCTGGAGTCCATCTTTGGCCTATTTCATTGTCCATATTTTCCTTCTCATTTTTCCTGAAAATTTTGTAGAAAAAATATTTGTTTATTATTCTTTTTGAAGCTTTATTACCCTCTTAATTATCTACCTCTTTTTAGAGTGTCAAAGGGTCAGTGATCATATGTATCACTAGTGTATGCTCTATAATTAAAAACAATAGTGAAATTTGGGGAAGAGTAATACTTATAAGCCTTTTTTATTTTTGATTTGTTTAGAAAATGCTGCTAAAAAAAAAGAAGAAATTTTAAAAAGTTGAGATACCATAGGGCCTCCTGTGGGGACTCTGAGAATGGAATTCTTTTCATTCTTTAGCCTGTCTCAGATCTATCTCAAATGAACTTGGATCCCTTGAGCCAGGCTTATGATTATGTGGTTTTCTGAAGCTAGTTGAACTGCTCTAATTGAAACACTGAAGCTTTTCAATGATGAATTCAATTGATCTTCTGGATAGTAGCATAATAGATTTGGAATTGGAAGTCTTCATTTGTTTGAACATAGTTCTGAACATGGTGAAATATGCAAGTTTCAGAAGATTACTTGGCACCTGATGTGGAATGAGTACATCAAATAACAAACTTAATCATTGCTTTTTGTTTCTTTTCTGTGCTTTCATAGGGATGCGTGAATGGTTTGCCCAGTCTGATGAAAGAACTGCTGCTCCAAGAATTCCAGTTATGGTTAATATGACTTCGGCCTCAATTTCATATAACAGGGCTCAGGCAGTTAATGAGTCTGCTGTTCATCCTGGTCCTCTTCAGCAAATGACTGCTGGAAGCAGAAATTCTGTCATGATGGATGAAGAATCTGATGAGGATGAAGAATATCAAATTCCTGACTCTGATCAAGAGGTAGAATTGGTGCTTTTATATTCTGCATCCATTTGGCATTTGAAGGCATTGCTTTTTTTCATGTTACTGGAGATAAATTTGCCACTGTTGTCACTGTTTCAGGCTTTCACAACTCCACCTGAAGATGACGTGAAGAGAATTGGTAAGTCAAGATGTCATTATATTTATTTGCAGAGGAACTTGTCTATAGAGCTAATAAGGGTACTCTAAATTCTTTTGTCATATCGAAGCTCTGGAGGAAGAGCAGGTGGAGCAGATTGATTTATCATGTTTCTTTGGTAATTTACGGCATGACAATCGTGATAATGCTCGTGACTGTTGGAAAATTTCTGATGGAAACAACTTCAGAGTTCGAAGCAAGCATTTTTGCTATGATAAGTCAAAGGTCTATGACTTTTTTTTTTTCTTAGAAAGCATGTGACTTGCTTGGGATTCATTTGTATGAGTCTCTTAATTTGATTTTTTTACTATTCCCGAAGATTCCAGCTGGGAAACACTTAATGGATCTTGTTGCTGTCGATTGGTTTAAGGATACAAAGAGAATGGATCATGTTGCCAGACGGAAGGGATGTGCTGCACAGGCAAGAATTTTCTGTTCAGAAATAGGGCATACCTCTGTTAATGATTCCCCTGTTTAGCTGCTATAGCTTTATACTTTCGTTTCATTTTATACCCTTGTCAAGAAACTGCTGTTGATTTGGTAAATATCCAACAATGATTGTTTGTGTTGCTACGAAAAGGATGCTCCTCAAATGTACACTTTCTTGTTAAATAATAACGATCTTGCTATTAACAAGGATGTAACAGAAATTATCCTAGAAACTGCAATGTGATGCCTCCTGATTGATCTCTGCAAATCTCCTTTCGAGGATTATTCTGATGGAAGCTAAACCCTTGATTAGTATTTTACTACAATTGATCCTTTCTCCAGCCCATGGTATTTCACAAGCTTGGGACTTTGCCAACTTTGCTTTGGGAAAGTGTGATGTTTCTTCATTTTCAGTTGATACTAAGTTCTGAAACTTACTTTAGCCTTGTGCTTACTGTCACTAACTTTGTTGGGCTATAAACAGATCGCTTCTGAAAAGGGTTTTTTCTCACTGATTGTAAATTTACAAGTAAGTTGCTCTATTTCTATTGTTTTTTTATGAATTGTTAGATATGCACAGTGACAACACGTACACAGTTTGGAGCTCTTTTGATCTGATTCTCTACCCTATGCAGGTGCCTGGTTCTACACATTACAGTATGGTATTTTATTTTGTTACAAAAGAATTGATACCAGGATCTCTTCTGCAACGGTTTGTCAATGGTGATGACGAATTCCGCAATAGTAGGTTAAAGCTCATTCCTTCAGTTCCTAAGGTACGTCTAAGGCAGTCAGAATATTGAGTTCCTTTAAGTTGCTGTGCAGCGTACTATTAATATCAATGTTCTTAGGAAGAAGTTGAATCTACTTTTAGCTTGTTTTCGAACCAGCAGGTTCAAAAATTACTTTTAATTGTTTTTCCTCCGTGACATGAACGATGATTTGTATCAGAAGATGGCAGTTGGAGATTTTTATTGATGGTGGTTTGGTGAAAATCAGTGCTTTACTTTTGAAGATGTCGAAACTCTATTCTCAACAGTTTGCAGTATATTTTCAGTAAACAATTGCTAAAACAGTTAAAATGAAACAAATAGCAGACTTCCTATTTTGTAATAAAGATGGAAAATAAGTACATCTGCAAAGCAAGGATTTAGCTATTGTGCCTTTTATATGCTGCTTCTGTATATGTTCTTATTCTGAAGATATCGGTAGGGTTCATGGATCGTGCGCCAAAGTGTTGGGAGCACCCCCTGTTTGTTAGGAAAAGCTGTTGATTGCAACTACATTCCACGTCCGAACTACTTGGAAGTAATTAGCTACGATCCTTTCCCTTCACGAGTGACAGTTTCTCCGGTTTCTCTCTTCCCATGATTTCGGACGTTCATCTTTCTTTGGTTCTGCAGATTGATGTTGATATTGGGTCTTCCACTGTCGCAAATGGAGTCTTGGGGCTGGTAATTGGTGTGATCACAACGTTGGTCGTCGATATGGCTTTTCTTGTACAGGTACTCTGTGTACTTACTTTACACCACGAAATGTAAGATCTACTTCATCTTCTCATTCAGGACGTCTTAGTTTGAATGGATGTCATGTCACAGGCTAATACCACTGATGAATTGCCCGAGAGACTGATCGGGGCGGTGCGGGTTTCCCACATAGAGCTTTCTTCCGCGATTGTTCCTGAGCTTCCGACTGAATCGCCTTGACCCCATTGCTGATTTTCTGCCTGTATTTGTTCCCTGGTACGTAGATCGGTGTATTCATTTCCGGCTACTTCATTTGCCATTTGCCATTTGCCATTTGCCAGTGGTCCTTAGAGACGTATCAATTGAATATATTATTTTCTGTCATATATAATCTGACTTGAGTTCCATACCGACTGTATTTCTTNTTAGGAAAAGCTGTTGATTGCAACTACATTCCACGTCCGAACTACTTGGAAGTAATTAGCTACGATCCTTTCCCTTCACGAGTGACAGTTTCTCCGGTTTCTCTCTTCCCATGATTTCGGACGTTCATCTTTCTTTGGTTCTGCAGATTGATGTTGACATTGGGTCTTCCACTGTCGCAAATGGAGTCTTGGGGCTGGTAATTGGTGTGATCACAACGTTGGTCGTCGATATGGCTTTTCTTGTACAGGTACTCTGTGTACTTACTTACACCACGAAATGTAAGATCTACTTCATCTTCTCATTCAGGACGTCTTAGTTTGAATGGATGTCATGTCACAGGCTAATACCACTGATGAATTGCCCGAGAGACTGATCGGGGCGGTGCGGGTTTCCCACATAGAGCTTTCTTCCGCGATTGTTCCTGAGCTTCCGACTGAATCGCCTTGACCCCATTGCTGATTTTCTGCCTGTATTTGTTCCCTGGTACGTAGATCGGTGTATTCATTTCCGGCTACTTCATTTGCCATTTGCCATTTGCCATTTGCCAGTGGTCCTTAGAGACGTATCAATTGAATATATTATTTTCTGTCATATATAATCTGACTTGAGTTCCATACCGACTGTATTTCTTGACCGGATCTGGGACCCGAATTTCTCGGGTCGATCTTTTTTATGGATTAAAAATTAGACGACCACAATTTATATAGGATGGTATAAGTCAATTATCCGGGTCAAATTGGGTCAGCTTTTCGGATTTCAATTACACGCCTTTAATTATCAATTGCAGCAGAGCTGTCGCACTTCAAATACTCATAAATTTATTAAATCTCGACTAAATTAGTCCAATTAGAGTCATATTAGGATTCCATGTTATTTATTATAAATACATCTATGGACTTAAGCATCGACTCTCTAATATTATGGAAGTTTACAAAATCAATGAATTTAATTTTTATTATATTAATTACTATCAAGTGAGAAAGATTGACATGGCAACGGAAGTTAAACCTATGCCTAGGGTGAATGGTTTCTTCTAGTTCGAAGTTATCTAGCGATGATTCGATATGTTGGAACGCTTTGTCGAGAGTTTCCCATCACTGAATTCTTTTTCCTGCCGAGCTCTCTCTCGTGATTCCCTTGCAAACTTTTACTCTTCTCACATCCAGTCTGGATATATTCTATTCTCGACATGACCGATGACTGAGAGACACAGTGGAGCCATTAGGTCACGACCAGTCACCACTTCATTTCTTCACTTTCCATCACTTCCAATTCAATTCCACGGCCGTTCATTGGTAACTGGGGAGGGAGAACCTTTAGTCTCTACGCCGCATGACCTTCCTGAGTGCTAAGTTCTTTCCTGGTATTTTTATAGAGTGCTGTACAAAACTGCACCAGTTCTCCGTACCAGACAATATGCCACAGATCATTCTGAGCCGTAAATGGGACGTGCAATGCTGGTCAGAAAACTCACTATTCTTGCCAGGGCGCTCCACGTGGAGAAGAATTCTTGGTCGGGTTGAACTTCGAATCGGTTGGACGCCAGAACTTCAAGCCGACGGTAGAATATTCAGGGCAACTTCCTTCAGCGACGGCATTGTTTCCTGCTGATGCAGAGTCACACATCTGTTGCCGAGTTTCCTGAGGACTTTCCACGGGCCCGGATAGCATCTAAAAAGATTTGATCCAAGAAATTTAACAATTTTGCTTGCATTAAGATTGTATATTTATCAGGAAACAGAAGCTTCAATCGACCTCGTAATAACCATACCTGAAGAGAGTCCCTCCTCTCATGCCCTTGAAATTGTGAATGTAGTACACCGTCTCCATCTTCGGGAAAAGCGTCTTTGTGAGTGCTGCCAGCTTCGGATAGAAGAACGATGGGTAGTCTTTTAGCACAGTCAAGGAAACCCCTCGAACGGGAAAGAAGAAGGGAAGAGAGGGCATGAAAGAACACTTCTGATGCAATCATCCCATTGAACAACTCTTTTACTTACTTCCCGCACTTCTGGAAGGAATCAGGAACCGAGTGCCGTGTAAGATCTCATCACCAAAGATCCACCATAAGCTAGCATTCTAATGTACAGCAAGACAGCATGGAGGAGAAGGGATAACTAGAACTGTTGCGTGTGATTCAGTGATCACAGATTCGGCATGTATCTAACTTGTTCATCAAAAGGGAAACATCATTGGTCAATGGTGCAGAAAAAATGGTCGCACGGCCGGTAAAAAAGGATACATCCTGACCTTATACGGTCAAGTTCCCCGTTGAATATGATAAGCTTCCGGCTTGTATTCACGACAGCTTCCTCATAAAGCTCCTCGACCACAAGCATCTCTGGAATGAATTGCACATTAAACTCCCTATGATATAACTTAGTTGGGTCATTTTCTTCTTCCATTTTCTCTTCCTCTTTTGTGTTTTGGTCTGATCTATTGAATAAATATCTAACAGACGAGAGAAGGACCCAGCGGCTGCTTACCATTGACATTAAAATATGGGTAGGCAACAAGGAACAGCTCATCATCCGGCTTCACCCTGTCCGACATTTTTACTTTCTCAACGAAGCCAAAGTCCTCGAAAAATGACGGCTTTGTTAGGTAATCCAACTTTAGGGAAGCTCCTTCAAATGCTGATTTCCTCGCAAACTTGACTTCATTGGCTTCAGGAAAAAACTGAAAATTTGGATAAAACAATTTGATATTGAATAATCTTTACACCTGTGGCAGAGGAAGATCATGGGCTTGAAGAATATTGTTTGCTTACAATTCTTGTTCGTGTAACCTTCTCTGGTTCTAACAGTTGGTCACAAAATTCTCGGATCAACTGCATGCTTCCTGTCATCTCTATTCCTCCTTCACCATCCCCTGGAAACAGAAGCGCATCAGTGAAACTTATACCGCAAAATTTCCAATTTTCCTAATTATTGACATCTTCAATGCAATGTTTTCTCCATACTTAGCATTAGAACTAATCCTTGGAGCAGTCACATTTATAGATTAAGGCACACACTCATGTAAAGAGAACAGTTAGAAGAATCAAGCACAAAAGGGAAGAGAAGATGGAAAAAGGAGGGTGGACCTGGAACAGAGTCTAGTCCAGATGTTGGAAATTCAATCTCCTGTAAGTTGAAATTGATATTCATTCATTTGTCATCAGCTATATTTGACTTGTACGATTTCTTTATATGTTGATCACGATCAAATCCAGTAAAATACGAAAGGAATACTCACCATTAATTGTTTGTCGTCCTTGATAGCCAATTCCGTTGCCGTTGTAGCCTGTATGCAGATTTGCAAGCAAAGTGGAAATTCAGTTGCAACCAAATCACATCTCAGGAGTCGGTACAGACATCACTTTTTGCATAAAGATGACGCTTTTCTTAAAATAGACCAAAGAGAAAGGGGTGGAGCACGCCATGTGTTGAATGAAAAATATTAAGAAACTTAAAACAGTGGACTCATGAAATATGGGCAAGGATTCAAAGATTTGCAGCGGCTCATCTGCACCCAAAATAGCAACTGAATAAGGCACACGGGACCTAGAATCAACATGCTTACTTGTTCTAGTAACTCATCGTAGTCACCAGGGAATGGAACATCGAGTTCAACTGAGCTGCTCTCATTCTGCGATGCTGAACTCAGTTCTAACCGCCTTAGTCTAAGATCTGCCCCGGAGAACTTGTTGCCACCCTTCACATAGAAACTTCTGCATCGAGCAAACTAAACAAGGAGCAGTTTTTTCATTAGCAAATCGTGAGGCAAGAGAGGGATGCCCAGTTACAATTTTGACAATAGGTATTTAACTGCGAAATGAATTAGTGAATCATTTCTCAGTCAAAACAGCAAATTAAAAGGGATGCATTTTCTTTATGTAGCTGGTACATACATACAGAAACATCATCCTTAATTTCCGGAAGCGACACAGTCTTGCTAAGGATGAAAATGGAATAGAAAAGAATCACCACATAAAACAATAGCTTTTTCCATTGGACAATTCCTCACCTCATTGTATCCAGGCCTAACGTCAGTTAGGTACAGTGCGATAGTACGAAACAGAATTGGAAGGCGAGATGGTTAAATCTTAAATAAGCATTCCATTCCACGAACCAGATGAGGCCTTAAGGACAATCAGCACAACAGAGGACTAGACAAGACATATGACGAACAACCTACGAACAAGATTGTAAATTGCCAAGTGGGGTTGCTAAGAAAATGCAGAAGCGTGAAGAAAATTGAACATAGGCAAACGACATGTAAACAATATGCGAGTTCACACAGCCCTCCTCTCCAGTCTAAGACGATGAAATCGCTAAACAGATCACCCAACAAAGCTAAAGACGACGGGCCGGTCGATCGGACACGGGGGAGTATATATGCTATACCCATCTTAATTACTCGGGCATGAAGCATGAGAAGAAAAGCAAAGAAGAGTACAGTGGAGAACCTCTCTGGAGGAGGAGGAAGGGCTAGCAACTGGGAGAGCTGAAGCCAATGGAGGTGCTTTGGATAGTGGCATTCTATCCCGTTCTTGAACCACCTTTGCTTTCTTCCACTGCAGGCTGCAGCTGCCCCATGCTTCTTCTTGATTTTCTGGTGTGAAGAAGAGGGCGTTTGCAATTATGAAATTAATCAACGTGAAAAACATGTTTAATAGAGTCAAATTATGCAATTAATTAACTCGCTCAGATACTACTGCATTAACTCTCTCTCTCTCTCTCTCTCTCTCTCNCAATTATGCAATTAATTAACTCGCCCAGATACTACTGCATTTACTCTCTCTCTCTCTCTCTCTCTCTCTTCCCTTGGATTCTGTCATATATAATAAAGAAAAATCTTCTTTTCTCTCTGTGACGTGTCTGTGGTATGGAAAAAATCGGGGCCCATCTTAGGGAATTATTGATTTTATACCCCGAAATTTTGAGACATTTCCATTTTTGCACCCTTAAGTTTACACCGTCCCCATACGCACCCCCCGAAACTTTAGGTTTCCATCCTACTCTCCATACTTTCACCAGCAAAATTTCCACCACTCCCAGCTCCCAAGCCATCTCAGTATGAAGTATATATAGCCTATGCGAATGAGAGGTGATCAATCGAGAAGCAATGTAAACTGACCCGACATGGGCAGGAACACTATTGNGATCGAGAAGCAACATAAACTGACCCGACATGGGCAGGAACACTATAGTTGCCGACATGATAACTTCCATATGAAATGCTGCCATGGATAGGAAAGGGAAATCGAAGAAAGAAACGTACAAATTGGGCATCCATAAGAGTTCTAATGGGTTCTAATTGATACAAGTTTGCTTGAAGGTGACACACTCTACTCAACAAAGAATTATCGAGTCAACTCATCTTTTAGATTTTCCAATTCCATTTCCTTCTTTAAAGTCTTCCATGATTTTTCATAATAATAATATATACGCACACATAAATATTAAAATTTTGGAAAAACCATTTTGGAATAAGTCTGCAACTTGACTTGATTTCAAAGAAGAAAGAGCTTGAAGTCTCGCAAGTTACTAAAATCTTCATGTAAAGGATGATGTGGTACGATAAGATCAAATAACAGAAGCCAACAGGGGGCCAGGGGCTGTCTTCATGGTGAAAGACACAGTGGGGAAGGGAAGGACACATCTTAGTCTGCAATAATTCGGAGTCAGTGTAAAGGGCAATTCATGTCGTAAATGCTGATGTTGACTCCACTGTGGTCCTGTAAACCAGCCCAGTAACAACAACACAGAAGAGAGAGAGAGAGAGAGAGAGAGAGAGAGAGAGATGACTCAGATGAGTGAGACAGAGTCAGAGTCAGAAGAGACCAGCAAATTCACTTCCATGATCGAGTGCGATTGCTTTTTGGCTTCTGCAGTTGATGACAGAATGATTTGAATCCATGCAAATTCCTCATAAGTCACAATTAATTACTCGTTCAAAACATAATTCATAGATCCTGCTACTCTTAGCTCAGAATAAATCTGAAATCTTCACAGTACACTTACTGGTCTGGTTAGATGAAAGTTCGAAGATAACAGTGGCTAAGATTTGTCCTGATTAACTTCTATTCATGTACACCATTGTGTAAAGACTGAACTTTTCAATACCGTAACGCATCCACCAACCCAGAGACATTAGGGGAGAAGTCAGCCGATATTCATCGTCCACACTTTTCAAAATTTCCCCGAGTACTATCTCTATTTCTCCCGCTTGGCAGATCACAAATTGGAAGAAAGCTAAGTGAACTAACCTTGAACCAGCCCTCTCAGATGCTTCTGTTGCTGAAATCCTCTAATCAGTAGAGACATCTACTTGATGATTACATAATTAAAGGCACACGGTTGAGCAGCTGGTACGCTCTTACACATCATTCATCGCCCCGGAATATCAGTTTGAATGTCACATTAGAAACATGGATCTTAAGTATCCACTCTTCGATGGCCCTAAGTGCAGTGATGAAATCCCATTATATTCCCTGAACTCGATCGGGATGCACAGTTGAAACTCCACGGGGACTGCAATGTTTTCTAAGATAATATATGGAGCAACAGCCCCGATCCCTCCTTAGCTTATCGATATCGTAACTATGAAAAACAAAAGAAGATGCTCTTCGATCCGCACAAAACATATTATATAGATCTCTCATGCCCTAATCTCTTCTCCTCTTCGGTAAAAGGGATAAAAGGGCGAGCAGGTCACGGGTTTTAAAGACGTGAAAAATATTAAATTAGGATTCCTCCTGTCCCAGCAGGGGGACAGTACAAAAGCTCCATCAATTACTCATCTGGTGTTGGTAAGCTACAGATGAATGATGGATGAAGAAGATAAATGAAATGCGTGCGTGTAAGATATAATAATGTAATAAGACAAGAAACTCAAAGGTCTGGGCATAATCAACAGGTCCCATCAACCATCACTTCTTTGAAAGCAGCAGTAGACCTCACAGATGCAATAGTAGCCATAACCACATGATATTATCTGTACAAATATTTATATATATTTATGTATATATCATCCATTCTTAATCATAGAACATTTCCACAAGGCCTTAACCCGTTAAATTCATCTTCGACTCATTTATCACCACTGGACGCTCTAGGCACTACCCAGCTAAGTTCATTAGTGAATCATGCTGTTAGACAAAGTTATTCCCTGTGGTCAATTTGAAGAATGCTGAGGTCCAAATACTATTGCGATAGGTCTTTAGAACATATAAAGCTTCCTGAACAATGAAGAACTTGTCAAAGTCAAGTCAAGTCTGATATGTGCACTGAGATGAGCAAATAAAGAAGGAAAGGGCTTGAAAACACATCATAGTAGGCTAGGTTTTTCAATTACTTATCAAAAGATTTTAGATTTGATCCTTATTGCTAAGATCTTTGTTGCTTTTATTCCACTATTTCTCTTAATTCTTTATAGACTTATGGATCTACGTTCCAGGGAAAAAGGAAAGATCAAGAATATTCAACAATATACTAGAAAAGGGTGTAGTAATCTTAGATCCAGTGCCTCACTAGAGAAAATAAATAAAGATAAAACCCATGAATCAAAGCTGCAACCGAGACAAAAAAGGATGCAACTAAAACATATTACATAGAATGAAGAACTTCACCAAATAAACCATCCCTCCTAAAATAAGATCATCATCAGATATTATCTAAAAAGTAAATTAGTTAAGACTTGGGACATTGTCCATGTAAAATCATCTCCGAGAAGTCGGATCCATTGCAAAGTTTCTAGTATGTGTAGTCATTTTAGCTGATTAGGTTTAATAGATGTATGAAGGACCCATAGGAGAAAACCCTAATATTCAAGTCTAAGGCTAAAATGGAAGCAGTGAAGTTGAAGAGGCTACTTGGGAAGCAGATCAGAAAACGACAGAGAAGATTTTTGAAGCCATCATGAAGAAACTCATTCCAAATTGGTAATGCTGTTTTTTTTTTGGAAGACCTGAAACTATAAAGACACTGACAGAATAAAACAACCTCAGATCTATGCAGGAAATGAATCCGGGGGAGAACTTGAAAAGGTTGTAATGATGATGAAAACTTTCCCTCTTTCCTTCCGGTCAGAGAGAGAGAAAGAGAGAGATGTACAGAGAGGNAGTCAGAGAGAGAGAGAAAGAGAGAGATGTACAGAGAGGGTCAAACTCCATCATCATTGCTTCAATCTGTCTCATGCAAACGAGGTCCCTGATACCCTCCCGGCACCACTGACGTGTGTAATAACAAACAAGCAGATGAACCAGAGATACATAACAACAAACAAGCAGATGAACCAGAGATGCATACAAATTACGGTGGATCCAACATTGAGCTGTTCCACGGGGAACCAATTCGCCTGAAGACTCTCACTGTATGATATGTCGGGCGTGAAGTGCTAGCGAGGGTGAAAGGGAAGCAAATAATTGGGGGGAATGAAGCCTGGTCCGATGACAAATAACCACGATCGAGTCACATCTCTTGTGTGTGGATCCAAGATGGCTCACGGGATCAAGAGACTGCTATGAAATGGATCTGATCAGAGATCCTCGATCTAGTGGGCATCCTCGAGCCAGACAACATTCCCCTCAAGAGAAATGGCTTCCTCACCCTCAAGACCCACGGGAAGAGAGATCAGGGAGGCTGCACAAAAGTAAGAGCTCTAGGTTTATAGGGGAAAGAGAGGGAGAGGAAATTATGGGGGCTGCGTGGAAATTGAGAAGGGAAGAGATGGAGATAGAGCGGGTGGGGGACAGAGAGGCTGGGTTAAAAGGACAAAAAACACCCCGTCAAGGGGCATAAGATTGGCTGACCCTATTCCAGTGTTTCACCCTCTTATTTTCTTTATATATATATATATATATATANCTAGGCAATTTTCTTTTTTTCTTTTTTTTTTTTTATATAAATAGTCGGTACCCAGTTGGACTTTGTCCAGCTGCCTAATCTAAATCGTCATGAGTTAGACTATTTAAGGGATAAAGAACTCCCCATCACAAGTAGGACTTAAACTCGAGTTCTCACATTGGGATGATGAGTGTCNCTTTATCCAGCTGCTTAATCAGGATCACCCTGAATTGGCCCATTTAAGGGATTAAGAGCTTTCCGCTGCAGGTGAGACTCAAACTGGAGTCCTCCCATTGGGATGATGAGTACCAAACCACTCTATCACGCTCACAGGGTCACCCTCTGAAATTTTCAAAGGTGACATTACCATTCTCATCACATGGCATTTTTTTCCCCATGTGCACTACTTTAGTATTTAATTTTTTTATACCTAATTCAGATTAGGTCTACTTAGCTCAATAAAATGTCCAAATCTTTTTTTTATTTATAAAATTTAAATTCAAGAACTTTTTAAGAAAAAAATATCATTAAATTATCTCAATTATCCTATATTGGTTATCCATTTGGAAATCTTCTACCCCATCCGTCTAGTCATTTACTGAGCAGAGTACATGTCCAAATTCATATAACGGTGGCTACCCGTATACAGTGAGTGCACCGGGTTATATGATCTTTCGATCTTGGTCGTCTTTGCCAAATCCGGGTAATCGTCCTCTCAACAGTTCAAACTCGGCCAATCCTCGATTTGCACATGGGTTAAAATCAAGAGAAGTACCTAAAGTCGTCGTCCTGCTCAGCGGTGAATGTTGCGTGAAAGATGCATAAAACCAAACTTGTGAGCAGTGTGCCAAGCCGTTGAAAATTCCCCCCTAACCTGAAAACTACACGGACCCTCAAACTAAACTCTAAAATTCTGGGGAGAATCAATGAGAAATCAACTTTTGTTGGACTTTCGTGGAAAGAAAAAACATTGAAATCTTGAGTTCAAAAACGTACGGTTAGGTAAATCATACGCAAATGATGGGGGAGTAGGAAATGGGGAAGGACGACGATGAAAAGGAAGGCGCTGCAAGTGGGTTGCGGGGGGAGGGCCACAGTGATGAGACACAGGCGCAGTAATAGACCAACGACAAGTCAAAAGGTTTGGGAGAGCTACTCACCGACCTAATATAGGCAATACGCTTGATGAACATGTTTTTATTCGCTCATAGCTTTTTTTTTTTTTTAAAATATTCAATTTATATTCCTTTGGAACTAGATCTAAGTGCATTACTTGGTCATCATGGATTTGGCCACAAACCCCGATTTTGATACAAGAGAAATGGGTGAATAGAAGTCTAATAGGATTAACCAATTTATATTTACAATAATTTTTTAATATTAAAATATTAATATTTAACCGTTTAGATTTCCATCATCCTAACTGATGTGAATCACACAGTGTGAAGAAACTAGAAGGAGGCCAAACTTTCGTGGAGCTTGATCGAAAAGTTTTCTTTGTTTTCCATCACTGTTTACATTATGGGTATCTTTGGGTATCAGCAATTTGACTATGGAGATTACCTTTTTCGTTTTACACGGAAAAAAGGGCACCCTCTCGTTCACTGTGATCTTGTTTTATGTCACTTCTTTTTTCTCTAAGCCCGCGGGGATTTCGAGAGAAGATGACAGAAGTGGACGACTGACATTTAGTCTGGGGAGAGTCATTTTTCTGCCTAACATATTAATTATTTGAAAAAAAAAATCCCCTAATTGAAAACTAGAGGCCGTCTTGTCTCTCTTTAGATAAACTCCCCATGAGCCTTGAATCGGATTGGACCGATGAGAATTGGTTGGTTTTGATCAAGCCCTTTGAACCCACTCTAAGTGGCGGTCAAACAAGATCGAAGTTGGGAGAAGAAAAACCCAAAACGGCAGCCGGAGAAGAGAAAAGGGCAAATAATGGGTCGAAATGGCGAGTATGGAGACTGCCAAACATCCTCTTTTACTGCAGTGGCGGGTGAAGTCGAGCTACCACTACTCAAATCTCCCGTCTCTCGCTGTGCCAGAGAGACTGGGAGACCGTGACCTCGTCTAAGCGTGCGTGTTAGCGAAGCCATTTTTTGCATAGGATAATTTCAAGAGGGAACTAGGGAGAATCTTGTTTGCATTTATAAGTCAAGATTAAAGACTACGCCAGATGACATGGACATGTAAGACATGACATCTTACAGTTGATCACACAGCTTAGATGCATGCACCGACGGTGCTCGTTGGATCCGCTGCTGATCACATACAGGTCAGTCATTGATGCTGTGGGACAGACAACTTTAAATTTATTGCTTTGGAACGTCGAAATGCACTTCGCTTTTACGATCGGCTAGCTTGCTGGAGGAGTTTTCTTCACTGAATTATCCTGCGATGACATTTATCAGATCAAAGTTAGTACTTATCTATGTGAGCTCGTTCTAAATTGGTGAACATTAAAGACCACTGATACTCACAATGCCCACCATCCGGGCGCGTTTGACTTCCACTTACTGCTCCGCGAAGCATGGGTGGTGCTGAAACTAAAAATAGAGGGGAAAAGTAAAAAGAAAAACACTGGCCGATCATTTTCAAAGGTATAAATGCTCTCTATATATGCAAATCGATAAATTCTTGATCTGTGTCAGTACTGACGCAGCTCCAGAATCTACCCATAACGAGACTAGCGCATACCGTCTGTTGTAGCTGGGCTTGAGGAAAGTGATCTGAGCTTCATGATCAGAGCAAGGGAGCAGACTATGATAAACGGATCATAAGGAGGAGGAGGAGGAGGCGGTGGAGGAGGAGGGGGAGGAGGAGGTGAAATGGCGATTCTGTTATCCATGGCGTTTGATCGTTTGCTATTCTCTTTGTGATCGCCGGGATACACACACACATATATAGAGGAGTCATTGCTGCTTGTGATACTTTAGAATACGTGAAAGTAGNGGAGGAGGAGGGGGAGGAGGAGGTGAAATGGCGATTCTGTTATCCATGGCGTTTGATCGTTTGCTATTCTCTTTGTGATCGCCGGGATACACACACACATATATAGAGGAGTCATTGCTGCTTGTGATACTTTAGAATACGTGAAAGTAGAATCAAGAGCAACTATCACTGGTGTGAAAACAGTGAACGTGCCCTATTGATAGAAGTCCGGTGCCCCCGTTTTCGTTCGTTTCCCACCGACGGACTTCGTACCAACGGAAAGAAAGAGTCAAGACCGGTGAAGAGAGAATTTTGAATTGGTCAAAATTGACTTTTCATTTTTTGGTCAATTAGGTTATTTGTACTTCTGCAGACCGTTCACATATTGAATTAGAAGGATCATCCGAGTCAGACCAAAAACAGATATAAAATGTCATTTCACACTTAAGCATGGGAAAGTGACCGCAATTTTATACTATCTTTTACCTTTTTTTAACTTATATATAAGGTATAAGTATGAAAAAAGAATAAAAGAAGTGAATATAAGAATTTTTATATGAAAGTGGTACATTTGTATTAAATACTTCTTTTCAATTTCACATGTATTTTTTAAGTGGGGTTTCGGATTAAAATTTTATTAATAGAAAAAAAATTTATAGTCAAAATTTTGAATTGGACAAAATTTATTGGTCTTTCAAATGCAAAATAATATATACTAAAAATAATTATTATTTTTCATGGTCAGCAGCAAAACTTGGACATGAGATCAGTCGCGTAATTAAGGGGAATAATTAGTCCGTTACCACGGACGATTGTGAACCATTCAATCTTGGGTTCAGTTTTAATAAATCAATAAAGACCAGCACGGGTTAGGAAATCCTCGGCCTGATTAAATGGGCGCCTGCTCATCGACGCAGCACTTAGTTTTAAAGTGGCACTGAGTCAGTGCAACTCGATTTGTCTTGCCATATGCGAAGAACTCGTGACTGCATGAGGAAAGGCAGATTTTTGGACTGAGACGACATGAACATGCATGTTGTCGAAGCAGTTCTTGCACCAGAGCAAAGATCCATTTTGATTTGATTTCATTATCGGGATCAACAACCTTCTGATATTTTACAAGCTTGATAAGATATGCAGCACCTGCATTATCTGTCACTCGCACATATTATACCTCATAGTGTTAGCCCTTTTACAGTCGGCTTCCACCAGAAGGCATTGNGTGTTAGACCTTTTACAGTCGGCTTCCACCAGAAGGCATTGCCTCCCGGGGAATCTCTCTCCAAGTATTCGAAGCACGTCAGGATTCTATAATTCACGGATCCAGTACACCAAGTAATTCTCTGATGTTTTTGAAGCTATTTGAAGGAGTGTTTTGGAGCACAACAGGTCCCAAGATCATATGCCAGTCTAATAAACCGATACGTCAGCCGTATAATTGAACTACTGAACGCGCTTTGCAGTTATGAGCTAACTTGATGAAGGAGTTTTCATATTCTGACCAATGTCTCCTGCAATGACATTCACTGGATCAAGATTAATTCATGTTTATATGAGCTTGTCCTAAATCGTTGAATAGGAAATACCATTGATACTCACAATTTTGAGGTCTAGGTTTTGGTTCATCTCCAGCTGCGACTGTTGTACGATTCCCTTGCGGAGTTGAACCGCAAATAAATATCCACAGACCATCTTTTAGGCTACGCGTATACTTTTCTATATACACACAAATTAATCAATCTACATGATCTATATCAGTACGGATGAACTTTTCCTAAAGTGTTAAACAGGAAAGATTATCGATGATCACTGTGTCCACCATGATCCTGTTTTGGTTCACTTCTGCCTGCGCAGGTACGATCCTCAGGGGGAGCCGAAACGGTAGATAGATATCGACCAATCATTTGCAAAGTTATGCATGCACAAATCAATCAATCAATCTTCATGATCTATATATGTCAGTACGGGCTTGTTCTATGCAGTTTAATAGGAAAGATACTTGATACTCAACAACGCCCATCGTCTGATTTTGGTTTACTTCCACCTACCCCTGCACGATCCTTCGAAGGAGCTGAAACTGGAAATAAATATTGACCGGTCATTCTCAAAGTTACGTATGCTCTCTCTTTCTCTATGTGTGTGTGTGTGAATCGATCAATCATCTTGATCTATGCCGGTGTGGATTAATCTGCCTTTGCAACTTCAGAATTGGTCTATTGCGAGAGTAGCACGTACCATCTGTTGCAGCGGAAGGTGAATTGGCGGTTTGGTTATCCACGGTGTTTCGTCGATTGTTTCTCCCCAGCGTGAGAACGAGGTTACATTCGTACGTATAGATGGAGCGGTTGCTGCTTGTTGACCATGAGATTCAAATCGACTGTGCAACTACCACTGGTGTGAACAGTGAACCCGTAGTATTGATCAAAGTCTCTTATCCCCATTTTCATTCATCCGTGCCGGTTACAGGTCGATGGGATGACGAGAGAGACAGCACTGTTGTATTAGGAAGACAGAACTACTATACGTAGATTTCATCCTTTTTTTTTTCCTCTGACCAAGAGCGTCAATTACCGAAAGACTCAAGAGATCTGAGTTGCAATCGAGGTTGTACAGATTACCCGGACCGTCCGAGGGATAGTTGCGTTCACGGCCGCTAGCGTAGAGTCTTTCCATTAAAATTGTTTAAAGAACTCAGAAATACATAAAAATCCAAAGAAACATAGACAGCTTGAATATTACCATTAGATCGTGTATCTTAGTCGGAGATTTCATCACGGAATTTAGCAGAAATTAGGAGGTGGCCTAATCGGCGACCAGAGACCAGACCACCAGCTCTGAATTTTCCCTTGCTGGCTGCTGGCGTCAGTATATTTGACATTCCAAAATCTGCGTATGACTTTGACTTTTTTTGGGTCAGATAAGTTATTCGGAGCCTCGAACCTATGTAAACTATCTAATCGATCTTCCCATGTATCGATTAACAAATCCTCTAAGCCAGCCCTATCACGTACACAAATGATTATCTGTTAATTATGATGAACGTTATATACATATATATATATGTATACACTTCTTTATTTTCTATAATCCTATTCTATTATCCGAAAAAGCATATATATAGATGGTCAAAAAATTGCAACTCAAATAGGACAACGACGTTGAGTTTAATAAATTAAACTTACAGTGTGAGTTTATTGACCAGGAAATTCAAAATCAAATGCATCGATTACGGAGAAAGAGGCTTGGTGAAGGAAATTGTATTTTAAAAAATTATAAATTTAATTCTTATTATATAATTAGTTGTACCATTTTATTTTTCCTCTTTTTCCAATCTATTTCTAGGATCACTAATTAAATGGGTGCCGACTCTTTGATGCGGCATTTAGATTTTAAAATGCTACTACGAAAGTCACAGCAGCTCGATTTCGTTTTGCCATATGCAAAAGAACTCTCAACGGCATAACGCAAAGGAGAGACCTTTGGACCAAGGCACGAACAGCAGATTTTCGAAGCGGTTGTCATGCATGATAGCACCTGCATGCATTCGCTTTCACTGATCACATATTACGTCGTAGTGTTAGATCTTCTAAGGTGGGCTTCCATTGGAAGGCGTTGCCACTCGGGGAATCTCTTAGCTAGTATTCGAAGCACGTCAGGATTCTGTTGCCCATGGATCGAGAACGCCAATTCGAAATGTCTTTGAAGCTATTCGAATGAGTGCTTTGATGAGCAAAAAACAAAAAAAAAAAGGGTCCCAAGATCGTAAGCCAATGAAGGAAACCGATACATCAACGTGTAAATAGGATAACACCAGGTATTGATCACACAGCTTTGAATCTACTGTTTTGAGCTGTTAAAGGCGCTTCGCAGTCGTGAGCTAACTTGCTGAGGGAATCTTCCGGGCTAAAGTCTCCTGCAATGACATTTGTTAGATCAAAATTAATTCCCATCTATATGAGCATGCTCTAAACCATTGAAGAAGAAAGATCACCGGCACATGGTACTCACAAGGCCCTTTATCTCCAATTGGTTTACTTCCACCCGCCTTTATGCGAGACTTGGGCGGCGCCGGAGGCTGAGCTGAAACAGGAAATAAATACTACCGGTCACTTTCAGAGATATGTATGCTTTCCATATAATAGGCAAATCAATCAGTCCTTGTGATCTATGCCAGTACAGATGAGCTTGTTCTAAATTACTGAACAGGAAAGATAATTGATACTCACCGTGTCCACCATCCGGTCTTGGTTTACTTCCACCGGCACTTAGACGGGCCTCAGGCGGAGCTGAAACTGGAAATAAATTACATATTGACCGGTCATTTTCGAAGTTATGTATGCTCTCTATATGTGTGCAAATCAGTTGATCTTAATGATCCATGTCAGTACAAACGGGCCGTTCTAAATTTTTTGAAACGGGAAAAATCATTTATGCTTACTGTGTCCATCATCTGGTTTTGGCTTACTTCCACCTGCGCCAATACGATCTTCAGGGGCTGCTGAAACCGGAAATGAATATCAACGTACTGATCATTTTCAAAGTTATATATGCTCTCGCTCTCGCTCTCTCTCTTTCTATCTATGCAAATTGATTAATATTCGTGATCTATGTCAATGCAGAATCTGCAGATGCAACTTCAGAATTTATCAGTTAGGAGACTAGCACGTACCGTTTGTTGCAGCGGGGCTTGGGCAAAGGGAACTGACCTTCGGGTCGTTTGGCATTGGAGATGAAGAGGGCAAAGGACAAGAAGAATGTGGATTGACGCTTTGGTTATCCATGGCGTCTCGTCCTTTGTTTGCCTGATCTGTGATTGGGAGGATATATTTATATATATAGAGAGAGAGAGAGAGGAGCCAACGCTCTCGGAGCTATTTAAGAATAAGTGATGTGAGTATATTTAATATGTTAAATATATAGTTGCAGTTTGTTGACCAGGAAATTCAAATCAACCGCAACAACCACACGTGTGAACAGTGAATTTGTCCGCCTACTGATCAAAGTCTTATCCTCCAGTTTTCCTTCATTACTACCACCGGTTTCAGGTCGACGGAGAGAAAGAGACGAGGGATTCACGGCAGAGTCGAGCCACGAAGGGAAAACTAATCTCTTTTGATATGAATGCTACTGCCGAAGAGCTTCATTCACCTCAGGAGATCTGAGTGCGCAGTCGAGGTCTCTGCACAGATACGCCGGTCCTTGGAGCGAGCCGGCGGCGGCATCCGTGCAATTTCTAGTGACAAGTTTTTTCATTAAGATTGCCTAAAAAATGGAAACTTAATCTCTCGTGGAAACATACGTAAAAACAAAATTATTATTTAAATATTACCATATATTAACATGTATATTTAGATGAACCTACTCGAATTTCATATAATTAGTGCATGATAAAATTTAATACAATGCTAAATTCGAAAGAGCGTGACTGTCCCGACGTGTTGTCTTTATATACCGTACGGCATAATGACTGATCAGAAGTTAGGGTGGCTGGTCTGACTGACAGTCGGTCTTCTACGTTGAATTTTCCCTTGCGAGTGTCCACACACTTGAGGGAGGTAATCATTTGTTTATTTTGTTAGGTTGAACTCCACATTATGGTTTGACTTTGACTCCGTGGGTCAATTAGGTTATATCCCTACTATTTTCATTTTTCCTAAAAAATTACCCCTATTTTTAATTACTTAGACCAACTACCTCATAGTAGAAAATGAGAGAAAAAATAGAATAAAAAAACACAAAAAAAAATTATAATAAAAAATTAAATTTATAATACTATAATTTTTTGAACAATAATGATATCATTATATATAACCCTTCTTAGTTTTGCCCTCTTTGATCCGATACTCCGCAGCCGTGATTTGCAATTATACCCTATCTTCTTTCCCCCTGGACTCTACTTGAACGTACGTACATTGTGCAGTTACATGGAGGTATAGTGAGAGATGTTAAATGGGTGGACTGGCCGTAATTGGATAAGAATTGGATCATCTAAATCTAGAACTGGTTGGACCACTTTTAAACTCCAATATGTAATTGTTCTTATTAGGTTAGGCTGGTTATAGGCCGGTNGCAGACCACTTTTAAACTCCAATATGTAATCGTTCTTATTAGGTTAGGCTGGTTATAGGCCGGTTCAAAAAAATATGGACCCACTGAATTGTAATTGGTTTGGACCGTTATCATGTTGAATCGAATTGAAATAGTTTAGAAACTGACCTAAAATTGTTAAAAACTGGCCCGGAACGGTTCGGACAAGCAAAAATCATGCAAATCAACAATTATATTTTGTCATATCAATTTAAAATTTAAAAGATAGACGGTTCATTGGCCAAACGGGCACGACCTATTTATAAACGATTCCGAACTGGGTCATATTTGTCTTAACCGTAATTTGTAACCGAGTCAACCCATTAAGCAAACGGATAAAACCGTAACCAAGTCAAACGGTTTCAGACCCGTTTTGAACAAGCTAGATCATATTTTTAACGACACTAGGTATAGCACTGGCCATGAACAACAATCTCTTTTCTTTATAAATCGAGCTCTGCTCTCATCCATGCAAGAAGACGTAATTACACGAGACTCCATAGCCCAAAGCATCGATGATTCCCAAACCTTTGGACTACTGAACAAGAATGACGGCATTTGGATTACCCGCGCAATGACGAGGTTCGAATTGCAAGATAGGTTGGGTCTTTTCTGTGTAAGCAGGACTTCATTGTCGACGGACCAATCAGTGTATAGTTTATCCCATGGCTTAGCTAGTTCGCATTACGAAATGAACACCAAAATTACGGGAAGAAGTTCCAATCATGTGCCAAGAGAAGAAACTGATACATCAATACGTAAAGATTACGCCCACTGGTACATAACGTATAAGACATAACAATATCTTAAAACTGATCACACAGCTCGGCCGTACGGCCCACACCCGAATCGCTCCGTCAACATCCTAGCTACTGCACCAACTCCTCACAAGCAATACGAGACTATAACATACGGAGCTTTAAATCTACTGCTCTGAACTATCCCCACATGCTTCAGAGTTATGGGTTAACTTGCTGAAGGAGTCGCCTCAGCTAGAGTCTCCTGCAATGACATTCATTAGATCGAAATCAATCATGAGCTTGCTGTAAAGTATTTGATGACCCGGAAAAGAAAATTGCTACTCACAGGGTCCTTTGTCTCCAATTGGTGAACTTCCAACTATATGACCCTGAGGTGAAGCTGAATCTGGACATAAATATCAAAGTGATCATTTTTGAAGTTATACATATATATATATATATATCTAGTTTCTGTGTATTCACGATCTATATCAATACGGATGAGAGCTTGTTCTAAACTGCTGAACAGGAAAGATCATCGATGCTCACATGGTGCATAGTGGGGTTTTGGTATGCTTCCTTCATTGCCTACACGATCTTCAGGTGGAGCTGCAACTGGAAACAGATTTTGACCCGCCGTCATTTTCAAAGTAATGTATGGCTCTATACATGTGTGCAATCTTCTTGATCTACGTCAGTACAGAATCTAGAGATGCAAACTTCAGAATTTATCGGTTACGAGATCCTAGCACGTACCACCGGGAGCAGGAGGGCTCGGACAAGGTGATTTGAGCTTCGTCTCGTGTGGTGTAGGAGATGAAGAGGGAGAAGAAGGTGGATTGACGGTAATTTGGTTATCCATGGCGCCTCGTCGTTTGTTTCCCTCTGTGATCGTAATGACATATATATACAGGACTTAGGAGCCACTGCAACTCGGTATTTAAGAATATATAAGTGCGTTTAGTATATGTAATTTACAATATGAATTTGTTGACCAAGACTTAGATTCAGATTGATTCTTCAAGCATCACTGGTGTGAGTAGCAAGCATTGAATGCGTAACATTTTTCGAAGTCTTTTGCTCCCGTTTTCATTCATTCCCACCGGCTTCAGGCTGAGAAAGGGAACGATACCGGGACTGAGAGATTACTCACAACCGAGCTGTGTTAAATCGAAGATCTAAGATCTAAGATCGGTCGAGATCCTCTGAAAGGTCAGGTTGCATCCGCAACTATGAGTAAATTGTCTTTACATGAAAATTTATTAAAAAAAAGGGTTAATCTCAGAATGAAAAATACATGAATAAAGTTCTAAAAATACAAAGCATAAATACCACATTTTCTAAAGGTAAATATAAATTTGATCTTTTTCTTTCTTGTTATATACGAGGATTTTAATTATCAAGTCGAGAACGATACCACTGCATCAAATCTTTTTCTCAAATATGATCCCCTTAAAACTCATGGCAAGACTCAACCTGGCATAAGACTGCGATAAAACCTTTAATATTGCAACTAATCCAATGTGCCTACTCATTCAACGGTTACAAAATTTAGAAGAAAATAACAATAGGAGGGCTGGTCTAATAAGCCATCTTTCCTTGAATTTTCCCTCCCAAGTGTTCATATATTTAACAACTAAAACTTATAGTTATTGTTTAATTTGTTTGGTAATTAGACCCACAGACGATGTGTTTGACTTTGACTTTTTTGGGTTACTTTCATGAACAGTAGTCTAATCGATCTCCCCCATGGACTGAATGAATATGATAATCTAAGACAGGCCTGGCATATGTATTGTTTTTGTTATCGTGCTGAATATTTTACACTCCTTTTCATTCACATATCTGTTATCTATCAGCGCATTTTTATTACGATGACTGAGATCAGAGACCGATGAGTAGATGAGCCTCTGTTCTAGAGAATATGCAGCGGAGCATAGGGAGCAAGAAGAAGAAGATGATGATGATGATGATCTAAAGTGTGGAGACACGTCCATACCATTTAGTCTGTTATTACAAGGCAAGAGCTGGACTGGAATGACAAGATTACATCCGTGATCTCACTACGTCTATAACAAACATAACAGGAACACCCCTCCCCTGTTCGTAGCACCCAGGGTTAGCTCCCCCAAGGCTTCACTCAGGATGGGAGATGTAGGTTGTGAATTCCCATCTTGTTCAGTGAGTGTTTCAGCTGCCTAGGTAACAGATGCTTTGTCAAGAGGTCAGCAGCCAACTGGTTCTGCGATGAAACATGCAGAGTTTTGATTGTTCAATCTTATAATTTGTCTCGAACAAAATCGCAATCCAGCTTAGTATGTTTAGTTCTTTCGTGGAAAACCGAATTTACTGAAATATGGATAGTCGCTTCACTGTCGTTGTATAGCGGAGTAGGACCAGAATTAATGATATCAAAGTGCTTCAACAGACTTCTTAGCCCATACCAGCTCGCAAGTTACAATAGCCACGGCTCGGTATTCAGCTTCTACTGATGACCTTGCTACTACAGTTTGCTTTTTCGATTTCCATGGTGTGAGAGATAAGCCAAGAAACACACAAAAGCCTGTGGTTGAGTGACGAGAATCTGGACAATATGCCCAGTCTGTGTCCACAAACGATTTCAGCTGTAAGCTCGATTTAGCCGACAGGAATAACCCCTGACCAATCGTGCGTTTCACGTACTGTAGGACCTTCAAAGCTTCTTTTCATATGTGCGCTGCGTGGACAAGGAACAAATTGACCGAGTTTATGAACTGAACAACATAGATCTGGACGAGTGACATTCGAGTACAATAACTTCCCTATCAGTCTCCCCTACTCTGAAGGAAGTGCCAACACGGACATCATGGCATTATATTTTGCTTACATGTCAGCCTACGTGTTCCATGTTATTGAATGAATGATGCACGGGCAAAGTTCATATTAACAAAGTGCTTATGTAACGGAAGTAAGTAAATATATATAACTTATTGGGTTGCGATAATTAACTAGATGATTGCTCCTAATACAAGCCATTTTGTTCCTTCCTATGGCACTTAGCTAACCGAAAGGCTCATGGATTCAGTAACGAAGAGGAAGAAGAAATATGGGACAGTAGAGTAGGGTAGGAAGTTCTGATACTGTTTGGAGAACTTATAATCCTTTAATTCTGTCTCAAGGGCAAGAATCACTATACTTAATCTCTCTTGTCAAAATATAATACATTAAAGCAAATTAATCCGACGATCCCCTAAAACTTTCCAGGAAAGAAAAATTTGTGGTTGCTGCCGTGGAATTGGCTCGGACCGAGGATAAAGAGATAATTGGCTTGATTCTTGTTCTAGTTAGCAAAGTAACACACTTTATCTTCCAACTGTTGACGTATATTTTCGGTTCAGCTACGAGATAGCATTAAATGGTACTCTCAGATTTGCAAACTCATGCTGATTTTCCGAGCAAATGGACTTCTGTTTTTTCTTGGATTCCCTGTAAAATCAGCGTATAGATCGGTCAATCCTCATATGAATGTATTTAATATAGAATCCTGGCCTGCTGCGGCAAGAAGCGAGATCGAAGAGGTGCAGATGACTTAGTGGATCTACAAGCTGCGCTGAAAGCATATCCAGCGATTCCTAATCACCCATACCGATGATTCGTGAAGTAAAGTGTCGTGTTTTTTGTTATATTATATGTAGATTGAGGTGGATTCTATTTCCTTCCGATTAAGATTTCCTGCAAAATCATCCATACGAATAAAATATATTATTAGTAGATGTGGATGAGCATATGAGCTTAAGATGGTGCTTCGACACTCACAAGGTCCATGATCTCGAGAAGGATCGCTTCCGTCGATCATTCCAGCAGGTGAAGGTGGAACTGACTCTGCTTGAAGAAGACAACCATTCGAGATTTTCTTTTATTTAGTAATGTGCTTGATCTATATATATATATCATGGAACGGGATTTGTCCTTTCGATGTACGGACATTTTCTGATGCATGTAACGAAGCACTCACCGGCTTTTCCAGCGGAGCTCGAGTCAAGCAGGTCGAGTATGATGATCAGAAGAAATCAGCAGATCATGACAAACGAGAAACATGAAGAAGATGAGATCCAAGAAGAAGGCGAACGAATTCTTCTGGTCATTTTGTCACTTTTTTCCTCTCACTCTTCTGAGGAGATCTATATAATATATATATATATATAGATATGTTGCTGATTGCTTCTTCTAATTACGTGCTGATACGTGATTGTCGAGAAATTTAAGGATCGAGCCAGGTTCGGTCTTTTTCTGACCGAGCAACTAATTTGTGAAAAAAAAATATTCTATTCGATAGACAGTTCTGTATTTCAATGTCTTGCCCTTGGCATCGGGCCCGGGGGCGGATCGGAGGTAGAAGGGGATCGGCGAGATCTGTTCCCGGTTGTGTTATCGTAATAGATTCGCCACCGCCCTTTCTCCGGGAATTGGGATAGAAGTCGAATATACGGGATACATTTCACTCCCTTGCGGTAGATGGGTTGAATAATCAATTGAACTTCTGCCATAGAAACACGAAGGTAACAAGCTTGATGATGGAAAACGCAGGTTCGATTCTCGAAATAAGTACCAATCACATTCCCACCGAGATGAATTGCAAAAGTGTAAATGGCTGCTAGCTGGCTTATCATGTAAATTACACGGTCTAAAACATGACAACTAATGTTTTCTAGCCCTTGATATACGTATCTGTGCGTTTACCATACGGGTAGTTCCTCCTCGATGGCATCAATACAGATCCTCCCCTATGCTGAACGACGTCTATGACGTTATACACAGCTAGCTACGGTCGCCTGGTTCCTTCCATATCTCCTAGAAAGCAAAGATCGATCTTCAGAAGAAAGCACTACATGTGTCTTTAGCATATTGGAGTAGGAAAGAAGATGGAGATGATGGGGGCTTACTGGGTCCATGAGCTGGAGCCGGAAAACTTCCCTGAACCATTCCTGTTTCATCCATTGACAGACATGGATCAAAGTTTTTACACAGATCATTGCGTGTATATTTGATTCAAACAGATTCAGTTCCTGCAATATTTGTTGTCGATGTGATCCGAGAAATCAATTACCTAGTAAGATATTAAGCACTCACCTGATTTTCTTGCGTAGATTAGCGGCAGTAAATTAAGGATCAGAACCGAGACAAAGCAGAAGATCATGATATTCCGTGAAGAACTGAAGTATGGTGATAGAGACAAGGAAGAAGAAGAAGAAGAAGCAGCAGCCTTGGTGGCCATTCTCACTCGGGAGGTCACCATATCTATTGCTATCTCTTTGATAGCTGTATCTCGTCCTTTCATATTTAATCTCCCATCTGATTGATTGGAACAAATGGAATTCATTTAATAGAACTTCTTGACTAAGTATCCTGGGAGAAGGACCTGCCTTGGGGTCTCGTATTCATCTGCTCTTAAAAGTCTTGAAGTTTGAATTTTCAAGACTAAGAAAAGGACAATCTAACTGAGACACGTAACAGGGAGATTCAATTTGAGAAAGTCTATGCTGATGTGATATCATGCCGTCTTCATGAACTTCTCATGCTTTTATTTTTATATTTTGTTTTTCAATTTTCCCCCTAAAAACTTTATACATAAATTTTTATGAAATGGTTTCTTACATTTGATGGCATGATTTACAAGATTCAATAATCTAACCTTCAGAGTGACAACATAGGACCACATAATTAATAATTCATCGTATAATGCAGCCGTAGCATGTCGCTAACTGGCAATGGCTCGAGCAAGTTGTAATGTTCTTTTCTAGAGTACATCGACACATGATCTGGTCCCGAAAGGACAACATATTTGAAATTATTATTACAAGTAATGACGAGATAATTACATGAGATTTAAATGAAACTCGAATCATCAAAAAAGGAAATTTTCATGTAGTAGTTTAGTCAGATTGATACGTGTTAAGAATCAAGCTTTCACCCCCACACGAACATCTGCTTGACCTCGCGTGCTCGTCTTCCCGAGGAGGTGCTCGCCGGGACCCTTCTGCTTCATCCCCACGAAGCCGGTCTCCCTCACCCGGCCACACTCCATGGGGTCCCGAAGTGGGGAGGACTCCCCTCGGAAACCCTAGCTCCTCGAGGAGCTCCACAGATTGACGCAAGCAGTCCTCGGGGCCGTACGCGACCTCTGCGCCCGCCCGCTCATCCTCGGCCACCTGGGATTTCTCAGTCGACGTTGTTGGGAATGAGAGCCACGGACTGAGACCGACTGACGATATAGATTACGGTTGAGATATTGACAGTGGGGAGGAAGATGACATCTGTCGGGTATAAGCCAGGGGAATCGAGTTGGAGTGACGGGAAGAGTTGGTGACAGGAAGTTGAGCTGATTGCTGATTCGGACGGAACAATAACAATTCACGGAATTGTTTACCGGATGAGCTCATCCAGTGGTGCTCTTGGCATTAGTTCATCACCAGTTTAACCTCGCTTCTGTGTCGATTTGTCTGAAGCCGGGAGTTTTTAAGAGGCAAAGCGAGTGAGGAGCATGGCATGATCAAGTAAGAATCAGTGTTTTTTTTTTTTGTGGTAATAAATTGATCTTTTATCTGATCAATGTCAGTGAAATTAGAATTTCCCTCTTGCTGTTTCTTGTCGAGATCGGGGAAATGGCTTCAAGGCAGAGAAGAGAGGCATGGTCCTCTTGCCCACAAGCAAAAAGCTCTTTGGGGTTCTTTCCTTGCTGCCCCATCATTGTATCACCCTTTTCTTCCTCCACAAGTTCTACTCTACAGCATCATCTCATCTTGAGCTGCTTCATTCTCATAGCCACCAGTAATGCGTGTAGATAGATAGACCAACAATTATGCATTGTCTTGGCAATCTAATAACTTAACAACTTCATTATTTGACTAACTAACTAGTGAAGACGAGGCACAGTGGCATGCGATTCAATACGTAATGAGCCCTCTTGTCCCACCGCGTGCCCTCTCTTCCTTTCACCTTTAGGTGTGATCCCTTGTCTGCCTTTTGCTCTCACAATTGGGCCTTGGCACGTGATGCTTATTTCACCTTATGATAGCATCGACTTTACTTTTACTTTACCCCACAGCAAAAGGAAGAAAGGAAGATTGGTCGGGGATGACGTAATAAATATTAAAATTTCAGTATTTTCTTCATTTGCATGGCTGAATATATAAGCTGTAAATCTATCTATGTTCTAAGGGATAACATTTTTTGAGCAAAAAAAGGGGATGAAAATTAAGTTTTTTTAAAAAAGAGAGAAAATACCATAGATGAGGCTTGNCAAGGGATAACATTTTTTTAGCCAAAAAAGGGGATAACAATTAAGTTTTTTAAAAAAAGAGAGAAAATACCATAGATGAGGCTTGGAATTAGGCCCATTTGGGGCGGAGCTGAGGCCCAGAAAGGCCCACACATTGACGAAATGAGGGGAGAGGCTGTGGGAATCGATCATCGATGCTTTGGAAGTAAAGCATTAATCTGCAGGCTTTCAGTGTTCCTTCAAGGATGAGAGTCGAAGCTTGCAGGGAAACAATTGCAGGCGGAGAGAGGAGGGAAGAGAGTATGTGGGAGAGAGAGGGAGGGAGGAGGAAGGAAAGGAAGGCCTTGAGTCTGTGATGGTATCGGTGATACTCCGACTGGCGAAGGAGGGGGCCAGGAGAGTGATTTCCCTGATTGTTGCTACGTCTTTGATGCTCCTGTTCACCACCGGCATCGGTGGCGTCTACAGTGGAAAATGGATCCTGTTCGTCGAGGGAGGTAGCGCCGCCGCCGGCGGCGGTGGGAGGAGCGGCGGTTTCTGGTCCTCTGCGGCGGCCCCTTCCAATGTCGGGATAGCTATTGCCGTCACGGCCGTGGCCGGCCTCGCCCTTGCTGTCACCGTCGTTTACTCTCGTAGGTAAAGCACAACAGACGCAAATTCACCATTTTGACAACCAAAGAAGAGTGAAAAACAATTCGTCAAATGGGAGTAGCCTGATTCAACTATAGGAAAGTTTGATAGATTTGATCGATGTGCTAGGAGAGCGAAATCTAGATGCTTACGCAACAGAAACGACCTTTAATGAGAGCACTCCGGCGTAGCCACTCCTCATCCTCACCTCCACCGTCATCATCGTCAAATTCCCTTTCCCAGTCTTCTTCGTCAGCTTCGTCATCGTCGTGGATTCATTTGCGATCAGTTTTTCTAGTAGTCGCTCCTTCATCAACCTCACCAGTTCCTTCTAATCGGTGAGTTTCCGGTGCCTTTTCTGTCTTCTTATCTTCAGTCAAGTTCCTTTGCTTTTGAATCTTCTGCTTTCAGTCCCACTTCTTTTCTTCCAGCTCTGTATCGTCCACTAGAGCTTTGTTTTGACCCATTTCTTTGCTATTCAGATCCGGTTATATGAACTTTCAATCTCACATTTAAATCTCCTTTCTGGGTCTCCATCAATTTTATTCCACAGCTTCTGCTGTTTCGTGAGAATTACTCCCAACAGTGGCGCCTGAGACAGGAACTGCCTAACTAATGACAATGTTGCAACCAGAGGATATTGAAAGCAAAGTCGTCCAGCTCACTTGAATAATGAGCTACACGTTGGAAGTGGAAAATGTAAGAGAGGGAAAATTTTCATTTGGTTGTAAGACAAATAAAAAATCCGAAATTTGATGTTAATAATGGAAATTCCTATAAGGGAATGAAAAGATGCATCGCATGTAAAATGCTGCAGCCTAATAACATCCGGGATTCCCAAATCACCCTATAAACGTTGTTTTTGATCGGTTCTTCCTCCATATATTGAGCTGCTCAGGGCTATCTTGTTTTCCTCCACGGTGATCCTTCCTGTTACGTCTTTCCTCTATATTTTGTAGTTATTTACTCTCCCCTTCACTATCTCTCCCCAGCCCACTTGGGAAACTCCGTATCCGGTTCTTCTGTTCTGGTATGATACATCAATAGTAGATTCGTGTCTCATTTCTTGTAGCGCATATACATCAGGATTATGGACAGATTCATGGACCACAATCACAGATGCTTAATTATCACACGCTTCTTTTGTTTATTTCTAATCTGTTGTTTGTGCTCTGGTCTTTCGCACTTTTTGTTGCTGAGCTTTCTGATTTGGTCTTCACCTTTTGTAGGGGTAGTCTTAAATCACCTTGGTCGCGGAGGAGAAGAAAACATGCCCTCCTGCCCAAGCAATGGAAAAGTTTCTTCCTGCCAGACGGTACACTTTGTGATGGGGGAGTGAAATTTCTTAAGAAAGTTCGAAGTGGAGTAAGTACCCAACTTTTTAGGTCAATAATCATACTAAATCCTGATGCCATTTTCAAGATTCTTTAAAGGATAAGATGTGATCCCAAAACATGGATTTGCATGTTTGGATCATCGAACTTTCAGAATAGAACCTTGGCAATGAACTATTTGCTGACTGGATGTGACCCATCAGTTGAGTGGTGAACTTTGCATTGCAATCTTCTATGTGTTGCTTGAAGGTAGAAGATCTTGTTTGTGATATTTGGTTTGAATTTTTCTGTTTGTTGCAGGGTGTTGATCCAACTATCAGAGCAGAGGTTTGGCCATTCCTTTTGGGAGTGTAAGTGATTTAAGTCTTTCTGTGGATCAATTATTCTTCAGTTGACTTCTTGCTGCATGCATTTGCTAGTCGAGCAGGATTGACATCAAAGCTTGCATGAGAGCTGTCAGGCATAAAATTTTCGTTTACTCTCCATTACTCTGTATCTATGACTTTATATATCAGTTATACCGGACAATGTGAAGAATTGTGGAATAAATCAGTTTCTTTTAATTGTATAAACTTCATTTTTAAAGTCCTGTGTGCGATACTGAATTTTAGTCGATGCCTAATTTATTTGTTTTCATATAATATAGTTGAATATTCTTATCTGCCATCTTGAGGTTGCTAGAGAATTTTGTATTTATTTCAATTGAGTCTGTTGCTTTAGAGATCTTGTATGGGACTTATCTCTTGCCTTAGGACAACAATTAAGCTTCTCATGGATCAATTGCTGCCTCTCAGGAATACATCCTGAGGTATATCCAAAATTTTCCTTTATAGTGAAAGCTCTCATATTGCAATTTGTGTTCTTTTCATAGGTACGATCTGAACAGCTCCAAGGAGGAGCGGGAATCGATCAGAAGTCAGAATAGGTACTTTGTGGACTGCAAGACATTTACCTATCCCTGCATCTTACTTCAAGCTTAATATGGTTTAAAATGATGCTACATGTTGCAGAAAAGAGTATGACAACTTACGGAAGCAATGCAAGCGAATCGTCAGACGCATGGAAAAGAATAGTGGATCTAAGGAAAATGCTGAAGCGGGTGAATATAGTGGGGATACTAGTCAAGTCTTGGACTCTGGCTTGGATGATTCAGCAAGCCTGCAGAGATCTATTCCCACTGAGAGAGAAGGCTCTGAAAGAGAAGTTTTAGAGAAACAATTTGCAGGGAAAGAAGGCTCGGATTCTAAGCACCTGGAAGGGCCAGCAGATGACGTGATGCAGCTTCCCCAGTTATCAAAAGAAGTTTTAGAGAAACAAGTTGCAGGGAAAGAAGGCTCAGATTCCAAGCACCTGGAAGTGCCAGCAGATGATGTAATTCAGCTTCCCCAGTTATCAAAAGAAGGAGATGCTGAAAAGAGTGAAATCACATGTGAAACTGCTTCACCTGGTGATTCAGGATCGAGTGACTCTGATACCTCTGAGTCTGATGACCCTGAAATTATTCAGCCATTTCTTTCATCTAGCGTACTTGAAGGGAGTGATCTTGAGGAGTTTGCAAATCTTTCAGTCTCTGCATCTGATGACAAGATCAAATCACCTACAGATGAAGATTTTGCAACATGGCAGAGAATCATTCGCCTTGATGCTGTTCGGGCAAATGCTGACTGGGTCATCTACTCTCCTTCTCAGGCTTCCATCACGGAGCTGAACGCAAGGCGCTTTGCTGAGAGCATCGGTTTGAAGGATTATGACAACTTGGAGCCCTGCAGAGTCTTTCATGCTGCTCGTCTGGTGTCTATTCTTGAAGCCTATGCTTTATATGACCCAGAGATTGGTTACTGCCAAGGGATGAGCGACCTGCTCTCACCAATCATATCAGTGATCGAAGATGATAGTGAGGCCTTCTGGTGCTTTGTGGGCTTCATGAAGAAGGCCCGACACAATTTCAGGCTTGACGAGATTGGCATTAGGAGGCAGCTGAATATAGTGTCCAAGATCATCAGGTGCAAGGACTCCCATCTCTACAGCCACCTTGAGAAGCTAAAAGCAGAGGACTGCTTCTTTGTCTATCGAATGGTGGTGGTCCTCTTCAGGAGGGAGCTGAATTTTGACCAGACTCTCTGCCTCTGGGAGGTCGTCTGGGCAGACCAGGCGGCTATCAGGGCTGGCACTGCCCTGTCAGCATGGCGTAGGATGAGGTTACGAGCTCCACCAAATGAAGACCTGCTGCTGTATGCAATTGCGGCCTCTGTCCTTCAGAGGAGAAAGCTGATCATTGAGAAGTACAGTAGCATGGAGGAGATCATGAGAGAGTGTAATAGCATGGCTGGTCACTTGGATGTGTGGAAGCTTTTGGATGATGCACATGACTTGGTAGTCAACCTCCACGACAAGATCTAGCTGTCCTTCCCATTTTTCTCTTCCTCTACCAAGATCCTTGTCCTAGTGCCAGTTATTGTTGGTTCATTCCAAGAACCTGTGTCCAACTTCTACCGGTCTACTTCCGGTCGCTTGTGCTCAACAAGCATGAGGATTTGTTTATTATTCCTTAGTCAAGTTAAGCTATGAGGTTTATGTATACTACCCACTCATTGTCTGTTACCAAGTGATGGGGTCAAGAGATTGGAGATTTGGTTTAATTTGACATTATCTTAACTATTGGCTGTTCCAAGATCTCTTTTTCTGTTGAGTATGGACTTCTGCTCTAAGCTCTTGCACCAGAAACTAAGTTTGATTATGTTTAAGATTTGGAGCGCAAGGAAGTGATATCCTCGAAGTTACCTGTTCAGTCTGAACTGGCTGTATTCTGGCATATATGCAGAAAGAGACACATCGGAGTTTTGTTCTTGTGCAAGGTAAAGGAAAGGCTCTCGTGTAGCATCTTCTCCACTGCTGCTTGCTTCTCTGTCGACCTGGTATGGAGATTTGATGGAAGAATGCAAATAGCATATAAAGAAATGAGCAATTTTACTAGTAGCACAATTTCGGGATATCTTTCTGATCAGGTACTTACTTCTAATCAATCTGGTTTTAGGTTTCTGCAGTTACAGTTGTCTAATTAAGTAGGCTGTCTGCATTCTGCTGGTGTATTTGTGTTGAACCAATGTATCGAAAAACATTGTGAGAAATTCTATGTATTATCAAAGGAGAAAAACGCAGCAGACCCCTACATATTGTCTTCATCATGGATAAACAACNAAAAAACATTGTGAGAAATTCTATGTATCATCGAAGGAGAAAAACGCAGCAGAGCCCTACATATTGTCTTCATCATGGATAAACAACTACAAAATATATATATATATATATAAAGGAAAAGATGAATCAATATTTGCTCATGATCTGATTGATCAAGACTGTTCTGCAGTTAATCACAATGATGTGTCACTGACATTCAATAACACCAATTTCATCTTGACTTTCATATTACTGTTCAAAGCTATTTTTGTTCGGGTGGTTGGTCATTATCAAGCTTTAGCTGCCACATGAATAGCATAATCAACGTCTATTGGGACATCTCCTGGAATAGCAACTCTCAGAGGAAGTAGAATTCTGCAAATTGCGCTGTCGCAGTCAGCGTCTCTGCCCAAGATGAAGGGTCGGTGACCCAGGATATGGTCCCTTGCAATTTGCACTAAAAAATGAATATACAAGTGTGCTACGGTCGAGTTGAGTTGTTGGTAATGGAGGAGGGATTGGGAGAGTGACTGTTTTGCCCCTTCAGAAAAAGAAAATGTCACAAACGATTCATCTTGCTCGTGGTGGACGGGAAATTTCAGCGAAACGATTCCTGTGCGTGTGTGTGGTGGGCGCCACCTCGCGTTCACTCTTGAGATCAGGATTTTTTTTCTTCCCATTTTTGGGGCCTAAATTCGAAGGTTTGGGACACCCAAGTAATTTATATTATTATTATTATTATTACTATCCCACCATAATTTCAGCGAAAAATCAAAATTAAAAATTGACTAAACCGATCAGAGAATCCAAAATAAGATCGAAATTCCTTCGTGCACTGAGGAAAATTTTGGACCATTCCAGCTTACAAGAAGAAACTGCTCTACTCGGTAACAANAAAAAATTCATCTGCATTTTTTGAATCCTTCGTGCACTGAGGAAAATCTTGGACCATTCCAACTTACAAGAAGAAACTGCTCTACTCGGTAACAATCGTAGCAATTGCTTTATTTATCTGTATGTAGTATTTGCGCATACTGCAATCTCGATTGAACTGAGCGAGGGACGGCAACTGCTCGCGCATCTTGTCGTGCNCTGTATGTAGTATTTGCGTATACTGCGATCTCGATTGAGCTGAGCAAGGGACGGCAACTGCTCGCGCATCTTGTCGTGCATATTCCCAATTAATATTTTAGAGTACCAAACAGCCCCTAGTTTCATAGAAACTTTAATGTAGCTGGTCCATGCAAGTCTGCTTATACATACATATATATATATATATGTACACGTATGTATACATATGGAAAAAGGAACAATTTATTTAATCTTTTATATTGGTAAAATTAGTTGTGGGTTTTATTTTATCCATAACCTGAATGAAAAAATTGAGAGACCGTCCCGTTGAAAAAGTAGTAAAAAGATCGGACAGCGTGGGGCCCCCCCGATAGAATATTATAATGTCGGCGAAGGAGGCCCCCCACTTGCCCGGAACCAGCGGTTTCCGCGCCAGTCCCCGTCCACTGGAAAGGAAAAGGAGAGAGACAGAGCCGTGTTTGGACGCTGTGATCTTTGTCGTTATTATTGTCTCGGTCACCCGGAAACCGTGTGCTCGCCCCACCCCCCGGTTTCCCCTCGCAGCCCCATGAAAACTCGAATGGCTCCAGATCTCGGCCGCCCTCATCATCACACCCCCACAACATTATAATCTCTCCTGGATCACTCCTCGACACTCATCCATCCAAGTTTTGATATAGTTCCATCCAAGGAAAGCGAAAGCCCAATTCGGTTCTCATCGAAAGCATGTGCCGATCAACGGATTTCCCCAACTTTCGGTCCGTCGACCGGGATCGTCTCAAGATACGAGGTTTCTACGTCCGCTTCTCCGGCCCAAACCCAGGGGGACCCTTCCCGGAGTCGTTGACTCTCATCTACTTGCCTCGCATCAGCGAGAACTCCCTCGAGATCGACGGCTCCAAGATCCGCCCCGACCTCCCCGCATTCGTCACCCTCCACCGCGTCGTCTCGCAGGACGGCTGCGGGGTTGGCGGCGGCGCCTCGTATGGGTCCAGGGACCGGGTGTGCGCTTGCGAGGGCCTCAGGTTCGAGGTCTACGTGGGGGAAGAGAAAGCGCTGAAGGGTGTTTTCCGGAGGGACGAGTACGACGAGTGGGCGGTGGAATGCAGGTGCGCCCTCGAGGCCGGTCGCGGCGGTGGGGAGGCGGAGGTGTGCGTGGCGGTGGAGGGGCACGCGGCGCTGGTGGAGAGGGTGGAGATGGTGGCGAGGAGGCGGAAGTGTGGCCGGCCGGCCGGGTTCCACGAGCTCGATGAGATCCCGGAGGAGAGGGAGGTGTCGGAGGACGAATCGGACGGCTGCTGTTGCTGCTCGTGCATGGACGTGGACAGCGGATCGGACGGAAGAGACGCGCTGGAGTTCAGTAGCAGCGACGGTGACGTGGATGAATGTGCGGAGGAGATGGAAGTAGTGAACACGGAGGGGGTGGCGTGGGCCGTCGATGTGGGGATATGGGTGATGTGTCTGGGCGTCGGGATATTGGTGTCCAAGGCATCGGCTAGGAGGCTCAGGCGCCGAAGGATGATATGAACAACTTTGGGCTGTCAAGTGAGATGATTTGGCTGATGTGAGAAGATAAACCACATGTTCAGTTCATCCTAATTTTGTATTAATTAGGGCAAAAGCAATCAATTTTGTGTAATTAGGGCAAAGATTATCAGTTCTGCTTGAAGTGTAATATAGTGGAAGATGAGCCTTCTAATGCACATCAAAATTGGATGCATTTTCCACCGAGAAAAAATGTTTAAAAAAAATACTGAGTTATAATCCTAAATGATTGATCGTAATTGGACTTGTAAATGGAAAAAAGTGTTATTCAGTTCGAACCCAAAAATATTCATGGCAGGATATGGCCTAGTAAACTTTGATCCAAACGCGAGTTAAATTGGGCATAAGGTAACGTCGATGATGAAAACGTTTTCCCCCAATCAAATCCGTCAAAACCTCTGTGAACATAAGGTTTCCTTTCTCTTCCATCTCTACGGCCAGAGCGGATAAGGTCACGGAAAATGGGAAACACGAAAATGTCTCCATTTTCCCCGAGCCTGAAGGCAGCGTCAATGACTCCCGCCTTCAGCACCCTCTTCTCCCCGTGCCTCAGGGTCCCCATCTCCCTCGCGATGGCCTCTCATGGCTGCCCCCGTTTGGCCCGAGCGGTAACCGTTCGGTGCAGCGGTGGCACGGGGAGCGGGACCCCGAGTGGGAACCTGAAGGACGCGCTCTCGGGCTTGGTGGGTGCGCAGGTGGACGAGCTCATGAGCAGAGAGGAGAATCGGAATCTCCTCGATGGTTTGGACAGGGCTTCCCAGCGGGTGGAGAAGGCCAAGAGAGAACTTGCGGAGATCGAGCGGCAAGAAGCCGAAGCGAAGCAGCTGAGGAGTTACATCGAACAGCTCGAGGGCAGAGCCTCTGAGGTCAATTCCCTTAAATTCTTGCTTACCCTGTCTCCTCATTCTGCTCTGGTATATGATCTTGCTCTGTAGAGTATAATGGATCCGATGATGGGAATTGATGCAGTTAACTTCACTTCTTCTTTTTTTTAATAATTGTTAACTTCACTTGAAACCATGCTAAAGGTCTGAAACCAGCAATATGGTGCAATACCCAGGAAAAGAAAAAGGGTACTCGTGTTTGAAAGAAGGCTTTCTGAGAGCTCTAATAATTGGTGGTTTTGTCGTGTTGTTGCCATAAAAGATTAAGATCTCTGGCAGTGTATGATTAGGATTCCAAAAGAATACATTTCTGTTCAATAGATGCCAGTCCCACATCATGATTGTAGTTACTGTTACTATTTGAATAGCATGATTGTACTTTAGTGGGTTAATTTCTAGTTCGAGAGATACAGCACAAACTTTTCAAAGTTGATTTCTTTGACAATGTATGTTACTTAGTGAGTTAAATTCTTGTCAAAAGATTCATCTTGGATGCTTGCATCCATAACTGTGTCTTGGTCACACTAACCTCTGTACTTCACAAATAAAAGATTGCAGAATCCCAGAAGGAAATAATAGAAGCCAGGGCAATGGTTGAAGAAGCGGAACGATTTCTATCATCAAACATGGAAAGAAACCAACGTGAAGATAGTTCCACCGAGGCTGGGAAAATCGACAGGGATAAAGAGAGGCTGGAGTCTGCAAAAGCAGCTTCTGTTTCTGCTGTTGTAGGCACCTTAGCTGGGCTGCCCATATCCTTGACCCAAGTCACCTCCACCTCCCAGCTAATACTTCCTCTGGCAATTGCATTTGTTAGCTGTGCTCTATTTGGAGTTACCTTCCGGTACACAGTTAGACAGGACTTGGACAACTTCCAGCTAAAAACGGGAACTGCTGCAGCTTTTGCCTTCGTGAGAGGTATAAATAACCCGTTAACTGAAGTTTTGTTCTAAAAGTTCGGTATGCCAAGAAATCTTATCATCATTTATAATGACCTCATCTACAGGACTCGGTGCTTTGGGCGTGGGACCGCCTTTGGAGCTTAACCCAGAGAGCTTCTTGTCACATGCAATCAATGGTGCAACATGTGTATCGGAGAGTCTCCTGGTCTTTGCATTTGCGGCTGTTGGTCTTGATTTCTGTTTCAAGACAGGACTCATAAGCACTTTTCCCATAAGAAGAACAGATTCAAATTGAAGAATTTATAGGATGTCTTATTATATGTGACTGTAATTCACAATGTTATGCAATCCTCTAGGGGCATTGAGTTATGTGAATGTAAAGTCTCGGAGTACAGGCATCCCAGGAATCTTGAGGAACACCTGAAGTGGTTCTTGTGTAGATTAGAGGGTTCATCGTTTTCCCCCCTCCAAACACTAATAAAGGATATTCACTGCAAACATGTAGATCGTATCCCTCACTTCATGAAGTTGACAAGTTGAGTTGTAAAATTACTTTTATTATAACTTACAAACGATCTCCAACTTTTTTTTAAGTATATATCTCCTATTTTTATTATAATATTTTAATGATTATACTTCAACATGGTTTAACAATGTGATATAGTAGAAGCTGACGTCAAATCTCATGGGGGTGGTGGCGCAGTTGGCTAGCGCGTAGGTCTCATAGCTAAAGCGTAATCCTGAGGTCGAGAGTTCGAGCCTCTCTCACCCCAAACGTCTTTTTATTTTTTTCCATTATTATTTAATTACATTTTCCATAAATCCCAATAGTATTAACACACCAAATATAACAATATTACGCTTTTGGCCATTAACGAGTTCTTGCTTTGTTTGATTATTTTCTTTCTAATGCTAAAATTTCTTCTCCTCTCCGCATTTCTGGTAAATCTACCAACGGTGGATCCAAACATCCTTTTGCCCTTTAATAGAAAATTTCTAGAGAATGCATCCCAAAAAAAAAAAAATTATAGAGAAGACAAATTTTTATTTAAAAAAAAAGACTGAGAGAAAGAAAACGTTTAGATATTTCTCAAATATAATTCAGTTTCCAGATATTAAACCAAAAAATAATATTCGTAATTTTTCTTAAAGTAAATTGTCGGTGATTTTTTTTTTTTTTTTTGCCCCTCCCGAACCATTGTGGCTTCGATCAGGATAATTAGGGTCGACGACCAACCCAACTCTAGCCGGGACGTCCATCCTTATCCGACACGGGAGAGAATTTCCTCCTTCCTCCTTCCCTCCGATCCTCCAACTGAAAATCAACAGATCATCCCTGATCATCGTCAATCCGACAATAACGGAGAGGCAGACAAGGAGCTTGCAGAGGATATCGAGGAGGAACCCGGGACCTTATTGCCGGAGCTCGAGCTCGATTTCTGCCCAGGGTTCGATCTTCTTATCGGTTTCGCGGATTGGTGGGGGATTATTATCGGTCGTCGTCCCACGGAGGCTCGTACGCTGAGAAAAGAGAATAATGTACGTGAAGGCATCGCCGCCGCCGGATTTGAACCGGAACACCGAGTGGTTCACCTACCCGGGCGTGTGGACTACCTACATCCTTATCGTCTTCTTCTCCTGGCTCTTCATCCTCTCCCTCTTCGGCTGCTCCCCTGGCATGGCCTGGACCCTCGTCCATCTCGCCCACTTCGCCGTACGCAACCACTCTCTCCCTCCCGCTCTCTATAGATCGATTTGTCCTTCCCTCGCCTGATTACCTCTATCTCTTTCGGAGCTAAGATTTTTGCGTTTTGCCTTTTCTAATATTATCAATTAGTCGGTTGATGGAGGACTTTCTAATTGATCTTCGTTTGCGATCGGCGTCTTGTTGGTGTGATTATGTTCTGGACTTTTTCAGTTTTTCCGTTTCCAAAAAAGTTGGAACTTTGCTGGATTATTGTCCGCTCGCTGCAGGCATAATTTGCTTCCCTTTGTTGCTGTAGCTGAACTTATGCATATTACACAGTGGCTGTTTCTATTTGGACCCTACACTGACTCTGTCGGTAATTTCTTTTAGTTTGAAGATCTGAACTATAGTTGTCAGGATGTTATATATGTTGGAATCGCTGGAAGTAATTGACGGGTTCATGACTTGACTAGTGTACATTTTGGATTTTTTTTTTTTTTGGCTCTTTTGAATTTCTTCAAACGTATCTTCTGCNGATTTCACTTCTCCGAGGTTTTTTTTTTTTTTGCTCTTTTGAATTTCTTCAAACGTATCTTCTGCCTCATTGAGAGTCTGGTGATTTTATATATATATATATATATAAGCTGTGAATTTGACCAAGTGATGATCTGCTGAAAATTTGTGATTTTTAATGAAAGTTGCGGCGTGGGGGACTGATCGCCAGAATTTCCAGTTTTGTTTGTCGTTGTTGAATTCTCACGGTCTGCTAACATGGTCCCTTTTGGCTGATGAACAAATTTTGTGGAATTTTTTTCTGGATAAAGTCGAAGAAGAGCTTAGGCTAGTGAGTTATGTTGCTGTGATTGTACTGGCTAAATCCTTGTACGCTCCAGTAACATGTATTGATGGGTTCTTGTTCTGTCTAAATCATGTATAGGTCAGATATGTATAATTATCACGTGAATTCATCCTTTTTCATATGTCGGTGCCACTGCTGCAGTAGCAGTCAGTTAATATGTTCAAGTTATATTAGTGTCTCATTTGTTCGCTATCTTATAACCTTGAGTGAGTGGAGTCACCTAAACTTATTCACTGTGACATGTCTTCTGTCAGGTCACGTACCACTGCTTTCACTGGAAGAAGGGAACACCATTTTCTGACGATCAAGGAATTTACAATCGTTTGACTTGGTGGGAGCAGATAGACAATGGCAAGCAACTCACTCGGAATAGGAAGTTCTTAACGGTCGTACCTGTTGTGCTGTAAGTACTGTTAAGGAACTCTTGCTTGTTGCTACGTAGTATGCAGTGAACATTCTTGAGCTGCCTCACCTATTCCATCTTTCTTTCTGTTCTTTTCTTTTAGAATAAGAATGCGTACTCACACTTAATTTCTTGTGGTATTTGGTAATATGTTACTATTTATGCCTAAATTGTTTCCCTGTTAATGCCCAATAAAGAAAACCAGTGGAGAGATAAAAAATGTACTTTCACTTTTCAGTATGGCTTTAATTGGTCGCTGGACATAGTTTAGTTGTCTGATATTTATAGTTTTTCAGTAGCAGAATACTGTTCAGGGTTTTCTTTTGCATGTAAATTAGTCTCTCCATTTCTGGATATTCATTACGCCTTAGTTAAAATAACTGTGTTTTTACAAAGCAAATCTTGAGAGTTTTCTTCTAATGATTTGATACAAACCAATATTTTCTTGGCCCTTTAATCATGCAGATACTTGATTGCCTCACACACGACAGACTATGAAAACCCAATGCTCTTCTTCAATACGCTGGCAGTTTTCATTCTGGTGGTGGCTAAGTTCCCAAACATGCACAAAGTTCGCATATTTGGCATAAATGCAGATTGCTGATGTCCGGTGGAGTGCGAGTATTCTGCGCTCAATTCAGCTGAGCAGGGGAGGAGGATTTTTGGCATCTTGAAGTTGCAATGTAGCTGTAGATTTGAAGCTACTGATACCCCATGGTATCCCCCTTATCAAGGCAAGGATTTTGCTTGTGTTGCTTTCTGCTTCCAGTGCTTTGTGAAAATCTATACAGTCTACTTTATTTCGGGACGGTTATATATGTATATTTGTTCCTTCCTAAGAAAATGGAAGATTGAATCTTGTTGCTTCACCATTTTCATCCACACTAATCTTAAGCTGTTCAACTCGAATACTATCTGCATGGTGTATACTTTCTTCTTTATTGAAAATGTCAATTTCATATTCTGCATTGAGTTTTTGGAAATTCTCATGGCCGTGCGACTCTTGCTCATGCTTTGTAATGGTAATCAAAAGAGTCATGGACCGAGGGCAGCTCAAGCGGGTTAGTTGTAGCCTCAACAAACCCTTAATGCCTGCTCCTCCTACACAGCCCCTCTGGTTCCGGGTTTGTGGTGGTTGAATGCCAGCCGTCGCAGTGTCTCTGATGAGGCTGCAGTCAAAGGTTGCCCCGCCTCCGATGACTTATCATGTAACTGCAACGCTATCTTGTTTATGTG
>CXYZ01010242.1:822926-844303 GCA_900006705.1 Sonneratia caseolaris
TGGATATTTACTGAGGGCACGATAATATTTTCTTTAACAAAGAAAAGTAAATAAAAAAAAAGGAGAAATAAAAGGGGGAGGTTCGTTTTCTTCCTTTTTTTTTTTTTCTCTTAAAGCTCTATGGAGCACTTTGGATGGCCCCGTGCCTCGATGGAGGGGGGGCCTCATGAAGTCTTATTCCTCGTCTTACTAATTGCTGTCTCTACGACTGCGTTGGCATATCACTCGAGTTCTAGATGGCTGTCAGGTAATCCAAACTAACCCACTAGCATGTAAAAACTCATTACACGGTGATTATTCCTCCTATTTTAGACTCAACTCCGAGATTTTCTTTGAATAAAATGGTACGTAGATTACAATTTAATTAGGATGATAAAATGTGAGCTGTTTTCTTTCTTGATTTATGTTTTATTTGTTAAAACATTTGGATAATTATGGTGAGGTCCATTAGGTGTAGTGGGTGGGAGAGAGAGAGTGAGTGAGTGAGGCCTGCTCACTGATCAGAATCCCGAAGATTTTCACTGTAAGCGGCTGAAATTGTTGGTGGCCAGACCGAATTTGGCCGTCTCATTCTCACCCCCTCCCTTTATATCCGATTGAAGTTGGAACCTCCTTTTCCTACTTAGTTCTTTTCTAATTATTAGTTATATATATATATATATATATATATATCAAAAAGCATCTTCCACCACAAAAAAATGTCGGGAACCTATTGGGTTCACTGTGAAAAAAGAATTTTTGTAAATCTATTGAATTCGTTATAGGGTTTATGTAGAATTTTTAGGTTTATTTTTATTTAAAAATTTAAGTTGATGAGTGAGGATATTAAATATCATTAAGAGGCTAATGACAATTGATTTAAGTATTTTTGTCTATGATATCATTTAACTAGATGGTGCAACTGAGGAGGAACTTGTCCAATAATCAATAATTAGCGATCTGCTCTCACCCTGTGAGATTAATTAATTAATTAATTTATATATCGATTAATTAGATTACAATTTTGGGGGAGGGCAGATTTAAATTTTGAAAAAACAAACAATCAAGGGGCCAGTGAGATTTAATTTAGCACTCAAAATTAGGATAGGGCACATGGGGGTATGAAGGGGGAAGATCTTGACCAGAGAGAGCGAGAGAGAGAGAGAGAGAGATNAGGGTTTATGTAGAATTTTTAGGTTTATTTTCATTTAAAAATTTGAGTTGATGAGTGAGGACATTAAATATCATTAAGAGGCTAATGACAATTGATTTAAGTATTTTTGTCTATGATATCATTTAACTAGATGGTGCAACTGAGGAGGAACTTGTCCAATAATCAATAATTAGCGATCTGCTCTCACCCTGTGAGATTAATTAATTAATTAATTTATATATCGATTAATTAGATTACAATTTTGGGGGAGGGCAGATTTAAATTTTGAAAAAACAAACAATCAAGGGGCCAGTGAGATTTAATTTAGCACTCAAAATTAGGATAGGGCACATGGGGGTATGAAGGGGGAAGATCTTGACCAGAGAGAGCGAGAGAGAGAGAGAGAGAGATCCGTAGATTCCGGTAGGGCAACGGGAGCTCTTTGATTCATCACATCGAGCCCCATCTCCCCTAATCCTCAAGTACACCAACTTTATTGACTTATGGATCACAAGATTTCTTTAACGATGAACACACACACACACACACACACACACCCAATCGAGAATATTCTACTTTAGCGATCGATGTAGACTGCAAGTTAGTAGAACTATGCTCTGATGCATTACCGCCTGAATCGAGACGTCATGGTTCATTCTGAGATCGTTGTCCAACTTGGAAAGCTTTCTTCTCGCATAAATGGCTTCCATCACTTGATCTCGACCGGTCATGGGTTACACATTTCTTCCACTTCCCTTCAGTTCAGGGTTTTTTTTGTTCCCCTCGTCTCTGTCGAAGGATAAAAGGGGAACCCATGCAATTCATGTGGAAGGTCGATTTATATTGCCAAATAATGTGCAACTACATATCTGTATATATAAATATATACATGGGTCATTATATATAAACCCTAGACATACAACACGAGCTGTCTCAGAGCAATTTGATCATAATGATGGTAAAGTACGAAAAAAGCGTTCCTTCCCATACATACATAACTTTCAACATTAAAAAAAGAATCAGGATAGCATTCAATCTGATCCGCCTCTTCTTGTGGGAGGATGTATAGGCCAAGCCACCCTTTATCAATCATATATATATATGTGTGTGTGTATGTATATATAGGATTAGTTTACACGATCTTCGTGACATAATCCACCGCAGTTCTCCTCCTTTTTCCTCATCTCAGTGCTCAATTAGCCAACCCCGTTTGACCATATCTTGAGGCTTATCAGGAACAGGATCGAATCTCGTGCGTTGTGCCTCTTAATATTCAATTCCACGCCTGACCTCCTCTTATATACATATATTTATATGTACTTCCAATGGTCTGGAGGGGATGAACAGAATCATCTGCTCTCCGGGGTTGTTCGAAGGTTATAACCCATAATTTATAACAATCTGACCTTCACAATCATATATTGATAACCGACTGTAAGATTTGGCAGGTCGAACTCCGGTCTTAGCTTGCGTCCAGCGAATTGACCTTCGCATATAGTCGGGAAGTCTACATGATCTTCGTGGGATATCCATTTGTCGAAAAAATTTGACAATTTGGCTTCTGCATTTAGCCGGTCACTTTCGATAGGTGCATTGTTTGCCCAATCAGAGAACCGCTTTGTGTATTCAGTGCAGAAAAGACCGATCACACGCATTTATATATATATATATATATATATATATATGTAACAATCGTATGGAAATGTGTATTTTTTTTTAAGTCTCTTTGATGTTTATTAATGCAAGCCTTCAATGATTGACCCTCTTTGAATCTTGGAGGGCCGATGGCCCCCCCAAGAAACAATTCGGATTTGGAGTCTTCAAATCCGTTGGCCAGAAATATAATTTGTGAAAATGAAGTTGATGAGCAGCCCAATCATCCCTCCACCATCCAAAATAATTATATTAATCTCCTGATTTGAACGATAATCTTGACATTAGTGTCTGTTTCTGACGGAGAATCTCATTTTAGACCATTGATGTCATAGTCAACTTATGCGATAGCCTTTTTTTAAAAATTTATTTCTTACATACACGTTTTTTTGGGGATAAATGAATGAACATTAATTAATAATTAATAAGGGATTGAAAATAATAAAATATTGATAAAATTAAAGTAAAAAGAAAAGTGAAATGAGAATGAATAGTAAGTGGTAAATCACTATACGGTAAGAATCTTATCATTTCTTACATTACATCATCATGGGAAATGATCATATGACATTTTCCCTCGATCGTATCATGTCCAATCGACTTTATCTGCATAGACTATAGTTGCCTTCCTAATGATCACAGATAGGGCGGTGGGGGGGAGAGTAAGACGTCCAAATTGGTTTGGTTATCCCATTGATTGTGCTCAATAATTAACCACACGTCTTTTCATTTATGATTAACAAGTTGTTCTTTCTCTCCTACTTCTTCCCTTTTTCTTTTCCTTTTCCTTTTCCCAGCCAAAAAAAAAGAAAAGAAAATTGGGAAAAGATATCGCTTGAAATTAGGCTTTTAAGTTAGAAAATAATTTAGGGTTCCTTCGACTGGTTTAACAAAGAAAACGAACCCTTGATGGCCCACCACCTCCATTTATACTAAGTTAATAAACAGTATTGAAATCAATATTATCAGATAGGAGTAGTTGAATACATTTTTTTCCATCTCATAGTAAATTCTGGACATTTCATTTGCATCTCCCAACTTCGTCGACCTCTTGTCGTTCGTCCTGATGGACACCACCGCCTCCCATCTCATCGTAATCCCGATATGCATGCATCCCCGGGGCCTGACCCTTGCTCGATAACGAGAATCTCTCCAGAGCCTATGGGTCAATCAGTGATCCCTTTGAGCGCGGGATCCATCATGCATGTCTCATCTTTTTCTTATTTCAGTGCGGTTAGGATTTTGACATAAATTTGTTGATCGGGGGGATGCGGATGGATGCAAATGCAGACCAACTCCACCAGCTTCGGAAAGGTTAATGATTATAGAATATGCATGTGACTAAATTATCCTCTCTTGATGCTATTAGTGATCCCGATTCAGCCCAACCAATCCGAAATCTTGGTCCTCACCCACCGAAGACCCTTTTTCTTCCTTTCCTTTTGGGAACCAAGCTTGATTCACGGTGGATGGTCTCGGGCACCGTAAGATCTCAAACAATCGGAGCCCTCCACGGACAGTAATGATCGTCAATTCAAGGCTGTCTTNTTTTGACATAAATTTGTTGATCGGGGGGATGGGGATGCGGATGCAAATGCAGACCGACTCCACCAGCTTCGGAAAGGTTAATGATTATAGAATATGCATGTGACTAAATTATCCTCTCTCGATGCTATTAGTGATCCCGATTCAGCCCAACCAATCCGAAATCTTGGTCCTCACCCACCGAAGACCCTTTTTCTTCCTTTCCTTTTGGGAACCAAGCTTGATTCACGGTGGATGGTCTCGGGCACCGTAAGATCTCAAACAATCGGAGCCCTCCACGGACAGTAATGATCGTCAATTCAAGGCTGTCTTGACATAATTGTTCTAGCTCAATAACCTGCTTTTGGTTGAGATTACTAGAATCCAAGTGGCACGTCGACAGGTCCCATCAATAGATGTTACGATTTCCAGCTGTCTACATCAAAATGAATCGAGGGGCAATAAAGAGGGGAAAGAGAATTCACCGACCAGAAGTGAATTCAGAACTCTTCTTTTTCTCATTTGGTAGAAGACATCTCTCATTCACAGAGAGCACGTTCAGTTCTTGAAACAAGTTGAAAGTAGATACTGATTTGGGCTTTTTATAGGGCCCAAAAGGCCCGTGACTACTCCATGTGAGCCATTTTACGCGGTAGAGGGGGCAGCCTCTGCCTGTCTCTATTTTCCAAGGGAATCCTCCTCGTCAAAGGGCAGTCATCTTGGTGTAAGCCTATCGTTTAATACACAGAGGGGCTCATAAAGGCATNGCCTGTCTCTATTTTCCAAGGGAATCCTCCTCATCAAAGAGCAGTCATCTTCGTGTAAGCCAACTGCATAATACACAGAGGGGCTCATAAAGGCGTCTTCAGCTGTTGTCCGGCCGGCACACATCCAAGAGCCATTTTTCTTTCGTGGGTATAGTAAATGACGAACTGGAGACTATGTCATGAGAGAAATCAAATGGGATTCCTACTTCCAGCAGGTGAAAATCACATCTTGCATTTCGAAAAGTATCGTTATGCAAAACTCAATTAAAACAATCTGAGTTGCTGTCCGCATATCATGGCAAGGTTGGAGCAATACAAAGCGTTTTACCTCATTCACCTGGCACTATAATCCCGACCCAGATCAACTGTTGAAGCCAATTCCATGTCAAACAGCCGCCTTTCAGAACCATCTGATGCATTTTAGCCGGACCTCATGTCCTGTGAGAGGGAGGGGAAAGCTAATATTCACATCTTACTCTTAAGAATTAATTCAGCTGCAGTTGTTACATCATCAATGGTGATCGGAAATTCAGACCTGGGCTTATCCCACAGATACCGAATCCCAGCATGAGGCATGACTTGAGCATAACCCGCACAACAATCTGATGGATGCTTGCATGCAATAGGACTTTGATGTTATATGGGAATTTAACGTAGCATGACCTCAACATACATCAGGTACCATTGCTAAATACTGCCCAAAAATGACATAACAGGAGAGTGGCTGCATCGAAGGCTTTCAGGATTAGACTTTACGAGGTGGGCTGCGGCAAGATGGCACAGCGGACAGAGCCCACAAGAACAAACTGTTGTTGACGGCGATCAAATCGTTCGAGACAAAGACAGCTGAACCATTTTACAAATCTTATACAAACCAGAGACGAAGCTCCAATCCTGCAGACAAATCTGAAGATTTAGTTTTTTATTATGTATAGTAGAAATCAAATAAGCCATCAAAAGAAATAAAAGAAGAGATGTTGGATTTGGATCTAATCCAAATGGCGGAATTGGAGAACAGGTGAACCATCTCCACTACAAGTTTGAGCAACATTGGTGAAAGGAGAATATTTATGACATCATAGCGTGCGCATATGTTTGTGCTTTAAATCGCTGAGCCCCTCAGATGTCTCTTCAGTTCCACACGGTTGATTCGATCTCCGGTTGAGATGATCGGACATTCAGGAATTGGAACGACAATGAATGAAACATTCATCACCGGAGCTCCCAGCGCATTCATCGAAGACCGTACTCGAAGCTTCGATAAAGAAGGAAAGCAGCGGCATGTGGCATGCCGCATCCAGCAGGCAGTTGATCAGACCTAGTATCAGTTGTGCTCAAGAAGGGAAACGGAGAAGAGGAAAACCAGTCGAAACCCTAGAGGAAGGTCCACACTTTCTGAGATAGAATGGGCTTCATCATAAATCACATGAGGCCAGCCCAGAAAAATAATCAATGGGCTGCCAGGGCCCTTCCTTGCCTAACCACGTCCTATCGTATCCTACACTTGGTACGAAGTCTGACAGTGCTGCAAATGGTAAATTCAAGGAGACCAGCGCTTGATCCTTGAGAGGAAATGTAGGAAGCCGTAAGAGCTTAGCATGTTGACGAGAATTCACTGGAAACCCAGAAGGAGAAGCTAAACAATTACAAGCAAAATCACTACGCAAAGACCAGCATACAGTGAGAACAAAGCAAACTATTGAATACCCGCAGCAGCTCTTCCTTCGAAGAATTTGCACAGCGATTATTTCAAGAGCCAACACTGCAAGAGGGGCCAATCCGGCAGTTTCCATTTGCATCCCTTTTTACGGTCAACTGTTTCTTCCCCTGACGACAGCACATGCGTTAATCCACTTGCCAGCACGTTGGCTTAATCGGGTAAAGAAGATTTTGCAGCTCTGCAGAGCTATCCAATTCAAATGCATAGAACCCATGTAAATTGATGAGAAAGGCAGCTCGGAGCCATTTCGATTCATTAGTAAGAGCAATGCCAAATCTCAAGCTAGAAAACTGAGCTGCAGCAGTTTTATTTGTTAATCAGTTGACAGATACAAATTGCACAGAGCATATATACATAAGCCCCGTCATCATCAAGAAGAAAATTTGAAACGATTATAGGTAGAAGCCTCGTCTTCCAAACAATGGGACCACGATCTCTCAAAGCAATCTCTTACCTAATAAACCACAATTGAAACAATCAACGACACGTGAACGTGTGTACATGTTTGCACCGATTAATATCATCTAATCTAGGAGAGACGCCATAGGTGCACGGAGGATACCCAAGCGGAAAGAGGGCAATTGATTGGTCGATCGATCAGACGGGGAGATTGGCAGCGTCGGAGGGATCAGCGACGGTGGAGTTGGGAAGGTCTAAGGTGAGGGGGCGGTCGTTGGCCTCGTCTTCATCCTCGTCGAGGTCCGTGGTGGAGACATTGACGCAGGAGAAGCGCTCAAGTGAGGAGAAGAAGGCGGAGGCCAGGGTGGCGCCGAGCCACGAGGCCAGCTGGTCGATCTTGCTGCCGTTGTTATCCTCCATTTGAAATCCTTAGCTGATAGTTATGGCGATGCTGATTCCGTCGTGGTGGTTCAGAAAGAGTCGTCAAACGGGTGAACTCCTTTGTTTCGGCGATTAAATACGGTCACGGTCGAGGGGGCGTGGATGGATGGAGCTCCGAAGGATTTGCTTATTGCGCCTCATGCCCTCTCATTAGAGATAAATGCAAATTTAGCCCTATAGTTTTCGCCTTGTATAAGAAGAGCCTGAACTTAATTTCTTGGGCAGAGGTGAAGGCTGGCAATGATCGATTATTGACTTATACACAAGTAAAATTTGTCCAGGCAGCTTAGGTGAGTAAATTTGGAGAATAAATACCAGTTATTTTCCATTCTAATCCTCAAGTCCGATATATGTATATATATATATATATTTGTGTCAAAAATTTTATAGAAGGTCCGGTTTAGTCCTCCAGGGAGGAGCCTATATGACATAACATCTGCTTTGCTTTGATCACCAACCTGCTGACTGAAGAATGCAAAATGTTCTGATTGCCCAGAAACAGTGAGGCCCCAAAGGACCTTGCCTCGAAAAATATTGCACCCGACAAGGACGATATCTCTACCGTGCATAATCTGAGATACCAAAGTTCAAACAGGATTACCATTCTCTCAGTGTAAGCTGCAGCCAAAAGATCTTTATCCCATCATGTGTATAAAATCCCTCCCTTCCCACTTCCAAACGTGCCCGTCGAGTCTGATAGGTTTTGAACTTGCATAGCTCTAAGACGACTGGAGGAGCTTCTTGTAATCCTGGAAGTTACCAGGGAATGGCGTCACCTTTCCTTGGGATACCACCCAAAGCTCCTCTACGCTTCCTGATATTAGATGCTCGTCATGACTGACCTGTGTGAGAGAGAAGAGCGAGAGGAATGCATTGTCAGTCAGATTGAAGTTCAACTTTCTGACTTATTTTAGGTTAGATAGGCGGAGAAAGTACCATTAAAATTCCTCCTTGGAACAACACCAGCCCTTGAATTAGTGCCTCCACGGCATCCAAGTCCTATATACAGCCAACAAACAACTCAAGTCACTCTCATCTCTGAGCAGAAGTAGACTTCGTTCAGCAATTGTAACCCATACAAAATCTTATCATTCAAATAAAGAATGTGTTGTATTTTTTGAATAGGGAATGAGCCTATAAAGTAGAGTGGAACAGTGGCAATTCACACACCAGATGATTAGATGGCTCATCGAGTAGAATTATGTGAGGCTTCTTGAAAGTTATCTTTGCAAATGCAACTCTGCTCTTCTGCCCACCTATAGCATCACGTAGAGGCCTTTACTCAACAGATCAAAGAATGAAGTCGCAGATTGGCAAACCAACACCAAAGGAGACAAGAGGCAATACCTGACAAAGTATACATTGGCTGAAGTGCTAGGTTTCCACCAACCCCAAAAGAGCCCAAGTGGGCACGAAGCTTCTGGTCAGGTACACCCTACAAGAAGATTTCATTTTGAGAGACATAAGTGCCTCAGGTCAGGAACAAAAATATAAAGCATGGATGACTTCAATGTTGAATTGGATGCAAAATCCATGGAACTTGATGCTCCAAGAAACAACATTGGATCACACTGGAATTCATTTCCAAAAGTGAAACTTCAATAAGTTTTATTTCCCACTTGATTCAGCATACAAATAATCAATATTCACTTATATGTTTTAAGAGCTGTATAGGATCACAATAGAGATATACTGCCTTTTTAAAAGAACAAATTCTGCATATGGATAAGGAAAAAAACTTACTGGGAAGCAGCGCATCATATACAGAAGTGGACTTGATGACAGATCTAGCCCATCAACATGGTGTTGACTGAAAACAGCTATACGAACCTGGAGAAAACCAGCTTTGATTCTCATCAAAACAAAGTATGAAAAGCAAACCCAGAGCTGGTATTAAGTTGGAACCACTAGTCTACTATCCAGAACAGCCTTGAATGTATAAAATAACTTGTTAAACGCACATTCTAAACCAAGATGAGACCAGATCATCTTTATCCAATTAATGGAAAGAAAAAGATATATGTTACTTCCTGGAGGAATTAAAGACCAATTAACCATGCAGCAGCCGATAAATGACTCAAGAATTTTATGGAAACTAATATATGCATGGTACATATAATGGGAAATGCATACCTTTGCTGAACGGAAAACTGTACCAGAGCTGGGTTGCAGCTCGCCGGCAATTAGTTTGAGGATTGTTGATTTACCAATGCCATTGGGTCCCACCACTAAGGAACAATTCACAAAGCCCATTATTGCAGAGAAAGAATAAGCCAAAACAAGATCACACAGATGAATCTGAATAAATAAACAAATCATCCGTACTTGCAATTCGACTGTCTAGATCAATCCCAAAGTTCAGGTTCTTGAACAATGTTGGTCCACCAGGATAAGCAAATGATGCATCACTAACATCAAACATCAAAAACATCAAAAAAGAATCCAAAAAACCAACTTCAACTTTAGAGCTTAATTATGAAAATTTTCAAAAGGAAATCAAGGAAACAAATTCAGCATCCTTTGCATATTTGGAAAGAATCCGGTACAAAATTGGATTCATAGAAATGGAGCAGCGCTTGAAAAGTTTAAAGATTATCAATTGAATAAGAAAATTAAAGGCATCAAAGTCCAAACCTGAAACTTATTATAGGAGGACCAGGCCGATCATCCGGTGTTGGAAACTCAAATTTGTAGCTGCATGCAGAAAGTAGTGATATTACTTATATAAGCATGTCGCAAAGAAGTCAATTGAAAGGGACAAAGACTAAATGAAAGCTTACTCTGGATCGTTGACAACTTCGTCCACATGGCCCATACGCTCCAGTGCCTGTAATTCAATTGACAACAAGATAAAATAGCAGAAATCTAGGAATTGTTGCCTAAGCAAAATATATTGAACACCAAAAATGCTGACTGGTGAGTTTGACTCTTAAAGTCAAAGAGTGGAATAGTATTGTTTACGGGCACCTTGATTCTTGACTGTACGAGAGAAGCCCTCTTTGCATTATACCGAAATTTATCAATAAAGGCCTGCAACAACAAGGCAAGAAACCAATGGAGCAAAACAGTACTGATCATTTTTAATGCCTATAATGCATGAAAATAAACTCTTCTCCGTGCTAAAATCTAAGAACTTTTTAACAAAAGTAACTGTTGATGACAGATCTGAATTCTTTTTTTTTCAAAACATAAGGCTATATGGATACAAAATTTATCTTTACTTCACAACATGGTTCAATTGAAATGATTTTGGCATGCCAAAGTCACCCAAGATGTACCGCCCAAAAGAAAATAATCTGATGTAGGATCAAAGGGCAACAACAGACAAAACCTTCTTCATGAACATAAACATTGGGAAGTTAAGAAAAAATGCAAAATACCACTAGGAAAGGAAAGCTAAATTCAGCAAAGCAGAAACTTCAGAAACAAAGTTAAAGAAAAGTAAATATCAACAATAGAATATGTCATGATGACATAGTATTATCTTGAATGTATGGAACCTGCATATGGGCCCTCGCTTTTTCATTGGCCTCAAAAGCTTTTTGCTTGTTCTTAATCAGCTCCTCGCGAGTCTTTTCAAAAGTATCATAATCTCCTTTGTATGCAGTTAAGTTTTGTCCATGCAAATGAATGATATCAGTCACCACCTGACAATATATATATATATATATATAAAGAGAGATAACAACACTGAGTTTAGCAGATATAATATATGAATACACATAATCATAAAACGAGACAATGCATGTAGATGCGGAAGATTTACAGAGCATTACAGTGTTCAAGAATTCCCTTGCATGAGAAACAACAATGAAAGTCTTTGGCCATTTGACTAAATAAGCTTCCAGCCACAGAACAGCATGAAGATCCAGATGGTTCTGCAGACAAACAAAATACACATAATCAGACAGCTCTGCAACAGATATCAGTCACCATATCAAATAATAATAATACCAATACTCACAGTAGGTTCATCGAGGAGCAACAAGTCAGGCTCTATAAACAGTGCACGAGCAAGGGCAATTCGCATACGCCATCCTCCAGAGAAAGTTTTTGTGGCTTTTCGCTGCATTTCTGGAGAGAAACTTAGACCCTGCAAAATAATTCACGCTAGGTCACACCATCTGTGAGCTACATTTGCAACCTGAAAAACCATCCTCAACAGTAACAGAAGCATAAACATGGATAATGCATAGATTGCCACCATATACATGAAAGAACATGCACAAATGATGGTCAAGAAAAATTGACAAACTGCATCCAACTAGGAATCAAGGGCAATGCTCCAATTAATGCCATGGTAAAATCACTGCAAGTCACTTTTACAAATCATGCTTTCCAATGGAAATCCCTTTTTATGAGCTTCACTGAAGGTGTCCAACCCACACTATTATTTCACACCGTGTGCTTAAAAGGCGGGAGCATTCTCAGGCAAGAGCAGTGCCACAAATAAAAACTTCCATTTATCAATACAAAGAAGATATCAGCTCCTAAACCCCTGCACTTCTTTGTTTGAGAGAGGTGTAGAGGGAAAGAGAAAGATACTCACAGCAAGAATGGAAGCAGCCCGAGCCTCTGCAGAATAAGCATCTATAAAATCAAGCCTCTTGTATATCTCTTCCAGTCTTTGTGCAATGGCATCAGAACTTAGTCCATCAAGGTTCCCATTGCTTTTGCCACTTGCACTAGCAAATTCCAGATCTCTCTAAAAATTAACAAATGATCAGGGTAACTGAAGAGATAAGAAGGACAATATCATGTATGGCCACTGGAAATGGATGGAAAAAGGACAAGGAAACGAATTCTGGTGCAAAATTAGATAACTTGAAGAGCACTTATTAAACCTGCTGTGCAAGTAAGCGGGATTCTTCTTCTAAGAGCTGTGTCCTTTCAATATCAGAGTTAAGAACACATTGCAAGGCTGACATATCATCACCGACCACCTCCTGTTCAACGTGCAATATCTGGCAGTTACGAGGGATACCCTCAATGGCATGCATAGCCAAGTGCCTGAGGAAAGTTGTTTTTCCGGTACCATTTCTTCCAATTAGCCCTGCAAATCAAATGGTTCTTTTATTGCATGTTCCACAATTTCCCTTCCCCCTGGTACAGTATCTAATAATATGAACCTGAATCTTAACTTCACAAACAACTCAAACTCACCGTAATGCCTTCCATAGGAAAGTGTAATGGAACCATCGACGATGAGGTCACGTCCACCCACAGAAACATTAAAATTTTCCAAATGGATGTCCCTGAAGGCTGGTCCACCGCTGTTGTCATGGTTCACACAAACAACGGGCATTCCTTCTCTAACTGCTTCCATTTCGGCCAAATGCATCTGATATTGAGCCTGAATAAACAGCAACACCACAGTTGGAATGAGAATTTTCAGTGCCCCAAATCATTACCAGCCCATCCCAATAAAAGGAACAAAAATTTTGGGGTAAAACCTGGAAAAGAAAATAGCATCAAATGAATACTTATAATTTCTTCACTGAATTAATACCTCTCTCTGTCTCTCTTCCTTCCTTTTTCTCCTCTCAATCTTTGCTTTGTCACGCTCGGATAACACAGGGCCATCCAATGGCTCTTGCTTCTTCTTTGGGACCACCTCCTCATCCATCCCATCATCCATTCTAAACGGCGTTGCGAGGCTCCTCACGGTCGGTTTAGCTTTGACCAAACCATGCCTTCCAAATCTCTCCGTTATTTTACTACACGCCTATCATGAATTACAAACATATCACGTCAGTAAAAATGGTGAAGGAAATGATAAATTGAGAAAGAACATTCCAGGAAACACAAGCAACTAATTGACCGCAGCATCCACGCAGGACAGAATGAGCGCAATGGGGATTGAGATGGTGGAGAGCGATCAGCCAATATTATTCACTCCCTCGGCAGACGAATGATAGCTGGATACTAACCAGTCGAGATTCCTCAAAGTCGTCGACACACTCAGCACCAACCAGTAGCTCGCCGATGGCCTCGAATGCGCCCTCACCGTCGAGGCCGAAGTCGAAGTCCTCGTCAGCGAGGACGTTGACGATGTAATCGATGATCGGCTGATCCACATCCTGGAGTCTCCGGCCGAGCACCTCGTGAACTATGGAGCTGGCCACTTCAGTCATCTTCTTCTTCCTTTTCTTCGTCCGCTCCTACCGGGCAAACTGGAAGACGGCTTATGTAGTAACAGAAGCAAGATCGGTGGGGGAGGGAGAAGGCCTGAAGATCTATTTGCCTCACCGTGACGGCCAACGCAGGGAGTGGCCCAGTTTTCGGCCCATCTTCATCACAGCCACAGGGAGAAAATTGGAATTTCGACGCCGACTTCGGCCACCCAGATGGACTTTCTGAAATTGGAGAAAATGTTAAACGATTATGCGCGTGGGGAATACTAATAATATTGCTCTATTTAGCAGTAATTATGAAATTACTCCACTGCTTAATGCCCGTTTACTTACTCAAATGTAATTTCACTATTTTACGAGTTTAATTACCATTGAATAATCCAATTTAAGAGTTTAACTCAGGAGCTTTTTACGGTTGACATGATCCGGCCCGAATCGTGAAAAGGTGCGGATCAGAGCGAATACTACCCGACCAGATCCATCACCGCACTTTCCCAAAGGTCCAATCACAACGGCCGTGTCCCCGAGGTTCCAGGAAGCTTGTTGACCCCGCTAAAAATTTCCTCCTCCGCATCTCAGAGCCCACGATACGTTAACGCCGCCCGCCACTCTTTTTGCCGCCGAGCTGATACCTGTCAACACTGGGGCCGATTAGATTGAGTTCAAAGCTTGTCTTCTCTTTACTGCTTTCTCATTCAGTCAGTCAGCACGCCCCTCTGGCATCTCCCCCTCCCGGCTCCACAACGGCCGGCGCCTCAGCAGCCTCATCCGTAAGAGGGGCCGCTCACCTAGTCCCGCTCCCAGCTTGATTCAGCCCTCCGTCTCGTCTTCCAGACTCGCCCACCACTCCCTGACGACGCCCCCAGATCCACGGCCAGGCAGCGCGCTCCAGAAGCGAGCGGCCGTATAACTGCACGCTGCGGAGGCTGTGGAGAAGGCCGGGAAAACGTCCCTGACCCGAGTGCGCCCACCACTCCCTTACCGGAATTGGCGAGCTGGGAATTGCGACCGGGTCTATTAGGGAGCTGGTTGGATCCGCAGTTGGGGTGTTTTGGTTCTCGGTCTCGCCGACTTTGGTTTTGTCTCGGCTTGTCTGGTTGGATTTCTCTACCTTTTTCTCCCCATTATCCCTTGTTTTTTTTCCATCAAAAGTAAAATAAAAAAAAAACCTTTGAAACTGTTACGAGATTGTTTCTCTACTATTACATTATTCCAAGAACTAGCACATGCCGGGAAGTTTTCGTGGGGTGTCTGCAGCCACAAGCCAAATGACGAATCTCTCTGAGAAGATTCTCACCCTCATCATGTGATGATATTTTATCTGAGCCAATTTCTATTATCGGAAAGATTATAAAATATAGACATTAATAAGAGATAGAGACGTTTTAATGTTGTTGATCGGCGAGCATCTGTTCCCCAAGATTCCCATAACAAGGTCACATACGCACTTCCACACTCATCTCTCTATTTGGACGTTCTGAACTCTCAGGCAAGCTCGGTTTTACTTGGTGCAGATAAGCGTTTGAGATGAGGCTGCTGAAGGTGGCAACGTGTAATCTGAATCAATGGGCTATGGATTTTGACTGTAATCTGAAGAACATAAAGGAATCAATTTCAAAAGCTAAGGAAGCTGGGGCAGTAATTCGACTTGGGCCTGAGCTTGAGGTCACTGGCTATGGCTGCGAGGACCATTTCCTGGAGCTTGACACTGTCACTCACGCGTGAGTCTGTCTTGCCCTCTATTCCATCAAGTTGATGTCTTCATTTCTGCATAAATGGGAAGCAAACCACTGCGGGAGTTAGGATAGTGGAAGAAGGAGAGACTCTCAATACAGTTTATGAACTAGGAAAAATGAAAATTATTGAAATATTCGGGGGAAACTTATAAAATTTATGTTCAGGAAGAATTGTAGACCTTATAGTAGTTCCATCGCCGATATACACAGAAATGTCTTCTTTTAAATTGTGCACAGAGCAATGGTAAAAATCAGCCGAATTGCCATGAGTTTTCCTGATAGGAGTGTGACTTTCTTGGTCTTTGGAGGGCTGTTCATCAGTTAAGAATGTGAGAGATGATTTTCAGAGTATATTGGTGTGCTTGTGGGTGTCCATGGCATGTGAGAATAAATTCAACGTTATTAAAAAAAAAATTGTATGCATCATTCTAGAAGGATTGTCAATAACTCCCAACTTCTTGTCTTTGATGGGACCTCCTCAAATAGTTTCTCTGCATGAATTACTTTTCAATTTCGTGAAATAACATTATTCTCCAAAATATTGGGTCACCTTGCTCCAAATAATTTTGAGTGATATACCATTTAACCATATTATTTCATTATCTTGCAGATGGGAATGCCTGAAAGATATCTTGCTTGGTGACTGGACAGAAGGAATATTGTGCAGTATTGGCATGCCCGTTATAAAGGGGTCGGAACGTTATAATTGTCAAGTTCTGTGCATGAACCGGAAAATCATAATGATTCGCCCAAAGATGTGGCTTGCCAATGATGGAAATTATCGGGAACTCAGGTGGTTTACAGCATGGAAAGAGAAGCAGCAGCTTGAGGAATTTCAGCTCCCTCATGAAATTTCTGAGGCCTTGTCACAGAAATCAGTGCCTTTTGGATATGGCTACATTCAGTTTTTGGATACGTGAGTTCCAAATGCTCTATCCTATCACTTGTATGCCTGAAGCCTTCTATTTGTAATTTATGTACCTCTTTTCTTCGATTATTATATTTCTAAGCCAACTGATGTGTTGTTACATGACTTGGGAATTATTTATTGAAATCCTCAGTTCTAGAATACTTAACTGTAATTGTATGCATGTCTGATCTTCTGGTTGTTATAGAGAATTATCTTGCTGCCTGCTTCATCTGGCATAGCATCTGAACAAGAATAAGATTGTAAATGGATTCTTGTGAGCTGGTTAAGTTTCACCAAGTTGTGCTGCATACACTAAAACTTGTTACTAGTATTGCATTTTCAATTTGATCGACATTGAATTTTAAGCATATTTTCCTTCATCGCCAGAGCTGTTGCTGCTGAAATCTGTGAAGAACTTTTTACACCTATGCCTCCTCATGCCGAACTTGCTTTGAACGGGGTTGAAGTATTTTTGAATGCAAGTGGAAGTCATCATCAGCTAAGGAAGCTTGATCTTCGTCTTCGCTCTTTTATAGGCGCAACTCATTACCGGGGAGGAGTTTACATTTATAGTAATCACCAAGGATGTGATGGAGGACGCCTTTATTATGGTAAATAATATGCAGTGAGCTTCTGAAACTACTGGTTTTATAAGGGTTTGTTTGGTTCATTAAAACTGTTTAGAATGAGGATGTTTCCACTCTAGTGTATTATAGGGAAATTCAATAGTCACTGCATTATCTTAAAGAATTGGACTTCATGGAGGGTAATTCACAAAATCATGGCAACGCAAAGTAGGAAATAGAAATCTTAAATCCACTAGTGTGGAAATTAAAAAATCAAGTGTGGTAATAAGAATCTTAAATCCACTGGTATGGATGTTCAAAACCTCTTGGAATTACAATAGTGATTAGGAATTTCTCCTCGAACTTCAATTTCCTTCCTAATCCCATGCATGCAGGCCCCACGAAAAGATGGTTATGGTGTGCCCATTTGATGTTTACAGACAAAACATTAAATCTACTTTTCTGAAGCTTTTGCTTGCAGTATAAGAAAAGTTATCTGATATAATCTGCGTACAAATTTATGCATTTCAGATGGCTGTGCTTGTGTTGTCATAAACAGTGATGTAGTTGCTCAAGGCTCCCAATTTTCCTTGAAGGATGTTGAGGTTGTTGTGGCTCAAGTTGATCTAGATGCGGTAGGTTGTAATTTCCCTGCACATTTATAAGCACAGTGACAAGCAACAAATTAGGAGCATATCTGCTGAAAAAAGGTTTTTGAATTTCATCTTCTCTTATTCTACAAAATTTCACTAAGGTCTCTATCTTTCTCTAGTGATGGATATAAAAATTTCATCTTGTTGAAGAATCTTACTGACATGCTTTCACATCGCCTTTACGCTGTGTTTGGATTGAGGGATTTGGAGGGATAAGAAATACCTCTGGAACCTTGTTTGGATAGCATTATGGAGGGGAGATGAAGGGAGGGTTAAATAATGTAAATCAAGCATTATACCTTTTATAATTATATCTAACTATTAGATTGGAGGGTTCATTGTTTATTCCTCTTTATTCCCCAAAATCGGAGGAATAAAAAAATATGACTATTGGAGGCTTGTGGAGGGATATAACCCTCTTAACTTTTTAACTAAACAGGGGATTGCTCAATCCCTTTATAACATTCCCCTCTGAATCTCTCAATCCAAACATAGGTTTAAGGATTTGACGTCGATGTCATCAGAATGATGAGTTACAACTTTGTGGTCATGGCTGTAAATTAAATATTTGCCTAAAATCTCGCGTAAAAAGCATAAAATGATAGATGCAAGCACTCATGGATGCGAGGAGACTTTAATTATAGTTAACCTTTTCAAAATGTTGATGGCAGGTTGCAAGTTTTAGAGGTTCTGTTAGTAGTTTTCAGGAACAAGCAAGCAGCAAAACTAAAGTACCCTCAATAACAGCACCTTACAGCTTGTGTCAACCATTCGATCTTCAGATATCTCTTTCCAGTCCCCTTAAGGTAAGAATTTGTCCTGAGGCATCAAGATTCATTAATTATTTGAAAGTTCTCAGGAAGATTCATGTCTGACCTCTGTAAATGCACTGGATTTTACATTTTCAGATAGGCAGTGTAATGAGGCATAATGATTTGTTAAAAAAATACACGGTTAAAGGATTGCAAAATAATTGAGGAAGAGGATTGAGAGAGATCTTAAGGCAACATTAAGTAAAAAATCACCTAATGTTTATGCATGCTTTGACAATTGATAAATCAAATAAGTTCCATTAGGCAAACTACAAGTGGCTAGACCAACTTATAGTCATAATTTGAATTTCTGGACAATTTTGAATCGAAGAATGTTGTAGATCCAATATCACTCTCCTGAGGAGGAAATAGCCTTTGGACCGGGTTGTTGGCTCTGGGACTACTTAAGGAGAAGCGGGGCTTCGGGGTTTCTGCTCCCACTTTCTGGTGGAGCAGATAGCTCCTCTGTGGCTGCTATAGTTGGATGCATGTGCCAACTCGCTGTAAGAGGTCAGATTCAATAAAATGTCCACCTTATACATTTCATGTTCTCACACTTTCCTTTATTATACCATTCTGTTGTTGATGGGACCAGAAATTGCAAAGGGAGATGAACAAGTCAAAGCTGATGCAATACGGATTGGGCAGTATGCAGACGGACAGTATCCCACTGACAGCAAAGAATTTGCTAAACGAATATTTTACACCGTTTATATGGGATCTGAAAACAGGTAGAATTTTATATTAGTTCGATGAGTCTGTGCTGGTCCTCTTTTGTTCTCATTTTACATGAAGAAGTTCCCAGTGTTAGTGCCAATATTCTTGGTGACAGAAAATTGATGACTGTTCTGCCAATTGTGATAACTGGTCTAATAAATTCTAAATTGTTATTCTCTCATATAATTTCTTCCAAAATAATAGGTTTGTTTATTTTATCCCCAACAGTAAGCAGTTGAACGTTACTGTTGAGATCTTTGGTCAGGACTCATCAACATTAAACTTGCTATCATATCCTGCCATCTTTTCTGTGCATTTCTCTTATTCATAGCTTTGTTGCAAGGCTGAAATTTTCTGATTAGATTATCCACTTATACCATGCAATTTTTCATTCTCTTGTTTGACTGTTTTAAAGTTAATGCTTTCTCAAATTTAAAGAAGAAATTCTTAAGTTCATTAACTGGGTGCTTTTCTTATCAGTTCTGAAGCAACAAGGTCTCGAGCAAAGTTGCTTGCCAAAGAGATTGGATCATGGCATCTTGATGTTAGCATTGATGGAGTTGTTTCTACCCTCCTCACTTTATTTGAAAAACTTACTGGAAAGAGACCACGCTACAAGGTAAAAGGAAGGAATATTACACAGCTTTCGGGCTGGAAGCTACTTATGTGAAATTGACTTATCCCAGTTACATAAAAAGGAGTCAGGTCAATGATATCTTGCAATGGCTTAGATCGACTTATTTATTGTTTCTTGCATTTTTTTTAAATCTAAAAAATTGACTAACACTTGTATCCACTGACAATTTGCCTTTAGCATCTCTTGGTCAATTGCAATCTTTGTTTGGTTTTCATTGAGTGATGCTGCCAATGGCATAGGATTATCCCACTTGCAAATTTCTGCCATATTTTTCAGTATCTCCAGTGGGAGTGAAGCTTAATAGATGAAATTTTTTCGCTGAATGTAGTACTTGTGCTTGATTGGGATTAATCATTAGACATTTGCAACTGATTGGTGATTTTCTTTGTTTACCCCAGGTAGATGGGGGATCAAACATCGAGAATCTAGGATTGCAGAACATCCAAGCTCGTATCAGAATGGTGTTGGCATTTATGTTGGCGTCTCTCTTGCCTTGGGTTCACAACAAATCAGGGTTTTATCTTGTTTTGGGCAGCTCCAATGTGGATGAAGGATTGCGTGGTTACCTGACCAAGGTTTAGAATACGCTCTCACATTATGTTTTGAGACATGCCATTACGGTTATTCTGCTAAAATCTGGCATAATGGGCATGGCTTGCATATTCTCTTTTGTAGTATGATTGCAGTTCAGCTGATATTAACCCGATAGGGAGTATCAGCAAGCAGGATCTCCGAGCTTTCCTTCGATGGGCTGCTGTCCATCTCGGATACCCATCTCTAGCAGAAGTTGAAGCTGCTCCCCCAACTGCTGAACTCGAGCCCATACGCTCCAACTACAGTCAGGTACTTACTTTAACATTTTTTCCCCTTGATTACATCATCATGACTTTCTTTCTCCTGATACCTTTCTCTCTTGGGAATCTCTACAATTTGAAGAACTGAAATTGAAACAGTAAGTCAGGTCGTTTGGGAAATAACTGGCTTGCCTGGCTTAAGATCTGTTCTTGTTTTAATCTTTTGACGCAGTTGGATGAAGTGGACATGGGAATGACGTACGAGGAACTCTCGGTATATGGAAGACTACGTAAAATTTTCCGTTGTGGTCCAGTATCAATGTTCACGGTTTGTTGTACAACTTCCTTTATATTATATAGAAGTAGATGGAACTTTCTGCAGTACTTACATCATACATGGAAGATTGCATTAATTTTTTAAAAAAGAATTTAGCTTAATAACTCAAGTAGCTAATGCTCAAAGGGAATAAATCTCGGCTGTATTGATATTCGATGCACTGAGTTGGATTATTAATCCCAACTTTGGTGCAGTTTGATAACTACAAGTTTTCTTCTGATTATGATTGCAATAGTTACATAGTCCCATGTTCGTAAATAGGAATTCTGGAAAAGATTGAATTGCGGAACTGTACTTCTGAGACTGGTTAGAATTGATAGGCACCCTCTGCATCTGCTATTCAATCTTATGAATTTCTTGGAGATGTCGCTTATTATATCAGCAGCTTGCCTAGTCAGTTGTACTAGATTTTGGGGCTCTGCTATGTTAGTTATATATTCTTTGT
>CXYZ01010242.1:844841-877359 GCA_900006705.1 Sonneratia caseolaris
GATCTGTTCTTGTTTTAATCTTTTGACGCAGTTGGATGAAGTGGACATGGGAATGACATACGAGGAACTCTCGGTATATGGAAGACTACGTAAAATTTTCCGTTGTGGTCCAGTATCAATGTTCACGGTTTGTTGTACAACTTCCTTTATATTATATAGAAGTAGATGGAACTTTCTGCAGTACTTACATCATACATGGAAGATTGCATTAATTTTTTAAAAAAGAATTTAGCTTAATAACTCAAGTAGCTAATGCTCAAAGGGAATAAATCTCGGCTGTATTGATATTCGATGCACTGAGTTGGATTATTAATCCCAACTTTGGTGCAGTTTGATAACTACAAGTTTTCTTCTGATTATGATTGCAATAGTTACATAGTCCCATGTTCGTAAATAGGAATTCTGGAAAAGATTGAATTGCGGAACTGTACTTCTGAGACTGGTTAGAATTGATAGGCACCCTCTGCATCTGCTATTCAATCTTATGAATTTCTTGGAGATGTCGCTTATTATATCAGCAGCTTGCCTAGTCAGTTGTACTAGATTTTGGGGCTCTGCNCTAGTCAGTTGTACTAGATTTTGGGGCTCTGCTATGTTAGTTATATATTCTTTGTAGGGAAAAAAAGAATTCAGGCTTGCTAACACGCTTTTTCTTTTCTTTTCTTTTCTTTTCTTTTGGGTAGAATCTCTGTTACAGATGGGGCACGAGACTAAGTCCATCAGAGGTGGCCGAGAAAGTGAAGCACTTCTTCAAGTACTACTCCATCAATCGCCACAAGATGACCGTCTTGACGCCTTCCTATCACGCCGAGGTACGTCGTCGTTAATGAGACTTGCTATGCCGAGTGGACCGACTTTTAGTGCTATTTTCGTTGGGTTGCCTCAACTGTCCTTGGATATCGTGCAGAGTTACTCGCCCGAGGACAACAGGTTCGACCTCCGCCAGTTCCTCTACAATGCGAGATGGCCATACCAGTTCCGCAAGATCGATGAGCTTGTGAAGAATTTAAACGGCGATGAGATTGCCTTAAAAGAATCCGGCGACGAGGGGAAACATGCTGCAGCATCTGAAGTCCGGGGCGGTATGGGAGTTGTGGCTGCGGGATCAGGGGACCCGAGAGCCGGTATCTGATTTGAAGGTATATATATTACTGCGATTTTCCTGGTTTGAGAAAGGAAACCTATCGGTATCATCTCTGTTTTATGGTCAACAAAATTCTGGTGACACCCGAGTCGGGAAGCGTCTGCACAAGAACATTGAACGCCCTCGAGACTTTGGAAGTGACACCCTGAAGTTACGGATAACGCAGTTGCATTCTTCTGATCAGTTTGATCCGAATAAAATGTACGATCAGAATCAAACATAAAGCTGGAAATTCATTTGCGGTCTCTCTGCCTATGCAAGTTGAAGAAATTTAAGACCTGCTCAAATGCTCATTTATTGTTTGAGTGAATGGGATAACACTATAATGGGATTCCTGTGACGCCGCACTGGTGGCAAGACCAGGTATCGCTCGGCTTTCAGTTCGTTTTGGATCTAGTCTATCCAAGTTCCTGGTCGTCATGAGCTTCGATTTTACTTGCCTATAAAAATGACGCAACCACTCGCTTGAAGAGAGAGGATATCCTGCAAAGTCTGACCGGTATTGCCGCCGGAGAGGCCGCCCGCCTCGAAATTGAGAGACCGTGGCGATGGCTGAAATCCTCAATTTTCGTGCTGGGAAACCGCCATACTAACCGTAAGGAAATCTGCAGAATATAACCAAATGAAATAACAGAACAGGCAAAGATTAAAGAAAAAATTAGAAAAGAATAGTCTCCCCTTAATAAGGCAAACTCCTCCTCACAAAATTACATCGAAATTCTCCCTTCTCTAACCGTAACAAAACCTAACAAGGTCGGCGCTCATTTCCCTCCCCCTGCTTCAATTCGCAGGTCCGAGAGAATGCTCGCTCATCCAAAGAAAAGAGTGATCGCTCGCTCCGTAGGATGCTTAGAGCTCATCGTGCGAGTCATCCTCATCAGTTGATCCACCGCCTGGAGCCCCACCAGACCTCTGGTACACCGCAGTGATGATCGGGTTGCACACAGCCTCAACCTCCTTGAGCTTCTCCTCGTAGTCCTCCTTCTCAGCGCTCTGGTTGTCGTCGAGCCACTCGAGGGCGTCCTTGGTGGCAGTCTCGATCTTGTCCTTCTCGTCTGCCTCGAGCTTGTCAGCCAGCTTGTCCTTGTCGTTGATCTGGTTCTTCATGTTGTAGACGTATGTTTCGAGGCTGTTCCTTGCATCAATCTTCTCCTTCACCTTCTTGTCCTCCTCTGCAAACTCCTCCGCCTCCCGGACCATCCGTTCTATCTCCTCCTGGCTGAGACGGCCCTTGTCATTGGTGATGGTGATCTTCTCTGACTTGCCCGTGCCCTTGTCCTCTGCCTTCACATTGAGAATACCATTGGCATCGACCTCGAAAGTCACCTCAATCTGAGGAGTTCCCCTATTTGATGGAAAAATGACAGCTTGGTGATTCCACTGCGGCAATGTTAACTGGAGAAAAGCCAGACCGTCCACAAACAGATTATTCACAAAACAGCAATAAAACGCATAAATACCTTGGTGCTGGAGGAATTCCACTCAAGTCGAATTTCCCTAGCATCCTACAGTCCTTTGTCAGACTCCTTTCACCTTCAAAAACCTGGTCAAAATTAAAGAAAGAGTTCAGCAACAACCAACACAATCAGATTGTACAGCAGAAAAAACTTTGGACAGGGATAATGANGCACAATCAGATCATACAGCAGAAAAAACTTTGGACAGGGATAATGAATCAAATTATACAGCAGAAAAAAACTTTGGGCAGGGATAATGAATCGGACACTTTTCAAATCGTCTACAAAAGCTATCAATCAATAAGAGCAACACAATCATACCTGGATAGAAACTGTGGTCTGTTGGTCCTGGTAGGTGGTGAAAACTTGAGATTTCTTGGTTGGGATGACTGTGTTCCTTGGAATCAACTTGGTCATCACTCCGCCAACAGTCTCAATACCAAGGGTGAGAGGAGCCACATCCAAAAGAAGAATATCTATATTTATGAACCAAAATTAACACATTAGAAATTTCAACCAACTACCTTCAAGTTTGAGGGTATAACATTCAGAGAGAATAAGGTGAAACCAAGAATGCAAGATATAGTACCTTTAGTTTCTTCACCACCCTCACCACTCAAGATGCTTCCTTGTACAGCAGCACCATAAGCAACAGCCTCATCAGGGTTAACACCCTTGTTTGGCTCCTTCCCATCAAAGTAGTCCTTCAGAAGCTGTTGGACCTTGGGGATCCTAGTGCTTCCGCCAACAAGGACAATCTCATCAATCTGGCGCTTCTCCAAGCCGGCATCTTCCATGGCCTTCTTGACAGGTCCCATGGTCTTCCTGAACAGGTCGTTGTTCAACTCTTCGAACCTAGCCCTGGTGAGTGGCTCTGAGAAGTCGATGCCATCAAAGAGGGACTCAATTTCTACACGGACTTGGTGTTGGCTGCTAAGAGCTCTCTTCGCACGCTCAGCTTCCCTCCTCAGCTTACCAAGAGCCCTGTTGTCCTTGCTGATGTCTTTATTGTGCTTCTTCTTGATCAGCTTAATAAAGTACTCCATAATCCTCTGATCAAAGTCCTCGCCTGCAAGAGATAAGGTTTTCAGCCAGTTGGACCATGAACAAGAAGGAAGTCTTATCAACCAAGATGAGAAACAAACTCACCCCCCAGGTGAGTGTCACCGTTTGTTGCAAGAACCTCAAAGACACCGTTGTCAATTGTCAAGATACTGACATCAAATGTACCACCACCCAAGTCAAACACAAGGATGTTCTTCTCACCACCTCTCTTGTCCAGACCATAGGCTATTGCAGCAGCAGTTGGCTCATTGATAATTCTAGCAACATTCAATCCAGCAATGACACCGGCATCCTTGGTGGCTTGCCTCTGTGCATCATTGAAGTAAGCTGCAAATTGGATGAAGTATTAGTATCAATAGAAGTATGAGAGTAACAAATTGAAACTAATTTAAATGGAAAATAAGTTGTAAATATTATGCCCTGCACACCTGGAACAGTGACCACAGCATCCTTTATTTTCTTCCCAAGGAATGCTTCCGCTGTTTCCTTCATCTTAGTCAAAACCATGGCACTTATTTCCTCAGGACTGAAGACCTTGGTCTCACCGTCCTTGATCTTCACTTGAATGTAAGGTTTACCATCTTTGTTGACAATCTTGTATGGGACAAGCTTCATGTCCCTCTGGACCTCCTTGTCATCAAACCTGTCAGAATATAACTCAATTAGGTGCAATGCCATTAAATTACGCATTAGAATATCTCCCACAAAGTTTACTTACTTTCTTCCGATGAGTCTCTTCACATCAAAAACGGTCCTCTCAGCGTTGACAGCTGCCTGGTTCTTGGCAGCCTCACCTATCAGTCTCTCGCTATCAGTGAATGCAACCCATGATGGAGTGATTCTGTTTCCTTGGTCATTCGCTATGATTTCTACATGACCGTTCTTGTAAACACCCACACATGAATAAGTTGTACCAAGGTCAATACCGATGACTGTCCCCAACTTAGTGGCCTCCTCCTTTGCGATTGAAATTGCAAACAGACATCCTGTTACAATATCAAGTTTATATATAAGCAAAAATCACATGCCCCAATCCTGAAGTGGTATGACAGAACCTACCGTGCATATCGTAGTCTAAAGTGGACTGAAATAGTTTAGTAATAGAATACCAAGAGATTGAAGAAGTGTAAAAACAGAATACCAAGAAATTGAAAATGATTATCATTCATGGGCAAAGTACCAAGCAGTTAAGTGTAGAACTCAAAACTACAAATTAGACCGCAATGAGAGCAAACCAAAAATTTCAACCATAATCATATTTGATTATGCTGGCAAAATTCGTTCATGTGAAATTTCAAGTTGAAAAACCATGATTATGTCAACGGAAAACGCCTTAGATGTGTTGCGTTGTCGCATAACAAACAAGAAAGAGAAGAGTTAGATTTGGTTTTGTTACTATACAAGCATCCACCAAACATCGGTCCTCATACTGACGTGAAAATTTGGCAATATCGAACAACAGAGAATAAAAAAAAAAGCTCCGATCACTTCTGTGTATTTTTCTTTCTCAATCTCCAAGATCAAATCCAAATGTAACGGTGTATGGGAAGTTCCATCCAAAATTGCCATTTTTGCGATTATACAAAGATATAACATCATCAGGCCACTTAGATCCGGAAAACGTACGCCTCCAGCTTCACATAGAACGCAAGAGTATCACGGCCAAATCATGAACGTGATCTGAATGTATCAGAATGAACAACACTTTCATAGGAAGAGCTAACAACTTATCCAAACAAATGCTAAAACAATATGACAAGCTGGATCTAGTGCATTCCATCAGGCTACATCAGAACCGGCACCATCTAGCAGCAAAATAGAGCAGATCTGATGCACTGAAAATGAAGCTTTTACCGAAAAGCAGAATGGACAGGACGATCAACGAGCCGCGAGCTCCTCGCGAGCCAGCCATGGCGCTTCCGCTCTGCCGCCTTCCCCTTCGACTAGCTCTCCTCTCACGAGCTCAAATCTAGAAGTTTCGAGGAGATATCTGGAAAGCCGAGTTATCGTTCTGAAGCTAAAGCACTAGGCATGAGGACTCGAGGTTAATATACTGAGAGAAGGGGCTCCCCTTTCATCGTCCGGTTCCACCGAATGGGAGAAACATGTCATCGTGGATGACGTGGACTAATGAAATTTCGGGAAGGGGAAGGGTAGCCAATGGGATTGCGTCTTGCGTTGGGAACATATTGGCCGTTGGATTCACAATTGCATGACGTGTTGAGATCTCAGCAGTTTGCACACTGTTCTTAGGGGGCGCCGATTGTGCTTGGCACTTGGGCCGTGCCTTGCTCCGCCGTAATGGAAACGTCGTCGCTTTAGGTCCGTCCATCCTGGCGCTCAGCTCCTTAGGACATAGGCCGAGTAGGCCCGCCATCGTCCGAAGACAGCGGCTCATTAAAGCCCAACCAATGAGAGAAACAAAATGACAAAAAAAAAAAGAGAGCCATTTTCGCCCGTGCGTCAACTACACGCAAAGTACTTCCTTGATCGAATACATCTCCGCGCCCGACGATTCTACACGTGGCACACGCAACGGAATAACAGTAATTCTTGGGCTAATGTATGATTAAATGTAAATTAATTAAAATTTATTAAACTTCGAATACCTTATAAGTTTGACCGAAAAAATTATATTATATGCGGATTTACTTAATTTGAGATACATTAGTTAGTTAGGTTTCATTTGTAGCGTAGATATATGTGCAAGAGGACACATAGAATNTTATAAGTTTGATCGAAAAATTATTTTATATGCGGATTTACTTAATTTGTGATACATTAGTTAGTTAGGTTTCATTTGTGGCGTAGATATATGTGCAAGAGGACACATAGAATCAAACGGTCACTATCCACGACCAGCGCCTCACCTTTAAATTTGAGCCGTCCATTGACCCTTCCTCGAAAATGTGAACCCTGTTTCTCCTCCGGGCTTGCTCTGTACAGTGTAACCTCACTACGGAGCCACAAACTAGACTCTCTCTCTCTCTCCCTTTCTTTTTTTTTTCATTTTCATTTTTTGCAAGAACCAAGTACATGGAAACCCTAACTTGATCAGAATCTCATGCAATGGCGTTCGCCTCTCCATCGACTCTGACCTTCTCGGCCTCCTTCCGCAGCAGCCCCGCCGAGTGCACCCTCGTCACCCGCTTACCCGCGGCATCCCTCTCCCTCGGCCACCGATGCCAAGCCCTAACTCAGCACCCTACCCGTCGGCTGGCCGTTTCGTCGCGGTTCAACTCGTCTACGCCCTCCGACCCCAGGGGTTCCGTCTCACCTGACAACGGCGACGTACAGCACGAGCTTCTTCACATGCTCTCCGCCCGGCGCCAGAGGAGGGGATCACTGGTGTTTGTCACGCTCCCGGCGGATGCGGTGGGCCCCACGGCGGGGCAGGTACGACGGCGGAAGGCCATGGCTCAGTCCTTCCGAGCCCTGGCGGCGGCTGGAGTCGAGGGGGTGGTGATAGAAGTGTGGTGGGGGCTTGTGGAGAGGGAGCGGCCTGGGGTTTACGACTGGCTCGGGTATTGGGAGATTGTGGCAATGGCAAGACAGTGTGGATTAAAAGTTAGAGCGGTTATGGCATTTCATCAATGTGGCACAGGACCTGGTGATCCTCAGTGGTTAGTGATATTCCAAGAAGTTGCTTTTTTATCCTTCTCCTTCCTGGATTCAGTTTGTCTCCGGTGATTTGACAGACAGCTCAGTGATTTGCATGCGTCCTCTCGTGAAGTCGTTCGAGTTGTTTGTTTGATATAAATTTTTTTTAAGCTCCATTAAAGTCCTTCACGTGCGGCCTTCTTTGGTAGATAATCAGACCATTCCGACGTCCAACCAGAAGAAATGTTCAAACCTAAGGAATAACCTATGACATTAGTAGTTCTGTTGCTTGGCTGCTTTGAGCTAGTGTTAGTCAGTGTCTAATCTAATGACGCTTCTGTAAGGGAGTATTTCAAATATAAGTGAAGGAAATCTAGAGTGAAGAACCTTGCATTTTGAGCAATGAAATGCACCATTTTTAGATGCAATGGCTAATCAAGTGAAGGTTTTACCTTTTGATGTGTTATATCTACCCTGTCAAATTTTCTGCTATAAGCAATTGAGGTGTTTTTAGATTCTCTTCTATGCTAAAGAGTTGTCTTTGAATTTGATTGGCCAAGTAACGTTCATGCATGTAGTGCTTAAGGGAAATCTATTGTTGAAGATATGTTTACTTTCTTGGCAATGGTCCCTCTGTCTCTATAAATAAAGATGTTCCCTTTATTACGGATTAGGTCTATGCTTTCTGTTACATTGTAGACATTGTTATAATATTTCTTCCTTTGGGCTGTTGAAGGATACCTCTTCCTCAATGGGTTCTCGAGGAGATTGACAAAAATCCCGATTTAGCATACTCTGATAGATTTGGAAGAAGAAATATGGAATATATTTCACTAGGATGTGATATTCTTCCAGTGTTGTGTGGAAGATCACCAGTTCAGGCATATACGGATTTCATGAGAAGCTTCAGGGATGCTTTCAGACCTTTGCTTGGAGATGTCATAACAGTACGATGGTCCTTTGATTTTTCTTTTCAATTGCTACTTTTGTTATAGCAAGTAATTGTTGGGTTTTATTTTTGTATCAATTTGGTTACCAGGGAATTCAAGTAGGGATGGGTCCAGCTGGTGAACTAAGGTATCCTTCGTGCCCTTCCCAGAAGCTGATGTGGGCATGGCGTTCAAGAGAGCTTGGAGAATTTCAATGCTATGATAAGGTGCTGGGTTCAAAAGAAACATGATAAAATAGAACCCTGAATAGATCGGTTCTGCCAAAATGCTCCTGTCTATTTAATAGTCCAGTTCCTTTCTGCCATTACTTTAGTAAAAAGGCATACTTCACTTTCTGTTTCCTCTTCCCTTGCGTTACCATTTTTTTCCCTTTTCTATTGTCATATCAATTCATTTGTTTGGCTGCATTGGTCTTTGCAGTACATGCTTGCATCTCTAAATGCTTGTGCACAAGAGATTGGAATGCCTGAATGGGGAAATGGGGGCCCTATCAGCGCCAGTAATTTGATGCAGGATCCGGAAATGACTGAATTCTTCAGAAGCGAAAATGGTTCTTGGAATTCTCCCTATGGCAAATTCTTCCTTGAGTGGTACTCAAGAATGCTGATAATGCACGGGGAGAGGATATGCAGGGAAGCTAAGACCATCTTTAATGGCATTGAAGTGAACACTTCAGCAAAAGTTGCTTCCATTCACTGGCACTATGGGACACAATCTCATCCCTCAGAATTAACTTCAGGCTATTATAATACTTCTAAAAGTGATGGGTACCTCCCAATTGCTCGGATGTTTGGAAGATATGGGTTCACAGTCTGCTGTACCTGTTTCGAGATGCAGGATGAAGAAGAGAAGCAGATTAACCCAGTCAGTAGCCCTGAAGGATTTCTCAGGCAGCTCCTATTAGCTTCCAGGGCTTGTGATGTGCCCCTTGAAGGTGAAAATTCTGCTGCACATTTGGACGACAGATCCTTCAAGCAGGTACTTAAGATGTCCAGGTCCTACTCTGAGGGAGTAGAGTGGTCTTGCTTTGCATTCAACTTTGTCAGAATGGACAAGAACCTGTTCGAGTACCAAAATTGGGTCCGATTCACCCGGTTCGTGAAGGAAATGTCTGTTGCCAAAATTTTTCGAGCCAGATTAGGTTCAGCAGATATCCACGCTTCCACAACTGATTCTTGGAGAGCTGGATTTGCATTTGCCTGCAGTTGAGGAATTCTCAGCTTCGAAAAGGTCCAGTAATTATTTCTACTTCCATGCATTCTCATCATGTGAATTCCATCACTCATACACGACTTCTCGGATTAATTGATATGAAATATGTAGTAATACCCCCATTTTTCTTATTCACCTACTGATGCTATCTATGTATGCGCATCCAAGGAGAGACTGATTTATTTGATGTACGAGTATACATTATGGCCATCCCATAAATTTTAGAAATGGTTGGCTTTCAACATGATGAGCAAGATCAGTGTTTTTGCATGCCGTATTAGTCGCATGAGTCATGGTCGCTGTGATCTGTTCAATTCTGCAAAACCAGCCCAGTTGGATGCGAAGTCAGATTCTGTAGGTAGCTTAGTTGCAGGTACCGTTTTTGCAATTTGGCTATATTTCTGAGCTCTCATTCACCCGTTTTGAACCCTTCACTCTGGATTAGAGGCCAATTATGTGCTGTAATACAGCCGGTATTTATGCGGTTGAGAAACCATGTATTGTGTGCTGCACCACCACGTAGTCGAACAAAACAACCAAGTCAAATTGATATTCGGCTAAATGAAATTAAAATTATTATATATATATATTCTTGCCTGGCTTTTCACAACCTCTAATAAGAAGCAACCACTCGAATTTACTTACTTAGAGGTCTGTTGGAGTCTGAGAAATTGCATGTAGCAATCCCCTCTTGCTTACTCCAAAGGGCCGAAGGTGCGCAAGCTGTCTTAATTGGAGGGGGAGGGGAATGGGAGTGAGGGTTATGAGTAGACAAAAATATATCTCATTGTTGGAAGTTTGAAAAACATAAATGGTCTATTTTACCCTTTATGGTCTCCCTCTACCCTTTTAACGATGAGAGTAATTCTTGAAATTTTTGTTATGATAATTATACCTATATAAAGATAGGGATATAATATAAATTTAATAAAAATGATAGAATGGGTATATTGATTAACAAAAGCATGGTAGTATAAAATTATAGAATTAAAAGGGCTAAAATGACAATGTCATTCCATCCCAACCCATTTGTTCATACCATCCATGACGTAAGTGTCAAAAGGATGAAAAAAAGAATCAATAGATAATTAATTAATGGGAAAAGAATCAATAGATAATTAATTAATGGGAAGAGAGCCAGAGGGAGCAATGGTGAACTCGACCACTGTGTCAGAACCCCCACAAACAAACACCCCCTTGCATCAGAAGCTGTCATGTCCCATTTGATTCACAGAGATGCAAAGTCCCAACCAATTTCCAAAAATTAATTATATATTACAAAGTTGGACGAATTCTTCAGATGGAAGCTCAAAATTCAACTTCTGACTCTCGCCTAAGCACATGCCAAGAACCTTACGACACTTCTACGACAGCAACTACCTCGCTTGCTCGGGTAGAAGGGTCGCAGACTACTCTCCGGAGCTCTCACACGAGCTCCCGAGATTGGCCATCCCATCGTGGACTAACAACCTAATCATTTTGCAACAGGAAGACCGCCAGATGTCGACACATTCTTGCCAGTCGGCGTCACAGGCAACCAGAACCCACTCGTGGTCGCCGTCGAGGTACTTCACATGGAAGGTGCCCACCTCTAGCTTCAACCTATCTGCCACTTGCTCCTTCAACTCCACGATGCTGGAACTCAGAGAGATTCGGAACCTTATTACTATGTCACCCCTGTATGTGGCCTTTATAGTAATGCTCTCCGTGTCCCGTCTTGCTGGTCCTTGGGCAGTTACTGCTCGAGGAAGTGGAAGGGGGCCTATGGGCTGCTTGGAGCTCGAATCTTCCAACGGAGTACCTGCCACTGAAGGGCATAGGTTTACCAAGTCCTTCGAGCTCCCTGCATCTTCTAAGAGCAATCTCCCAAAAGGTCCTTGCGCTTCTGTTGTTGGGAGACCATTTGGTATGAGAGAGCAAGCAGATGAGAAGTTCAGATCCTCGGAGGACTCAATAAATGGCAAATCAGGAGAGACCCTAAGTCTCGGGCATGGCAGAGAAGGTTGTTTCTTTGGAGGAGATGAACCAAAACTTACACCTTCATATGTGGGGCTTCCTTGGCATGANATTCTCTGGAGGAGATGAACCAAAACCTACACCTTCATATGTGGGGCTTCCTTGGCATGAACCGTGAGAAGTGGGCGTCCCACAGCTTTCCTCGCTTGATCCACTCCCATTTTTGGGCTGGTTCGAACCCTTGAAGAGTTCGGGCATGCCCCCAACTCCGTTCTGCTCGCATATAAGCTGCTCTTGACTCAAAATTCGTTGCCCAAGCCGACTCTGGGCAGCAGCCTCTCCCTCACTTCCTGGTGTTCTTGGACTGGGTGACTTGATGACCTTCTCGCTATGCAGTTCAGGTGGAATCTTTTCTATTGGGTTAGGTTCATTGGACTCTTTCAAGCTCGAAGGCCATGAGATTGAACCAACAGCAACAGGAAGAGGACGGCTGGCGAGAGAGCTCAGCCCAAATGCTTCATCTGAACCTTGAACAGACTCCATCACACGCTTCAGCTTAGAGAGGGAACGGTTTACTTTGTTGATCTTGCGAGACGGCCATCGGGAAATACCATGCTGCCGACATATCCGCTTCATGGTAGTTGGACAAACTGGGAAAAGAAATACAAAATCATGACTAGCAATAGAAAAGAAGATCAGAATAGTCAACAACTCGTAGTAAATCAATCGAGCAATACAGCATGGAAATAATCATACCACCAAGGCTCTTTTCAGCATCTCTCAGGCTGCCTGCAAAGTACTGTTGGAGAACATCAAGACTAATCTGTTTCTCTGCTTTCCCACGTTTTCTCTGTAATTTCTTCACTGGTTTCTTGTTATCTAAGCAAGGAACAGGATTTCCATTTACGACGAGTTGAACATTCTTTTCGCCAGTACCAACCACCACCTGACTTGGTACATTCACCTGATCTGGATCCCTTCCAGTCTGTGGAATGTTACACCGCAAGCCAGATGTAGCTAATTCCACTCCACTGTCATGCACTTGAAGAGGCCCAAAAGTATTATTTGTATCAAGCCTCTTATTCACGGAAGAAGCTTGAATAATTTCAATAGACTTATCCTCTTGCTCAAGTTCTTTCCCTGACGCAACTCTGAGGCTCTTAAAGTGCTGCTTCATGGTCCACAGTACAGATCTCAACAGATTCTCCTGCTCATAGATGTCTATGATGTTTGGAGGCAGAAAGAACTCCAAGACATACTCATCATTTCCTGTAAAACTGCTCCTCAAACATATCGCAAAACAGCTCATTAGTCCAAACATGCGAGCGTAGTGGACCAAAGGGTATTCTTTCTTGCAAAACTGGGTAACATCTCTGCAGAAACATGAGCTATGGGACAAGAAAGCCCTCCCAGCAACTCCCTGTCCTTTCTGCAAGTGGTGCTCAGCACAGGCTTCCCGAAATCCCCAGATATGGGCATCCACTACATAGTATGCCACATCAGTAGTGGACATGCAAACCTGTCCCATGCAGCTGCCATCAAAGCTTGAGCAGCTCTTCTTAAGGCCACCTCCATCAGTGAGCACACTCCGGTACCTGCAGGGTACCCATGTCTGGGCCAGTGGGAGCTTGTGTGTTTCACACACCACCGTGAGTATCTCAAGAATGTCGGACAATGCAGCTTGGCGACCTTTATTGCATATCTGGGTTCAATAGCCGTTGATTGTCAGTACAGGGTAGCAGAAAACTGGACCTCTCAGGTCTGATTGTACAAAACTGCTCCTATATTTCATGGTATATGCAAGATTCTGCTATCATAGTAGCTCAATAATTTAATACGTCTTTTCAAGTCTGACATATGTCCTCGCTTTCCTCATCTTTTGCCTAGTATTCAGTTTCTCTTTTTGAGACAACCTCAAGGTAAATGAAAAGAGAACTGATTCAGCTATCTACCAAAACAACCGTAGATTTTCTGGCATTCGATTTCAAATCAGCATCTGCCTCACTTTCTCAGACAGGAGTAAATCAATCTGCCAAATGTAAAAAATGTCTTTTGTGGAGCAAAATACGTAACTGTAGCATCTAGAAGGTATAGATCAGAAGATCTCCCTTAAGTCAGAAACTCCGAGATTGGAAACATGTCCCTCTAAAAAAGGGAAGAGCCAATACAGGAACAAAATACAACCAAATAACATAGCTCACCTGCGTGTTCGAGTGCTCCAGTATCTCACAACTTCTCAAGTTCACCGCCTGCAAAGAAACTGAAACTATATTACTGCAAAATCTCAAAATTTTCAGACGGACAAAAGACTAAGACCCATTCCATCAGAGCTACTATTGCAGTTCGATGATGAAGAAACCCAACCTCGAGAGCTCTGCAGACTTTATCAACATCAGGTGCAAAATTGATCTTCCGGGAGGTCATTATAAGTTCAAGGACACCAACACAGCACTGCCCCAAAGGCTCAAAAACAGGCAAAGCCAAACTCCCACGAACATCGTACTGAAGTGCATGATTAAGCCGAGAATACTCCTTGCTTGTGTAATACTAAACATTCGGGGTCCACTCAGGTAGTTTCTGCCTGAAAACACGGCCAGGAAGCCCAAGCTCCCCATCTTGTACTGGTGGAGTCCATTAGTGTTGGGATTGAGAACAAAGGGTTGGCCCATAGTTGTAAGGACGTAGCGGCCTCCGTTCTCAACTGGCGCCCATACCTGAGCAAGGACGTGTTGCTCGGAGGATTCTTTCAAGTAACGCAGAGCTTGAGTCATTCTTTCTTTTATTATGCAGTAGTCGTCCGGTTTCTCTAGTGGTGTCACCCCTAGAAATGGGGATGGCTGCTTCTGGGTCTTATGATTTTCCGCGATGTTCTCCTGTTCCAGATTAGCAGCACCTAAATTCCATACGAACTGTTTCGTCAATAGACTGCTTAGAAAGAAATTATTGTTGATGCTTATTTATGACAACAAAGGGTAACTAAACATAAAATGGATCGCGGAATTATGGAATCATATCATATGCTTCCTAGTATAGAATCAAACAATCAAAATTATGATTTCTCCCAAACAGGAAATGATACGTGGAAGAAAATCAGTAGTTCTAAAGAGAAGACGAGCATCAGAGAGAACAAACTTCTAAGGAACAGATTGGCCCAATCGCGGCCATTTCTATATTTGGTTGGAAACCTCAAGACTGATAAAAGGTAAAAGGCTCATATGCAAAGAGAGAGAGAAGTTAGAAAGCGAAAACAAGAAAGGGACAAGACAGAATTAGAAAGTCCAAATTTTAGACGACAAGCAAGGAAATTTGATTGACCATCAAAATCAAAAGCAGCATGTAACAGGGATTCAACTTCTATTGGTTACTGAAATCGGGTAAAGAAAAGGAAATTGATCCCATTAAGCAGACTGGGGGAAAACATGAAGTCAAACTCTCAAAAATATCAAATCCCTGCTCAATAAAAACCAACCCCACATGTGGGGGAAGAAACAAGCTTGACACGCTCACTAACATGTGAGGAGCCGGGGATAGTCGGAGAGGAGGAACCCCACGTTGCCAGCAGCGGAGGAGGATGGGAGATTCTCGTCAAGGCCATCGGAGAAGGCCCAGAGAGGGGGGCAAGGCTGCTCGGTGGAGGACATCAGGGAAGGGGACATGGGATTTGCGGCGAGGAAGAAGGGCATCTGGTCAAGCGGCCAGGAGCAGTCGAGGTCCATGATCGACTCCCTTGCAGGGGAAGCCCGGGGCTCCTCCTCGTCGAGGTCGGGCATGTCGTCCGCGCGAGGAAGAGGCAAGAATTCTCCTGGGAGCGGATGAGGGAAGGGGAAGAGAAGGGACAAGAAATGGGCTGTGGGGTGGCGAAAGGAGAGAGACAAAGCGAGAAGGAGGCGGAGCAATGGGAGAACATATGGAGACGAGTGTTTTTCCATCGAAAATGGAATTCAATCCAACAGGTTGTACCACTGCTGCTGCCAGTTGTACTCCCATAATCGTTGAAAAAAGTATTATCACTGAAAAGGGGAGGCTACTATCCTCTGCTCCCCCAGGACCACCCCCCAGCCTTCACATCCCACTGATTCAACCATCTATTGCTTGAGCTGATCTACGAAGTAAAGCGCCCAGTTCAAGTTTTATTGGTCATTACATATTTATATTTCTGAATATGATTATAATGTAAAATGTTGTATATATATATATATATATTGACTAGGTCTTGTCTTATATAGAATAAGGTTTCTCTTACCATTTATGATTCATTCTATTATTGTTGTCAGGAACCAGGTGGAACATAACAACAGGTCAACATTGATGGACTGTTCTTTCTAGACCCAGATATGTTTAGTTAAGAGGTTCTGGGCCTCTACTAGAGTCCCCCACTAAGGAAACCGCTAATGGTCGGTGCAAACTCAAACTCGTACAAAGCGAATCAAGTGGGGAGAGCCATGGCTCGGGGCCACCACGGTCACCTTGGGGAGATTCCCATATCCCAACAGTTAAATCGCTTTGTAAAATGTACTATTAGTAGGGTAATGCACATTCAATCAAGTGTTCTAATAATGGTGTGAATGAAGTTTTTGACGAGATATTAATAATGTGTGGTAGCAAGTTAATGATACTCAAGTTATATTATTATGATTAGTAGTAATATTTTTTTAAAAAAATTTAGAAACAAATTTAGTATGATAATAATATTATTATACTAATTTTTTATGGAAAAGTTTATTGTATTTTTTATTTTTATTATATATATAAATTTACATATGTAATTGAAAGAAAGGTGTATTATTACATGGTCAGTCGGTTCATTATGCATCCACGAAGGGAAAATTCTTTCTCATAACCTTCGCGAGCATCTAAATATATATATATATATATATATTTTTTTTGCATGATACGGAATAATTTAAAATTCAATAAAATATGAACAAAAAAAATGGTACGCACTTAGACAAGCATAATGGGTGTGACGAGAGGAGTGGCTGGTCGAAACTGTTCAACTTCAACCCCGTAATTGTAATGTATGATGTTCGGATGGGTGTGCGAGGTCATTATCGACAGTGACAGGTTAATTGGTTAGTATTAATTTATCCCAAGAGCAGATGGTCCCTTGTGCAACCCAGACGGGTGGCCCCAGTCAGCAGCTGTGTGTATTAGATGTGGTGCGGGAGCTTGTGAGTAATGAATGGTATATGTATATTATCTAAATATTTAAAACTTTAATAAATTCTAACACTTGAGATAAAATTAATGCATTAAAAAGTAAATTTCTTCCAATTAATTATATATATATATATATATTTTTTATTAATAAGGATCGGAAAAGATATGTGCCAAAGTCTACAATATTCCTTCAGAGCAAAGTGAGTGAATGAGTTGGTGTCTACTAAGGCTTTTAACATGGCTCGATTTCTTCTGAGTCAGCTACATCTTTCTCCGCATCTCCTGATTCTGCATCTGACCTGGAAGCTCTAATAATATATTTGAAAAAAAACCATTAGTCAAATAAAGAATATCAAAGATATTGAGCTAAAGCTATGCTAATCCTAGGACGCAGAAATACGATTAACTTGAGAGAGAAGAAACAACAACGCGGCATCATCGATTCATCTACCTCAAAGCTCGTAGGATGTCACCAAACAAGGTATTAACTGCAAGACGAAAAGAATCACGTTATCATGGAGAGGGATTTAAAAATTTAAAAGAAATATATACACAACTTTCACAGTCAGCAGCAAATTGATCTACAAACACGTACATACATGATTTATAAGTAGCTCATAATATATAATATAATCCTCTTTAGTCATTCCCGCAGCATAGCAGCAGTATAGCAATGGGAGGACGCAACACTTAATGGTGCATTTCCTTGAATATGGACAGAGAATTCCGTCGTTATGAACTAATAATCTGTACTCTGTTATAGTCGTAGAGGCACTTACGTTCTTTATCATACTTCTCTTCTGTGTGGTAAATCCATCTTTCACCTTCTCTCACCACTCGGAACCTCCCCTCAAAATATGCTTTTGTATAGACAATCTCTATCTTCCTCCGTTCAGCCGCTGAGCTCAACCCTCCTTCAGGCACCCCACTCATGCGCTCACAGTTGGCAATTTCCAGGAACGAAAGATGAGGCAGGGCTCCTTCCGCTACCTTCCATCCCTCCAAGGATGGCAGCCGATCCAGAACTAGGGTTCTCAGTTGAGGAAAGCCTCGTGAAGAACAGGTCATCTCCTTCCCCGCAAAGGCAGCCTCCTGCAACCGGAGGGCAATCAGGTTCTGCAGCTTCTCCAGCTTTGGCATTGGGTCCTCCTCCAGCTCAGACTGGGCTAGGGATAACTTCCTAATTCTGTCCGGAAAATTCTTGTCCACTGGCAACTTCTCTATCCGTCCGTCCAGGAATAGGTCGCATGGATGACGATAGCCTGATAATTGTTCCATATTTGATTCCGAAAATTCCCCATAGATACTAAAGGATGTGCAACGGAGGCGTCTGAATGTTATCTTACCAACTTTAAGCACTTGTTCCAACCCCACCTCGGACGGAGAAAATGCCAATTTCCGAAGGTTGAGGAGTTTATCTAGATCATCCACCTCACAGCTGCTCGGACAAAAATTTTTCAAAGTTTCCAGGTTCTTCAAACTGTGCAATTGCAACTTCTCTGAGCCGCTTACGGAGAATGCTTCTGGAAGGTAGAGAAGTCTCAATCTTTTCATCTTCCACAGAACGTTGGGAACCTGGAGGGAACAACAGACTCGTAAATCGAGAATTTCCATGCATGCAAGGTTTCCCAATGACCCTGGAAGCTCGTTAAATTCCGTGCCCCTCAAGTTCAAGTACCGTAGATGGACCAGACCTCCCACAGACTTTGGGAGATCTGCTCCCAGTCCCCGATAAAAACCAAGTTCCAGGTCAAATAGCCTGAGAAATCTGTGGTTCGCAAAAAGAGTTTCCATTTGCTCCAAGCCTACTGCCGGTATCAATTCAGGACAAAACAACATAGGAATTCCCCATTGCCCCCAGCTTGCTCCCACACGCCATTCACGGTCAAAAAGGAGAAGAGCTCGGAGGTGTGAAGTTTCTCCGAGATTTGATGTCACTAAAGGAGGATACTCTTCCACGCCTTCCTCACTGCCATGATCCAAGTGCACGGACAGCCTTCGAACCTTAAAATTTGAAGAAGGAGAACTGTCAGTCAGCTCATTGACATTCCGGAGATTTATGACCTCGAGAAAGTTCTCCTCCTTCGCTTTTGAGATGCAGAGATCTCGCATAAGATCGTGGAGATGGCAAGTCTTGATCTTCCCTGTTGATTTCGACACCTGTGCTGCTTGAACCAATCCTCGGTTGACCAGTTCACTTAGGGTCCGCTCTGCAACGTCCTTGACCGAAGCCTCTCCCTTTAAACGTGCTTTGGATGCAAAGAAACCTTCGGCAATCCACATGTGAATGAGCCTCATGGCAGGTATAGGTGCATCTTCAGGAAAACTCGCGAGATAAAGGAAGCATGGTTTCAAACGGTAGGGCAGATCCTTGTAGCTCAGCTCCAGAACTTTTGATACTTTGATATTGCCCTCCTGTAGATCAAGGTCGATGTTCTTTTGAACTGCTTTCCACTCGCTCAGCGTCTCCTTCCTTGCTAGGACTCCACTGAGGACAACTATAGCCAAGGGCAGACCTCCGGTTTGTCTGAGCATATTCCTTCCCAAACTCTCCATATCTTTGAGGATGGATGAATCTGTAAATGAAAGATGACCGAATGAATGAATCCCAGAAAATGTAGTCAAGCCATGCACTTCTGTTCTTAGATGTAACGACGTCGGTGATCACATCTACAACTACTTAGCGTCGCATTTATCTTTGTTTAGTAGGAAGAAGCTACGGAGATAAATGGAATATATATTCCTTAAATCATTTTTCAAAAGAATCTCATTCCATAACATGAGTACGAAAATTCTATCCTAATAGAATGCATGTAATTGCTTTTAAAAATACAATTAAGTGAAATAAAAAGGAAAAAAAAAACACTCATCCTCGATTCCATTATCTTTCAATTCAATTGCACCAGTCGTAATCTTAGGATAAATAAATTCTATATTTCTTTTGATTATTAATCACATGTGAATTCCCATACTTAGTACGTACCAACCATTTTTTTACCCTCTCGAATTATGAAAATATTTTTATCTTCCTGAACTCTATTATATGCACGATTTCCCATCCGGATTAACGTTCAAAATTGTTAATCACCGTTCATTTGAATTAAAACATATACTTGACCTCATTCAAATTAAAAGATTTATTTAAAAAAACAATTTTAAAGGAAGGAAAAAGAAGAAGAGGAGGAGCAGGGAGCACGAATCCTCAACACTGATGTTAGCTCAGCACTGATGCTATCAGTGTTGGATAGTTTAAGAAGTTGATGTTCGTTAAGATTTAGTAGTATACATAGAGCATGCAAGGAATAAATATTCTTTTAAGCACACATATTTAAAAGTGGATTTTTAATCACAGGATCGCATGAGAGTGGACTAAATCACCATTCACAAAAAGTACGAAAAGAAAAGAAAAGAAAATTCCTCCGGCTAACCGACAACCTGCTCACGGGAGGGCACGTTCCCGGCATCAAAGATCGCCAACAATCTCCCTTGATGCGATGGAATCAGAGGCGGTGTCTTTCATTTGTTTTTAAAATTAATTAAATTATATTATAAATACAGTTGATTTTAATTGAACTGACTGATTTCAATCGAATCAACTAATCCAATTGAACCGATAAAAAAATCATTCAATTTAAAATTATATATATATATATATAAAAGAAATAGAAATCCATTGTAATATACTCAACGTATTACTATTCTTCTTTTATATCTCATTTAACTACTAAACCTTCCTTCAATTGGTATGAAGTTTTTCATCATGATACCAACACATGGAGTTAATGCATAATAAATGATTTTGGTATTGAGTGAGGTGTTTAGAATGCTCCTTATTGAATTATTTCAATTTTAATTATTATTTTATTTTACTCGTATTTGATTATATGATACTCTTTTTTCTTTGATGCACCTATTTTATTTTACTAAACTTTGTATTTGTATTTATGTTTTTATGTTAAACTTAGAGTTAATATGATTGTTATATTAAGAATTTTTTGTTATAAATAAGTATTAAGTATATAGCATCATATTAATTTATTGTTAATATTATACTATTACTATTATTTATTAGAATATACAATTCAACCAATAATCTCGTGAACCCATATTTTGAACTGTTTTCAATTATCTGATTCAATTTTAAAAATTATGATTTAGATGTGAATGATAAGGTAGGCGTGTGTGTGTGTATATATATATATATATATACATATATGTAGTTTTGGTAGGATTCTGAATTGATATAAAAATTGGGGGACAAATGCCATATTCTCGCCTTTCTGATTTAAAGACGTCATAATGCACGTGTTATAAATGAAAACAAAAAGATCTAAAGGATAAATTTTAAGAATTACTTATTCATGGCGATCGAGTGGTTAAGAGAGTTAACGGATGCAGGCGGTTACCGTCTCTTCCAGGAAAGGCTTTTCTCTTCAGCAACTTCCAGCTCTCCGTTTCAGACAGAAACCGAGGCACATGGACGAAACAGTACTGTGGACCAACGTGATTCGCTATCTCTCGGTTGCGTGCGGTCAACAGGATCTTGCTGCGCGTGTTTTCTTTCACGGGGAATGCAGCCTTGAGATCGTCCCAAGCTTCAGTCGTCCAGATGTCGTCAAGAACCACAAGGCATCTCTTCTCTTGCTGGGCCTTGTATAAGCCTTCGTACAGCTCCTGCTCCGTCATCTTAGGGATTTCCTCCCTTTGTTTAGGCATGAGCTTGATGAGAATTTCGATCAGAACTTCTTTCACCTGGTACTGCTGAGACACGCATGCCCAAGCAAAACCGTCGAACTTGGGCCTGACCTCTCCGTGAGAGTAAACTTTCTTGGCTAGTGAAGTCTTCCCGAGACCACCCATTCCACAGACACAAACAACACGGCAGTCACTTCCACTCGACACCACCTTCCCCACAATTTCCTTTAAACTGTCCTCCATCCCGACAAAATCTTCCTCGACGTGGGGATGGGATTTCCTAGCCCTCTGTTGCTCCCTGTAAACAGATCTCGAGCTCTTGCCCTGTTGGTGACGTATTATGCCGTGGGTCTGCATACTCGCTCTGAGACCAGAGATGTTAGACTTAATCTCCACGATCTCATTTCCGGCTCTGTGGATATCGACGCAGACACATTTCGTCAGATAGCCAGCGAGCAACTTGAGATAATTCTCACAAGGCTCCTCCTCCCCCGTCGATGCGACCCTCAGGATGTAAGCCTCTACAACATCCTCGGCGTCATAAGCGATCTCTCTAATCTCGGAGACCCAGTTGCGGACGGCCTTGTCTTCATCTTGCCTAGCGTCAGCATCCTCCAAGAAGCATTGCATTCTCTTTAGCTCCTTCTGCAAATCTTTGACTTGGCCTTTCACTTCCAGCAGGAACTTTGCCTCTTCGATGAGCAGCTGACCGACTCGCTCAGCGATGAAAGACACAATCGACTCTGCCATCTCGGACACGAGCTGGGTGTAGGGATGAAGATCTTCGGACCTGCTTGGATTGAGACTTGAGGGTTTCAACCCAAGGCTTTGGGTAGTGGCTGGTTAGGGTGAGACATTCACTGGGTGCCCAATAAATATATAGAGGATTGCTTTGAATGCTTTCACTCCTCCTCGGTCTCCATCCTGTACTCTTTAATAATAAATAGGATTTCACATGCTCCTCTGCAGCATCTTTGTACTTTTTTATATAAAAAGTNGACATGGCCCTTCACATGCTCCTATGCAGCATCTTTGTACTTTTTTATATAAAAAGTACAAGATTCGGCATTGGAGACCGAGGAGCACGAGCCATGTGAAGGCGACGTCCAAATTTTTAGCTGTTGTAATCATGTGAAGTTACATATGTATTTAATAAATATGGGAATATGGCCGGGGCCATACTACAGTTACGAATGGCTTTTTTTTCTTCTTCTTTTTTTTCTCATTTTCACCAGGCCCCTCAAATTTTATGAATATTTCATCCTTCTCGTAATTCCAATCCATTTGAAATATCTTCAACTCTTTAATTTATTTTCAAAATTTTTCAATGATTTTATCAAGTAATATTTACTATAATCATATTAATTTTACAAGAATAGCATCGGCGATATTCAGTGGGTGCCCAATAAGTATCAAGGATTGCTTTGAATGCTTTCATTCCTCCTCGATCTCCATCCTGTACTTTTTAATGATAAATGTAATTTCACATGGCCCTTCACATGCTCCGATGCAGCATCTTGTGCTTTTTATTTAAAAAGGGTCTGCCGACCGGTGGTGAGCAATCAAGAAGAAGATGATTGGAGTTTCTATTATTGAATTTGAGTTTGCACATTTCTTTCTCTAATTATTTATATTTACATTACTTAGTGCCTTTGGGATGGATACAACATATGAGTGGTGAGCAATCAAGAAGAAGATGATTGGAGTTTCTATTATTGAATTTGAGTTTGCACATTTCTTTCTCTAATTATTTATATTTACATTACTTAGTGCCTTTGGGATGGATACAACATATGAGTGGTGAGCAATCAAGAAGAAGATGATTGGAGTTTCTATTATTGAATTTGAGTTTGCACATTTCTTTCTCTAATTATTTATATTTACATTACTTAGTGCCTTTGGGATGGATACAACATATGAGTGGTGAGCAATCAAGAAGAAGATGATTGGAGTTTCTATTATTGAATTTGAGTTTGCACATTTCTTTCTCTAATTATTTATATTTACATTACTTAGTGCCTTTGGGATGGATACAACATATGAGTGGTGAGCAATCAAGAAGAAGATGATTGGAGTTTCTATTATTGAATTTGAGTTTGCACATTTCTTTCTCTAATTATTTATATTTACATTACTTAGTGCCTTTGGGATGGATACAACATATGAGTGGTGAGCAATCAAGAAGAAGATGATTGGAGTTTCTATTATTGAATTTGAGTTTGCACATTTCTTTCTCTAATTATTTATATTTACATTACTTAGTGCCTTTGGGATGGATACAACATATGAGTGGTGAGCAATCAAGAAGAAGATGATTGGAGTTTCTATTATTGAATTTGAGTTTGCACATTTCTTTCTCTAATTATTTATATTTACATTACTTAGTGCCTTTGGGATGGATACAACATATGAGTGGTGAGCAATCAAGAAGAAGATGATTGGAGTTTCTATTATTGAATTTGAGTTTGCACATTTCTTTCTCTAATTATTTATATTTACATTACTTAGTGCCTTTGGGATGGATACAACATATGAGTGGTGAGCAATCAAGAAGAAGATGATTGGAGTTTCTATTATTGAATTTGAGTTTGCACATTTCTTTCTCTAATTATTTATATTTACATTACTTAGTGCCTTTGGGATGGATACAACATATGAGTGGTGAGCAATCAAGAAGAAGATGATTGGAGTTTCTATTATTGAATTTGAGTTTGCACATTTCTTTCTCTAATTATTTATATTTACATTACTTAGTGCCTTTGGGATGGATACAACATATGAGTGGTGAGCAATCAAGAAGAAGATGATTGGAGTTTCTATTATTGAATTTGAGTTTGCACATTTCTTTCTCTAATTATTTATATTTACATTACTTAGTGCCTTTGGGATGGATACAACATATGAGTGGTGAGCAATCAAGAAGAAGATGATTGGAGTTTCTATTATTGAATTTGAGTTTGCACATTTCTTTCTCTAATTATTTATATTTACATTACTTAGTGCCTTTGGGATGGATACAACATATGAGTGGTGAGCAATCAAGAAGAAGATGATTGGAGTTTCTATTATTGAATTTGAGTTTGCACATTTCTTTCTCTAATTATTTATATTTACATTACTTAGTGCCTTTGGGATGGATACAACATATGAGGGGCTTACCATCTCTGTGATTTGTGGGCTCCCTCAGCCACGGATTAGTAGTCCATGGCAGGCAGGGACAAGCAAATGCATGATACTCTCCTTTCTTTTCTTGTCTTTTTTAAATCTATTTATTGCATTTTCTCTTATTTAATTGGTGAGAACTGAGGATGAGGACAGTCTCTCTGTCTCTCTCTCTCTCTTCTACCTTAAGAGATGGGTACAAGCTACACTGAACGGCAACAAACATTCAAGGCAACCCCCACTGACTCTGGGCGATTTGCTCTTGATCAGGAGATAGATATATATATCTCAAAGAGAGTTCATCAGACAAAAGTGTTCGTCAACTTCACCTCTTCCGTCGCTGTGACCGAGACCAATCAACAAAAATTAGGGAAGTGGAGGCCTCGACTCTGAGTCCCACTGCCTTGTGAGAGGTCGCCAATACTAGTACTCCGGGCACGGCGGGGACCCGCAATTCGTCGATCAGTCTCTTCCAGACCGATCGAAAACTTGATCATAACTGCCGCATGTGGGGTTGTGGGTGGCACAATGGACCGTGGTCAATAACCTCTCTCAATTCTCCCCATGAGTCGAAACTTGTACAATCCCAACTTGGCCATTAGTCTCAGATCTCCAACCAGTCGATAACTTGGTTGGGGGGTGGCAGGGTTTGTGGCTTTGGGGCGGAATTGGAGTTTGAACTCGAGTGACTAACATCCAAGTTGAGATCGTAAGGTCATATTTGGTGCTACCGGCAACCTCACTTGTAGCAGTGTGGATTGGGGTTGAAGCCCCCATTGCGCCCAACTTGCCGATTTGTCTTGGACAAATTGCGGGGTAGAGGTATTATGGATCATCATCGATCTTAATCCCTAGGCGAGTGATTCTTTTCCCATGGGGAGAATTTTTTAGGGGCAAAATTGGCACTTAACTTAGAAGTTAGGATAAATTATACAGTACATCTTCAATAGACAACCAATTGCCAAAGAAGGAAGGAAGAGAGAATGCATAAGCTATTATCTCTCCTAAGAGACTCCCGAGTAATCCACGTTCTCTTGCAAAAAGAATACCCCCATGGATATTAACATTAATCAGATAAATTATACAAATCTATTTGGCTAAAATTGAGTTTTATTAATTTTAAAATATCATATTACGTGCCATATATCTGGTCTTATCACATTCTTAGTCCTAATATTATCACTGTCTATGACAGTTTTATTAACGTATGTCATGTCGACAAAAATTAAATGACGTGATACAATGACATGTCAAAAACCTATCCATGTGCTATGTCACCTAGACTCGAATAAATACAAAACGGATAGTACACATCACTTAGAGTTTAATAATAGCACGCGTCACGAACCAACTCCATTATAAGTATTACTGATTTCATTAATAAAGTTAGTAACATGGCATTGTCATGCCATGGGCCAGTGGATGATGATATGTTTCACAAGTGCAACATCTCGTCCAATTTATACTAAAGAATTGGCGCACCCATCAATATCTATACATAAAAATGATTTACTAAAGGCAAGTAGGAAATGTCTCTTAATCGTGCTGCGCTACCCTTATTCCCCGTGGTGCACCGTGTCACCAGCAATGTTGACCTCCTACATGTCACCAGCAAAGTCGGACATATTTGTAACATTGATTCACCAATGGTGAGGGAGCTTGCATCTGCCTCCTCGAATTGTTATAAGCAAATCGATAGTGTTCATATTATAAAATTCACATCGATGATTTCTCATTATATGTTAAAAGGGTTAAAGTCATCCCGACCATTGGTGAGGACGAGAATTGGAGTCCCTCTATCTCCTCACCAGACACTCCATAAGCATCCCACAAAAATGGGTAATTGATACGGTAATATCAGTTTTCATTATTAGACCGGCCTTTCTTTCCGCTCCTCTTCGTCTTTCTTGTGTACCCTTCAAGGCATAAAACCTATTTAGTAATTGAAGGGAAAAATATACTTTGACGTTTCGCCACACGAAGAATCATACCGACTAGCCGGACTCGAGTAGAAATCTCCGGTTCAGTCCAGTGGACGTTCCGGCTCCGAAATGAAGCCGTTACTGATTGACAAGATGCACAAATGCGACACCGTTTTTCCATTGACAATCGGCGCGAAGCACCCTCTTTCGCCCTTGCTCCCACACATCTTCTCTTTCAATTTCCGCCATTCCACCGTTGACGCCGACTGAGAAGGAGAAGCAGAAGGAGGATGCTTCGGAAGCACTAGGAATCGGGAAATGGCGGACGCCCGGAGGTGGAACGTCACCTACACCAAGCACTTAAAGCAGAAGCGTAAGGTCTATCACGATGGCTTCTTAGTCCTCCTCTCTTCAACCAACAAGGTATCCATGATATGTTCTCTCCTGCAATCATCTTTGGCATATGTGCCGGACCCGAGCTTCAATTTCCACGAAACCTACCTGCTGTATTTGTCTATTCACTTGCAAGCTTACTCATTCTGCCGAGCAAATCGAGGTCACCGGTTTACAGGTCATGCTCTATGACGAGAGCGAAGCGTTGCTGGAGGGCAAGATTCTCAAGGGCGAAGAGGTTGTCAGATCGGGGGAGTCATTGACGTTTAATGCGTACCTGGTTGATGTCGGGGATCCTGAGGGAGTGCTAAAGGCCTCCGATGGTTCAAGGGACAGTTCGATGCGCAGAAAGGAATTTAAGAGTCCTTCCGTCTCTGTTGGTATTTGCTCCACCTCTGCGTCACTCTCGCATAATTAGTTTCTCCATATTTACACTGATGTCTTTCGATTGATCTTCGTTTGATATGAGGAGACCAGACGAGTGGAACTGAGAAGAATAATGTACGCGCAATTAACCTTAGCCCATCCCAGAAAATTATCAGAGGTTGGTGCACCATCGAGTGTAGTCTGATGATGTCATTTGGTTCATATTAGGGCTTTCTCGTTCATACCATCATTAGAAGGAAGGAGCTACTTGTGTCCAAATTACTCTGAGTTTTACCTTCTTTTTTCGAATTAATTCCCCTGAGAAAATTCTGGTTGTTCCTGCAAGAAGTGTATACCTTCCCCATTTCCATTACAAGCCATCTGAAATTTGCATTTCTGTTTCTTCAGAGTTTAAAAGGAGACAAATGCACAAGTATGGCACTCTGCCGGGGAGTGCAAATTTAGTAGAGCCTAGTGGAGCGGGTACATCTTCAATCTTTTATTTCATTTCCAATGGAACACAGACTTTTCAGTGCTGTATGGGGTCCATATTTCCTTCTAAATTTTCTGCAGACTTAGTTTTCTGCCAACAAGTCCTGTCCTAAAGTTTCTCGGATTCTGAAATTAGATATGTAGCTTGACTAATCAAACTGGAGTTTCTTATAGGCCGATAAATCTGCTATTGGAGTTTTCACATTTGCTTGGTTCTGATATGCTAGGCAGTTTCACCTCCAAATCATTGGCTGTTATGTTAACAAAATCTTATATGTAAGCTAGGAGACAAGCCATTTGTTTCAAGGCCTTGCCATCTTGCCCTGATTCTTTTTCATTTTGCATTATATTTTAAGATTAATTCTTTCCCCAGTGTTAGAGTGGCAGGTCTTGTATACAACACAGTTGACCCAAAAGGCCAAGAAATACCATGATGGCTTCTTACATTGCCAAAACACTGGAGCTATGTGTAGGCAGGTTAAACTCCCTCCCTATTATTAAGTAATCTTCTAACGTGTCTTTGCATTCTTGTTTCGCTGCATTTTTAACTGTTAGTTTTTCTTAAAACTTAGTTATACCTTTCAAACTTGGCCCACTAAAAAAAAATCCCAAGTGGCATGTTTCATGATGCCTATCAACTGAGATAGGTGGACCTTATTCTGTTGGTCTTTTTATAGGTTATGCTGTATGATGAAAGCTGGAAGCTATTGGAAAGTAGATTTCTGAAGAAGGGTGAAGAAGTAAGGTCTGGTGAGACAATAGAATTCCTTGGCCACTTGGTTGAGATTGGGGAACGCAAAGAAGACCATAAAACCTTACCAGTCATGAATGCTGGAGGGCACAGTTGTAGTTCTTTTCGAAAATTAGAGATGCCAAAACAGCAGGATGATATTAGCATGGGTAGACCAGTATTAAAAGGTGCTCAGCATGAGGTTGAGATTCTGGCTACTCTATCTGTCAGATCCCATTTTATGATTTCTCCTCACAACTAATTGATATTATTGGTGATATTTTATGCTTTCAATCTAAAAGTTTCCAGCTTCTCCAATTCATTTTACGGATATTGCCTAGTTACCTCTAATATATGTTTTATTTAGGTTAAATTATTCTGTTTTGCAGAGTGGCAAGTTTTGTACACCATGCAGGTAACTCAAAAAGCTAAGAAATATGATGATGGGTTCTTACAGCTTGTGACCTGTGGATCCCTTGGACAGCAGGTCAGTTAAGATAATAGGTGCATTTTCTCTGTAACCTTGCTGTGCCCCTTTTCACTGTCTTTGTGGATCTCTATCTCTTGTTGTGCATTTATTTTCATATGTATTTCTGTGCAGCTCATGTTGTACGATGCAAACAGGAAGCTCATAGACAATAGGTTCCTCAAGAAAGATGAAATCATAAGATCAGGTGCTCCTGTGCAATTTGACGCTCATTTGGTGGACAATTTGGAATCAGAATGGCGAAAGGAAGCATTGCCAGATCTGAGTGAACAAAAAATCTTTAATGGTGACACTGGTGAACTAAGGAAAGGATATGGAAACTTAAGTTGCACTAAAGTTAATGAATCAATTGAAGGAGGTTGGTTAACTTTGCTCATGAATTACTTCATTTGGTTGTTGCTGTTATTTGGCTCACTTTCCCTTTCTGAGAACATTTAAGCATTTTGGCTTGAAATGCTGTCCATTCTTCAGAGAAGGCTGGGGTAGTGAAAAGTGCCTCTACAAATAGTGGGAGCTATTCCTCAGAAAAACAAGAGTCATGCCAAGGGATTTTGAAGGACAAACCTTTACGTGATGGTTGGTACATACTCCTGAATTTGCCTCTAATACTGCCTTCTTTTGTTTATTTATTAATTTACTTGGTCATATGCTCCAAATTACGTGGTTGTCAGAATGCAGCTTTCGGAGCTTATTCCATTCTCATGAAAACTTTATTGTTTTGCTGCTTCCTTTTATTTACAACTGATGTTTTGTTATTCTGAAGGTGATGTTTATTATGAAACCTATGATGGCTACTGACGTTGGTATATCTGACGCTCTTTCAGAACAACTTCTCAAATTTGCAACTTATTTTGTATTCACAATTTTGCAGCCTCAGGAATACTATCAATCCTTCGAAAACCAGCATATAAAGAGGGCATTGCTGCTGAATGTGCTAACAAATCAGTGGCATTGACATTACATTCCCCAACCAAGAGGATTCATGAATCAGATGCTTGCACTGTCAACTCTTCTGATGATAATCAAATACATAGTTCGGTAGCACCAAATGCCAACCCAGTCAAACAACCTATTGAGAACACAGGAATCAATAGTTCGGCATCCATGAAAATTCCAGAAAACACTGAAAGCAACGAGAAGGAGCTTATCATGGGCTCCGCTTCTGATGAAAGGAAGATTCATGAAGTCGAGAGTGCATCACATGTGAATGATGAGCGGCCGTGCTTTGATCTTGGATTTTGAAGAGGGCAGTTCTGCGTACGAGATTGCATGGTAGTTTCTTTCAAATTAATTCTATATTCCACTGGCAAAATGCAAGCTATCTTATGGCTCATACTCGATGCTGTCCAGTGTGAAACTCTTGGATAACTTCTTATTCTGAAGTTTATCATCTTCAACATAGCCAAAATAAAGGGGTTCACATTAAAAAAAAAATTATACTTTTCTTTAGCTTCATTTGCCTGCCCCGACATTGCCAATACAGATGACTGCAAATCNTTTTAAAAAACTTTTCTTTAGCTTCATTTGCTTGCCCCCGACATTGCCAATACAGATGACTGCAAATCCTAGGACCAACTATTCCATGTAATGGAGATAACATGCCATTGAGGTTTAACCGTGCGACACTCCAGTGAAAAAGTGGCTATATTCCATTTGATGATCTAGCTGGTGATCCTCCAAGTCTTGCTGGTCCGACAAAAGAGGCTGCCTGCCCGAGCCCCTCAAATCAATGAATAATAGTTCATAGATCCTCTGAACACTGCAAAGGTGGCTTCTTCTCGGAGCGTAGTAGCCCTACAGATTGCAGTTATTCTGTGCGTAGCCTTGACAGTTAATTAGTTTCCTATGAATGAATTTTTGTGGGTTTCTATTTTACCACTGATATCCATGCCTTACTTCTCTCTACACAACCACAAAAGAACAAAAAGACTTCGTTCGTCCTCTGCTAATTTCTCTGCAACTATTCCAGAGTTTCATCGTGTTGGACGATCATCTAAAGCAAGCAATTACTCTCGACAAAGATTCTACGGCAAAATGTACATGCTTTTCAGCTTTTCTGATATTTGTAATTAGAAAACGAAGAGGAGACCCAGACACGGTGATCCGGACCTAGATTGGGGATAAGGAGGGAGAAAAGATTCTCGCCGTTGCTGCTCGATACATGGCTGATGCGAATGGCGAGTAGAAATCAAGACGGTCGAAAACTTGACTGCGGGATAAACGGAAAGATGGGAGCGTCGATGTCCTGCAGGGTAGAAAAGGCGAAGAGAGCAGCAGGAAGTGGAAATCTCCTCCTCCTTCGAATCCCCCCCCACCTTTTCCCATGCATGCAACCTGAGTTTCAGTTCTCATCCAAGAACTTGTATAACGAGACACCATTCTTGGGCTTCCGCATGCTGAGCAAGGCCTTGAACATTCTCTTGTTCTTGCTGGCATATGTCTCGAGTTCGTTGTTGCTCCTTTCCCTCTCTGCTCGGGCGCTTGGAGAAGCTGATCTCCGAGGCTCCGAGGGACACTGGAAGTGCGAGGAAGCTACATCTCCGTCATGTTGTTGACAGTTCGACGACGACCCGAAAAGGATTGTCATCGACGCAAAATTATGCCCCGGGTTTAGCGGAAACAATCTAAACTGTACTCTTACCCTCCTTTTGGTGTTCGAACTCGAACGATTTGGAGAACTTGTTGTTAACCTGCTAGCAGGAGATCCAGAGCGTGCGAGCTGAAACCGATACGGGGAGGCTGGTCGCTTATCTGGTAGAGGAAGAATGTGGGATCAGTACCCCTTTCTACTACAAATTCATCAATTGGTGCAGCAAATGTTTGTTCGGTATAAATAATATCCAATCTTCTCCGGCAAACCTGATCCTTTATTTGGTGAAGCTTTCGCGAAAGTTAAGGTTTCTTCCGCCTCTGGGGATCCTGCAACATATGCTGCAGGATGTTGCCCTCTTCTGCATTACAACTACAGCTTTAGCATTCGGTGATCCGGAAACCGTCTCGAGCTAGAGGATCACATAATAGCAATAATTCTTATAATCATGACCTCATAAACGATGCAGGGAGCTCCCTGCCTGTCCCGTGAGGATCTGCAGCAAAATGATGGTCCAGATGAACTAATTCCTTGAGTTCGACCAAAGTTCTAATCCGTATACATGACCGAGAACTGCATGTTTAAGCTTTTTACGGACAAGCTCAATTTCTTTGCATCACTTTTTTTTTTTTTGCCCAAAGTACTGAATGTATTTTGAGTCTGCAATGCCTGTTGCTATTTGTTGCTCATAAAACTGAAGGGGGGACTACATAAAAACATGATATTCTGATTCGTTTCAGGAGTGAAGAGACAATACAAAGAATTCAGAGAAGGGAAATAGCGGATAGAACTCACCCGGAAAGACATAATGGGTATGGTGATTAGGAGTTTTGATGTGTAATGACTGCTGAGAAAGGCCTTTCTGGTTGATGTATTGTTGGCATGCTCTGAGTCTCTGAACCACCAAGAGAAAAGTAGGTGTGAGTTTTCTGTGCTTCGACACTAAGCATGTCTCCTTTAGGTTTGAGTTTTTCTGTTTCAGTGATCAGGAAACGAGGATGGACAACAAGCACACTACAAGCAATAGATGATGAAATTGGAAATTCAAGTCTAAGATCACCTGTTCAAAGCAGGAGAATGGGAGTTCGATGCTAGAGAATTCGTCAGACTTTTCGTTCAAGAGGCAGTTAACCTTGT
>CXYZ01010340.1:5670-18103 GCA_900006705.1 Sonneratia caseolaris
TCCTGAAGCCAATTAGATCGTGATTTCATTCTCCACAAGTCCCTTTCTTGGTTTAAAATTTGGGAGTATTCTAATCGGAGATCTTTTTCAAGGGAGATTAGAAAGTTGGAAGGATTCATTGCCAAGCTTTTTTGAATTCCATTCAATCTAGCCATAACTCTTTTCTTTCGTTGAAACACATTTCCAAAAACATCTCTATTCCAATCCTTCACTTTAATAGAAAACCTTTTGATAGAGGTCTCAAGACAAATGTCCCTTTCAGCCCATGCTTCTGAAATAAGGTTTTTGAAGGAAGGATGTGACATCCACATCAACTTCAATCTAAAGGGCCGATTACTTGACCTTTGCTGGAAGGGGTTACATTTCAATAAGAGTGGGCAGTGATCAGAATGAATTCTCGGTAGGTGGATAACTTTTGCATTCGGGAAACTTTGACTCCAAGAATTATTAGCAACAGCCCTATCAAGGCGTTCTTGAATTAGATAACCCGAATAACGCAAGTTAGTCCATGTAAATTTGGGCCCTGAAAATCCTAGATCCGAGAAAGAGCATTTGTCCAACATTTCAGAAAACCGTAAAGACTTTGACAGTGAAACTGGACCACCACCTAGTTTTTCAGAATTACTCAAGACTTCATTAAAATCCCCATAGGCGAGCCAAGGCAAATTATGGGAGCCTGCAATCAATTCCAAGTTTTCCCATAAAATTTTCCTCTCCCTAAATCTAGGACTAGCATATAGAGCAGATAATAGAAAAGAGAAATTTGAGTTTCTCACCCCTACCATGGCATGAATTTCTTGTTCGGTGGTCCCTCTAATGTCCATCATGACTTTATTGGGATCCCAAAGTAACAAAATTCCTCCTCGGTGGCCAATGGTCTCCGAGGCCTCCCATGCATCAAAAGGTAAACGATCTGCAATTGGACCAATTTTATCCCTATGCATCCTAGTTTCAGTTACTATGAAAATGTCCGGTTGATGGGCATACACCAAATCATGGATAGTGCATTTTGCTTCACGATTTGCTAATCCTCTACAATTCCATAATAGGATATTCAGCTGGAACCTTACTGGTTCCGACATATTAGCTTGATTTCCAAGGAAGTCCATAAACTAAACTGTATAGCAAAATTATTTATTCTAACTATATGCATAGTATCTCATACCCCCTCAGAAGGACACTTACCTCTAGCTGCAGCTAGTGTTTTACGGAAACTACTGTGCATGGGCCCTCCTTCATGGTTCTCACCTTTTCCCGTTTCCTCGTTGTTTATACTTTGAGAAGGTTTGCCAAGGTGATGAGAAATTGATGCAACCTTAGCTAAGTCCCCCATCCTCTCCCCTGGGAAGGGGGAGCGACTCCTCTCTCTATTCTTGTCATTGACGCAATCGCTATCTCGATTGGATCTTCTCTGCACTCTCGAGGCTCGATGGCTTAGTGAGTCGCTCATGTCAGCCTCTATGGGTTCCTCAATTTCCCTACCCTTCAGGTGGTTCGCTGCAGATAATTGATGTCCTCTTTCTTTACTTGATTGACTTGGTCCCTTGACCGCTCCACCAATCCTACAATTTTGAGAAGAAACAATGGAAGTTTCAGTGCTCGAGAGACGTTGTAAGTTTAGGGTTTTCGGGAAAGTCATTTGGGTTTGAGGGATCCTCTCTCTATTGGTGTCGATGGTTCTGCAAGGATGGCCAGGATCTTGGTCTCCTGCTTCAATTGGACCTTGAACCACCTCCATTGGTGCTCGGTCTGGTTCAGGTTCCCCAAGATAATCCGGTCTTAAATCACTATGAGGTAGTTTATTGCCTTTTTCTTGGGTCCTCTTGTCCGAGCCCATAAGTCTGGTAGTTGCTCCACTTCTCTTGTGCCTAATAGTCTTGTCACTTTGGGCTAAGTGGGCCCATGATGATCCAATACCCAGCCCGACTCCAACTGGACGTTTTCCTAATCTTTCTCTATCCGTACTCCCTTGATTTGTTTGCAGGTTACCGTTCTGGGGATCTGACCCCCTGGGTTTTGAATTTGCCGGCGTCGGACGTCTTCTCCGATCACCCACTAGGATCCATGGACCGTACTCCGACGAATCACTCCCCATATGAGACTGCTCTATTTCATCCTTTCGGAGATTTGAATCCTCCTCTATCACTTGTACATCTTCTGACTGCATGGGATCATGGTTCTTCACAGCTGCTAGGGGGCAATCGTCTCTTCTATGTCCAACAATACCACACTTGAAGCAGAGAGTGGAGATGCCCTCATATTGAATCACTTGTTTCCATTCTCCAATCCATATCCACTTCGGTAAGGGCTTCTTCAAATCAAACTGAACACAAAGCCTTGCAAAATTGGCTCTAGCTCTTGCAGCTGTCACTCCATCAAGTCGGAGGAGAGGCCCTATCTCCTCTGCAATCTTGGTAATAATCTCCTTATTATAGTATTCAGATGGGAGACCCGGCAACCTAACCCAAAGTGCAATTACAGAAGAGGAAGCACCACATGGGTTAAATTTCGGTTCCCACATTCGGATTGACAAGAACCTGTAGTTTATAAACCACGGCCCATCTCTCAGTACTCGGGATCTATCCTCGCTATTGTGGAAGGTGACTGTGTAGTAGCCATTTCCTAGATCCACACATTCCATTCCGCCTGAGGGTTTCCATAGATTCTCCAGTTTCTGTAGGAACAGGGAATACTCCAGGGGTCTTCCACCTAGCTTAACTATGAGGGAATTTCTCCACGGTGCCCTGATTCTTAACTTTTCCTGTCGGGTCAAGAGAATTCTAAGCTCTCCATCATCCTCCTCTGGTGGGACATCATCGTCTGAGTCATCCTCCCGAAAGTGCTCTATCTGGAACGCTTGTTCAAAAGCTCCCGGAATAGAGCCCAACATCTTGTCTTTGTAAGAGGCCGCTTTTGGATTCTCAGCTGCAGCCATGGTGGTGGTAGCCCCGTTAGGCTGGGGGATTAACCCTAACCCACTCAGCACTCCGGCGTGGCTCTTCCTCCTTCTCAGTGGAATCGCTGAATCTCTCTCTCTCTCTTTCTCTTAGTTGGTGGGTTGTGTGTATATATATATATAATGAAAAGTTTAAATATATATATCTAGAGAGAGAGAGAGAGAGAGAGAGAGTCACGCCAACATAAGTTTATATTTTTATATGACTAGGTATGAATCGAGAATCTCTGGTACAATTACTGACGAATTTTACAGGGTGTGACATTGTTGGGATCAATGCTCTAAACCCAATTACAATTAATGTAAGTTTATTAATGAAATAAAATTAAGATATTATTATTCATCATATCCTGCTATACTGTATGATGAAATCCATAAATTATGATAATGATTTTAAGGTCATGAAGAGATCATGCCAGTGAGACTAAAAATTCACAAGTTTTAGTTTAAAATATTCATAGTTATAGGATCACTGAATAGGGGATTGGTGATCCGGTAAAACTAGTACACTTGTTACGTACTTTAAGGTAGAGGGTAACTGATCTCACAGTTACTTGTGAAGAGTCACTAATGTAATAGTGTAGGTACTCATTATGAAATGAGTTTATTGAACTGATCCACTTAAAAGATTAACCTAATGGATCTTTAAATAAATATCAATAAGTTATTCATTAGATGATAGTAGGTGTAAATGATCATTAGACTTGAAATTATCATAGAATCTTATAAGAGTTAAGTTGTGTTTTGATTTATNAGTTATTCATTAGATGATAGTAGGTGTAAATGATCATTAGACTTGAAATTATCATAGAATCTTATAAGAGTTAAGTTGTGTTTTGATTTATTCCTTTACATAGTTCTCTGAACCATGAGTAGAATATTCGGGACCAAACAAGACTCTTTTGGAGATGGTGTGTAATCAATAAATGATCGGTTACTTCTCATGAGAGGAGAGAATGTCTTATGTATTCTATTAAATATTGACTTATAAAATCTCTGACCAGAGTAGGATGAACTATCAGAAAGCAGTTTCTGATATTTCATCGTTGAGTTAATTACTAGAGAATTAAGATGTATATGGATAAAAATTAGGATTTGACATTTTATCCATACCTTAATTTATTTGGGGCCTTATATAACTGAAGGGTTTAATTACACCAAAACCAATTACCAAAGGGTGCTCGATTCTTTGATTGAAATCTTCACTATCCGGGTGGTCATGATATGTTGTTAGACGTTAATATTGACTTGTGAACATAATTGATTAAGAGTTAATCGATGATCTTATTAAAATGTTTAATAAGATAAATTAATTCATTACCGACTTAGTGTGAAACCCAATGGGTCACACATAATACAAGTAATTTCTTGTAACCAAAATTTAATTATTTAAATTTTGTGTTGAGCAGTTGATTTCCGCTAGTACGGACTTGCCCGTATCGGTTACGCGTCTTATTAGATAAGGTTGTTTCAGAATTAACTGTAAAATTAAATTTATGGAAATTTAATTATAGTCTCGGTTATATACGCATGCTAAATTATTGAATAAGATTCGATTAAATAAATACATGTCTATATGTATGTACATAAGTAGTACTCATACATTTTATGTATACCAACGGTTGGTCTATTCTCAACGGCATACTATTGAAAATGACATAATGTATGTCAATTGTAAAAAAGCACATCTTGAGCCAATTCGGTGTGGGGCACATCTCTTCAGTGAAGGAAGGGCGCGTCTCTTCAGTGAAGGAAGGGCGCGTCTTTTCAGTGAAAGAGGGGCACATCTCTTTAGTGAAGGAGGGGCGCCTCTCTTTGATGAAGGAGGGACACCTCTCTTTAGTGAAAGAGGTGAGAACGTTTCACCCACCAAGGGGGACAAAAGTCCCATTTCGTATTCTATATATAGAAAAACTGAAGGGCATCCTTGGTGTGTGAATTTGAGAGAAGAAAAGAGTGCTACCCAAAATATTATATTCGAGAGTGATTGAATAATATATGTTCTACTGAGTGCTGAATACAAGTCTTTTATTTCGAAATAAAAAAGGCAACCGATTGTTGGGAACAGTTTCCAACACTTAAGAAAAAAACTTGGTGTGGATACCGTGGAGGGCGTACACATGTGCGTCTAGTTAAATAATCAACTCTTGAAATCATTTGTAAAGGCGTTGTGGGACACAACCGAATTAAGGATTCAAATACAATGACCGACTTGGAGTATTTGTAGGTATGTATATTATCTACTAGTTTCGTCGTATTTGAATTTCAAATTGCATTAAAGAAATATCGGGTTCGAGAATATAATTTAATTGAAATTGAAATGCACGCTTTCACCGCATGTAAATTCCCAACAAACATATAGTTTGAGTTTCAAATTTGAAATTAACATGTTCAATTTTGTGGCCTGCTGTTGAGGCCTCCCAACTATGGAGAAGAAGTTCAATTACTTGTTAGTTAATTTATTTATTTATTTATCTCATTCAAGTATAGGATAAAATATCGTATTCAGTTCGGACAAGTATGATTCTAATTTCTTGATCACATCAACCACTTCTACTCTTAACCCAATGAAATTATGATCCTTGATGTGTACGTATGCAATCATCCTATGCCGGCGAGGCGGTGAGTATATGCTTGAGCTTATTGAATATTCACCGTACTTTGTTTGGTGATACCAAAACCAGTAACCGGTGTGGACCATCCAAAAGCCATTTTTATTAGATTAAGAGGTGATTATTGAACAAGTTTAAGAAATAAGATCATTGAAATGAAATTGGCCGGTACGTTTTCATATTAAATTGACACGGAATGATTTAGGAATTAATTCAGAGTACCAAAAATCTTGTAAATCAACCATTAAATTTTATTGATTCTATTTAAAATTTTAAAAAAAGAACTGTTCATAAATTAAATCACACAAAATCATGAGTCAATATGGTTATAAATGATTTTGAATAAATTCATATTAGATGAGCAGTGTTGCTGCGCCATGTACTTCTCCCTCCCCACCCCCACTCTCTCTCTCTCTACGTCTGTGACGGTCGTTAGTTAGGTTATATATCTATAGATATATATATAATTTGCTTGAATTTATTGACTCAAACGCTCCAATAAAAAATCAAATAGCATGGACCATTTCCCAGCTCCAGTTAACGGGCCCCCAGTACCTGCCGGAAAACTCTCGCACATGATAAAATATAATGTTTAAGAATTCATTTTTTAAATAAAAAAATTGAAAAGTTGATTGAAGCCAACATATCGTCTAGTGCATTCTTTTAAAGCAATTTTTTCATCACGTGCATCTTTAAAAATATTTTCCCTTTAATTTTTGTTTGATCAGTGTCAAGAAATTAAAAAGTACAATGTGAAATATGAATATCCTAATATTTTTTCTCATTAAATAAAAAAAATAAAAAATATTTGGGGGCCAATATCTTCTTCCCTCATTCACATTCACCCAAAAAAAAAAGTCCACTTTCCTATTGCCTCCGACTCTTGGTGCAGTGCAGTTGCCTTATTATTCACTTAAAATCGACCCATAATCAATCGGATAAGACATGGATGTATGGCCGTAAAAAATCAGGTGAATAATTTTAAGAAATAAAACTTAACTCATCATATGCACGAGTTCAATCCCGTTTTCAAGCAACTGATAATAGCAGTTTCAGCTATCCATCATCTCTCTGATTTATGGTCACATAATGAGCAAGCAAGATTAAGGCATGACAGACAAGGCAGAAATCCTGGAATTCAAAAGTTACAACGGAAAAAGAAGGGAGGGAAGAGCAGCTGTCATCTCCTTCATTTCACATGTGCAGTCAATCTGAAAGCTTTTTACACATTTCAGTTGTTATATGGTTGAAGAACTTGGGCTTCCTCATTCATTGTCCCATCTTAGGGACCCCAGGGTGACGATTCTGCAGCTCGTGCACCGCATGCACCACAACCTCATCATCTACTCTCGAGGGAGGAGGAGGAGTCTAGGAATTGGTCAATGTTTTTACAGTCGGGCCCCACTCATAATGCTAGTCCGAGTGCAATGAATGATTGTCAATCCTCAGAACAGAAGAAGCCGCGAGCATTGCTAATCATCGTTCTCGTGCTGTAGAAGCATCTCGACAACTTGCCCCATGGTAGGCCTTGCATCCTTGTCCTCTGCTACGCACTGCAAAGCGACTTCAATAAGGATCTCCATCTTCTTCTTCTCGTAATTACCCGCCAGATTGGGATCCACCAGCTCGTCCACGCGAGACGGATTCGACGTGGATTCCTGCATCTTCTGTCGAGCCCACGCGACGAGCCCGACGTGTTTTACATCCCCTCCACTCCCGAGGGAGTGGACGCTCGTTGCTGGGTTCATTCCTGTCACCAGCTCCAGCATAACAATCCCGTAACTGTAGACATCCACTTTTGACGTAATTGCTTGGTTCGAAACCCATTCAGGAGCCATGTAACCTCGGGTCCCCCTTATCCTCGAAAACTCTGAATTTACGCCCTTCCCTCGATCCATCAGCTTGGAGAGCCCGAAATCTGCAACCTTGGGGTGGTATTCTGAGTCCAAGAGTATGTTCTGAGGTTTCACGTCGCAGTGCAGGACCCATTCTAGGCACTCCTCGTGCAAATAAGCCAGCCCCTTTGCTGTACCTACAGCAATATTGAATCTTCTGCTCCAACCAAGTTCTGGGGACGCAAGATTCTCCGCTAGTGACCCATGTTCCATGTACTCATAAACCAAGAGCCTGTTCATCAGCCGACATTCAGATAGAATCTCCGAAACATGTAAACTAGTGCTATTCCAGAGTTATTAGAACCATCATAATTTTAAACTCATCCTAATTTTTGAACAAGCATACGAAACATTTGCATGTATCAAGTAAGAGTTGAGCTTTATGTGCTAACCTAAATCAATTTTAAGAAAATTCCTTCTCATATCCGCTTCTTTCTCCCTTTGATTTCCCACTTCAACAAATATCAGGGGTAATGTACATCAGCTAAGTTTATATTACCTGCGCTTTCCCTCGGCGCAATACCCCCACATGTCGATCAAATTCATGTGGTTAAGCTTCCCAATCGTACTCACTTCAGCTAGGAAATCAGCCTCTCCGGTTGTTGCATCGTTCAATAGTTTTACTGCCGCCACACGATTGTCAGGCAAAATGCCTCTATATACGATCCCTCCTGCTCCCCTCCCAACCTCTTCGCTGAAGTTCTTCGTAGCCCTCTTGAGCTCATCATAGGTGAACCTTTGAAACCCAGTAGCAGCGAGAAGGTAATTATGGGACGCCGCTGTGATATCCTGCCGGTCCCGAAAGAAGAAGAACCAAACCACAGACACAACAACAATCTCGATTCCCGCGATGGCAATGGCAAACCAGAGCATGAAATTGACCGCCCCATTGTTGCCCTTTTGCCGGTACCTCCTGTCAAGCTTTGCCACCTGTACCCCAGTGCAGTTGTACCGGGTCCGCTTCTCGAGTTGCTCTGTGGTGAATTCGACCGACTTATTGACTTTCAGGTAGAACTCACCCGAGAAGCTCGGGAGATTATGGCCGTTCAGCAACTCAATCTTGAGGTAGCAATCGTAGACTCCTTTGTCAGACATGGTGTACTGGAAGCCTCTGCAGCTGCATAAACCAGCACACATGCTCTGGCATTTTTTTAGGGTCGTGTTCGACGTGCTGTTGTAGTCGTACCCATAGAAGTCCATATAGAGGACCTTCACAAACCCCACATCGCTGCTGCACCCATCAGAGAGCTGGAATGTGGGCTTGCATCCCAGGGACCAGTCTTTGAGGTCCACCCTCTCATATCCGGGTACACAAGAGCAGCTCCGACCCAATAACCGATCGTAGCTGCACAGGCTGTTATTGCCGCAAACTCCATGAATGAAGCAAGGGATGGAGGAGAAGGCCTCCCATGTGACCGACCATTTTCTAGTGAGAGTGTCAAGGCTATACAACCTCAAATTCCCATCAGGGTCGATCGTCAGCCTCCGTGGAAGGACTACTCCATAGTCGGAGGAGAAGAACTCGTACTTGTCAGATGAAAGGAAATGGCCGAGCGGATCGAGGAGTGCGGACCTACTGCTGTTGAAGACAAACCGGCCTAGTTCAGATGGCTGTGCCCAAGGGTAGGGCCAGTAGCTGCTGGAGAAGGTGGGCCCGTCATAGATGAGGTGGAGGACGTTGTCGTCATTGAAGTAGAGCCGATAGAAACCAGCTGAGTAATTGGACCTGGAGAAATGAGTTAGATCCCTTTAATAGACACTTAATTCCCAAGAAATCCAGTTTCCTACCAAGATTCCCAAGAAATTCTACCCAAAAAAAAAATCCACGAAAACTGAAGAAGGTGGAAACGTGAACAAAGATCGACACAGATGTACGGTCCTCCGTAGGCAAGGAACCAGACGGAAATTTAATTTTACGAAAACGGCGGATGCTATGGGGAAGAGGAAAGTCAACGAATAGGTTGCGGGCTCGGAGAGCGTACCTGCTCCGTGAGGATGTGAGGACCGTGTCCCTTTTCATGACCTGCATGGGGAGAAGGGTGTCGGTGGGAAGATCAAAGCTCTGCCACAGAGTCTCACCGTTCTCGCCAGCAAGGACGAGATTCCCCGTCTCGTTGAGCTGCAGCTTCGCCGCCTTAGAGGCCATGGCGCTCGTAGACCATACAGTGGAATCGCCGGCATCAGTCAGGATCAGTTCCCCGCTGTCCAATAGGGACAGCCTCGAGCCCTTCCCGTTGACCGGGACGTTGCGATTTGCCATCCAGACGGGGACGCAGCTGTCGCCCGTGCAATTGGGACTGCCGTGCCATATGGCGAAGGAGTAGGCGTTGTCGCCAACCGGGAAGAACCCGGCGGAGAAGGCGCCCGCCGGCGAGACTAGGACGTCGGACGGATTCTCAACTGAGAGAGAGGAACCCCTTGGGAGGCTCAATAGAGCCGGGGACGATGACGGAAGGCACAGCAGGAGGAGGAGGATCGAAAATGGCGGAGCCATGAGAGTCGTGAAGGAAGTGAAAATGCACAGGATCGAAGGGAACTTGCTGCTCTGCGAATAGATGAGTCGAGCTTATAACGACGGAGTACGAACATCCTCTCTCCGTCGACCACCGCCACTTGTTGCCTTGCTCAACCAATTCAATTTAATTTTCATGGCACTGTTTGATAGGTCCCCCAGAAAAATAATGAGCATAATGATATGTGTAAAATTAAAATTATATTTGTAACGTCTAAAATTAATATTATAATACCAAATCTTCTTTCTTAACCCATCATTTATCCTTAAATTATATAGTACAATGCACTTCTAATTTTTAACATTTATTTTCTTTTGTTATTTTTGTAATAAATCTTTTTTTTGACATATCTTATCGTCAAATTTTCCTGGACATATTTAATATTTTTTATTATTATTTTAATATTAATAATATTAATAACCTGAAACTATGTATATAAATAATAAAATAATGATAGTAAAAAATGGAAAGAAAGGTAGAGGAGCGGAGTGCCCGACAGGCTCCTACTACTCCTCCTCCTCCTCCTCCTCCTCCTTCCAGGGTGGGGTCTGCGCAGTTTAAAATTTATGACCAAAAACAAAACAAACAAACAAACAAACGGAGGAACCGACAGACACTGGTGGACACCAGCGCCGTACGCGTCTTCGCATTATTATCCTCACAACTTGGAATAATAATTTATTATATAAAAATGAGATTTAAAATAACTTAATATTTATGAAAGATTTGGAATAATTTGGTAATTCTTTTTTTTAAGGAAACAAAAGGAGATATTTTTATAGGTTACAATGGTGTTGTAAATGCGTGCATGAGTGAACGAACATGTCCATCTAATTGTATGTCATCACTTTTTTATATCGATCCCCCCCTCTCTCTCTCTCTCGACTCTCTCTCCCTCCCTCTTTCTCTCTCTCTCTCAGCTCTCTCTCTTTCTCTCTCTCTCGGCTCTCCCTCCCTCTCCCTCTCTTTCTCTCTTGCTCGGCTCTCTCTCCCTCTCTCTCTCTCTCTCACACGCTCTCTCTCTTTCTCAATTTTTATGTAGGGGGCTTCACGATTTTAGAGATCAAGAAAATATTTAGTACTAATTTTATTATCTTATTATCAAATTTTAATTTCTTTTAAAAAATTTCTGATAATTAATTGAACTTTCCCACTCTTCTCTCCTCATTTAATTTTAATTCACCCAAATTGTGAAGCCCCTACATAAAAATTGAGAAAGAGAGCGAGCGTGCGAGCGAGAGAGAGGGAGAGAGAGCCGAGCAAGAGAGAAAGAGAGAGAGCTGAGAGAGAGAGAGACGGAGAGGGAGAGAGATCCAAGTGAGAGAGAGAGGGAGAGAGAGCCGAGCAAGAGAGAAAGAGAGAGAGCTGAGAGAGAGAGAGACGGAGAGGGAGAGAGATCCAAGTGAGAGAGAGAGGGAGAGAGAGCCGAGCAAGAGAGAAAGAGAGAGAGCTGAGAGAGAGAGAGACGGAGAGGGAGAGAGATCCAAGAGAGAGAGAGAGAGGGAGAGAGAGCTGAGAGAGAGAGAGACGGAGAGGGAGAGAGATACAAGTGAGAGAGAGAGAGGGAGAGAGAGCCGAGAGAGAGAGAGAGAGAGAGCCGAGCGAGAGCGGGAGAGGGAGAGAGAGTCGAGTGAGAGAAAGGGAGAGAGAGAGAGAGCGAGAGAGGTGTAGAAAGATAAATGAATAAAAAAAATAGTGGGTCCCATCATGTACCAAGTGGTAATTCACATATTTAAAATAATAAGTTATGTCATTAATGAATGCCATGTATATTGTATACGTCATAAAAATTAATTACGTTAATAAAAAAGTTAACAGAATATAGCAAAGTATAACATGTTTGAAAGAAAATATATGACAAAGTTGTATTTTAAATATTTTATACTAAAATATTACATTATCAAAACATATAATTTTTCCGTGGTTGAGTTTCAATTTTTGAATTAAAATGTTCAGCTTTATTGCACGCTGTTAAGGGCTCCCATGGAAGAAGAAGTTCAATAACTTGTTAGTTAATTTACTTATTTCTTTCAAGTATAGGATAAAATACCTAATTCTGTTCAATCCAATTTATTGACCACATCAACCACTTTTACTCTTAACCCAATGAAATTATGATCGCTGATGTGTACGTATGCAATCATCCTATACGGGCGAGGCAGTGAGTATATGCTTGAGCTTATTGAATATTCACTGTACTTTTGTTTGGTGATATCAGTAACTGGTGTGGAACACCCAAAAACCCATTTTTATTAGATTGATGGGTGATTATAGAACAAGTTTAAGAAATAAGCTCATTAAAATGAAACTGGTCCGATACGTTTTTTTTATTAAATCGACATGAAATTATTTAAAAATTAATTTATACTATCATAAATTTTATAAATTAACGGTTAAATTTTATTAATTATATATAAAATTAAAAAAAGGACTGTTCATAAATTAAATCACACAAAA
>CXYZ01010417.1:3541-24661 GCA_900006705.1 Sonneratia caseolaris
TTTTTTTTTATGAAGGAGATATATCGGACTAATGAAAGGACTAGAAAGAGTAAACTAAGTGCACAAAAGTTATACTAACAAAAATCGGATTCAATTCTTCCTAGGCTTAGGATTGGACTGATCTAACAAATCTATTTAAGGAAGATAAAATTCAACCATATCAAAGGAAGAAAAAAAAGACCCAGTTATAAGAGAAAAGAAATAAGAAAATTCAATAAAAATATAGATACGAATAATAAAAATTTTATGTGTACTTCTCGAAATGTATATGTACACACATGACGTTTTGGAGAAGGTCGTAGGCGATTGACTTGAGGGCGTCAATCGACAATTAATTTAAGTATGGCATTTCTACTCTATAGGCAACAAGGGGATGTCCCGCTCAAGGAAAGGGTGGGATTATCGCCACATAAGGCAATGGGGGTCAAAAATGCATACCGGAAACTACACGGCGGTCACAGACCGGAAGCAAGGAGGAAGAATTTTATGTGCGAAAAATGGTCAGAGTCAATCATGATGGCCCATCTTTTTCCTTTGTTTCTGATTTCAGGATTCTAATTTTCTTGATTTGTTTTATGGGCCAAGGCACCGGTGACTAGGAACAATAGTTCGTACTCAACCGAATATATAGAGGAGAAACGGGACAGGGGACGCACGACCCTGGCCTCCCTTTGGACGATCGCGGTATGCAGTGCTTGGTGGAGTCTGAATTCGATTGCGTTACCTGTCTTCTTGTTTGAATTCCGGTTCTCGTGATGTTGGAATAACTGGATTCCTTTTAACTCCCCGAGCTTTCATCCGACACATATTCAGGTCACTAGTTTTGTCTTAGGGCTGCGGTGAATCATTCTTTTGGTGATAAAAATTTCCCTCTGGTGTCATCCCTGAACATCGTAACCTTGAGCCCAAAGTAAGTCTCAAAAACATACGATTCTACAAATTATCTAGGAAAAGTCGAATCATGAATCCCGCATTTTGCCCTCTTCACAAAACAGTAGTGACATGTGCAAAGAGATCATCCGCAATCTCACCAACTGGAGTTCCTGGCACGCATACATGTAGATTCTTTGACAACCCGTCAGGACTTTCCGGCTTGTGGTCAACTAATATAAGCCTCTGAGTACGGAAGAAAATTGCCCGATTCACAACTAGTTGCACCCCTCATCTAAGATTGGAAAAAAAAATACCTGACTCGTAAATAGTTGTTCAGGGTAGATGTTTAATAGTACATGGTAAAATTGATCATATTACCATATGAGGGCGGATATTAAAATAAACGATCTCGTATCAATTAAATAAAGAAAAAGTTGTGAACTTATAATAAAATTAGATACCATCATTTATCAGCTCAGACTTTTAGGTGGAAACGAGTCCGATCTCCTATAAACTCACAACGAATTCAATAGTAAACTTTGCAGCGAAGGCTTCTGGTACCTTGTACCACAAGGCTTTATCCATCGAAGGCTAATAATTAACCATATCTATACTAAGGAGCTATGCTCCACTGTTATCTTATATCGAAAAGAAAGAAAGAAGAAAACTAAAGGAAAATGTGAGAATGTAAGAGAAAGGGACAGTACTAACCACTAGATTAAGCATAGTTTTTACACCATCTTGACAACAAAAGTCACAGGCCTATCACGAATTTCAATAAGACCTTCTGCCACAGGTTGAAGCATTACGCTGGAAGCTCACGTTGTGTACATTTATTCTATTCTGTTCACTGGAGATTATCTTCAGCTCCTCCTCCTCCTCTTCTTCTTCTTCTTCTTTCTTCTTCTTCATAAACGATAACAATACAGAAAATTAATGCAAGAAATATTAAAACACACGAGATCCCGTCCTGGAAATCGTCTATCTCCCATCCTCGATGTCAAAAGGTACCAACTGACTGGAATCATCATAAGCTGCTCGTCCGGTCGAAACAGTGTCAGAGTAATTGCCGTGTAAACTCCCAAGCAGGTGTTCACTTTCTTGAAGATTATCTGAATCCTGTCGCCCCCACGGATGTTCGTTGGTTGCCCTAAGCAGCCCCTCCAATTCGAGTGCAACTTCCTTCATGGACGGCCTCTCCTCTCCCCTTACTCTCAAACACCTGCTCGCTAGCAGCGCAACTTCTTTGATCTGTCCAGCGTTATCCTCATTTAGAATCCTCTTATCGATGATCTCCAAGCAACGATCCTCTTTCACTGCCAAAACAAAAGACAAGGATAGGTACCTCTCCTTTTCAGGCTTACCGAAAGAAATGGCTTGCATTCCAGTGAGCAGCTCAGCCAGGACGATCCCAAAACTATAAACATCACTCTTGTCCGTTAACTGGCCCGAATGGAGGTACTCCGGATCTAGGTAGCCCAGTGTTCCTTGCACTAGGGTACTTAGTTGAGTTTGGTCCGATGGTATCACCCTGGAGGCTCCGAAATCAGACACCTTAGCCGTGTAGTTTTCATCCAATAGTATATTGGTACTCTTGACGTCTCTGTGTATGATTTGAGTACCAGAATCAACGTGCAAATAAGAAAGAGCTCCTGCTGTTTCAGCTGCTACGCATAGGCGAGCTCTCCACGAGGATAAGGCGGAGTCTTGCTCATTGCCGTGTAAGTGCTGGAACAGGGTTCCATTAGATACAAACTCGTAAACTAGTAGAGGCAACTCTGTCTCCAAGCAACATCCTATTAGCTTAACCACGTTCTTGTGAATGATTTGGGATAGAACAATTACTTCATTGATGAACTCATCCACTTGGCTCCGATCTACCATTTTGGCCTTCTTGATGGCTACTGTCTTGTTGTTCATCACTGTTCCTCTGTAAACTGTTCCCTGTCCACCTTCACCGAGAATCCTACTTTCATCATAGTTATCGGTAGCCTTCTTGAGATCTGCAGCGGAGAATACTTTCAATGTCTCGACATAACCCTGATGTTGAGAGAGCAATCTCTCTAGCATGAGACCCCCATTTTCACGATAGAATTTCTTCCTTTCTTCCATCACTCTTCTTTGTCTGATTGCCAAAATTATCCAGGAAGCGCTTGAGAGAAGGAACAACAAACCTATGCTCACACCTGGAATGGATAAAGAGAAGACATCATAGCTTATATCTCCAGTCATGTGCAAATACTACAATGAGATTTTGATTCTGTTCCAATATATGATGAAGCCAATAAACAAGATACCGCAGGTGCATCTTAGACCGAATTCTTTTAAAAATTTAATGGCTCATGTTGCTCACCTAAACCAATCTCGAGTGCCAACGACTTGTTTTGCTTGTGAATTGGGTTACATCCAATCTTCCACGGGTCTCCTTCGGTTCCCTCGGGACATGAACAATTGTAACCGCCCGGCAAATTTGTACACGTTCCATTGCACGGTCTTAAAGTTTCACACTCATTAATATCTGTAAGTACACTCATTGGCAAATTGGCAATAGATATCATTAGCTAAAGGAATGAAACTTGAAGCTGATCACATGAATACTCAGCTGTGAAACAGAGATCTAAGTATCATGGAGGGGAAATTAGTTTTAAAAAAATTAATCTACCTTCTGAATCATTTTATCTGTAAGAAAATGACTGATTATCTCATTTGATTTACGCTTCAATTTATGGCATTCATCGCAATCGTCCATTTTCGGCTTTCAAAGAATACATAAAAAGTAGATGATTTTACAGTTTTCTTTTTCATTTGGAGAATATATATTTGTTTAACTTATTTTACACAGAATCTGCTCTCTCTCTGTCTAGCACAAAGCAAAAACGCATTTTTCTATAAATTAATTTAGAAAAACGCATCTTTTTCAGCAGAGGGGAAAAGATTTTGGCAAGCAAACCCCTGTAGAAGCGAGGTTGCTAGGTCAATGGCCAAAGTTCTCTTTTTGAGTTGCAATATATTTTACACAAAAATTAATTAAAAATAAATCTACCTTCTGTGTGTCCCTAGTGATTCAGAGCCCACCGCATAATATGAGATAAAGAGGAAACAACAAGACTTTGACAAGTCAAAAGCCACTTGGGGGTTACAACCTCCAAGTCTAATGGGTGACGACTACTGACTTCTCTGTGGTTTGGACCTAGAAGGGGTAGGAGAAAATGAAGTAAATAGGCCTTGTAGCCGATGTTTCCAATCGAGAGGGGCAGAAAAGGATCAATTTTAAGTGACTGATGATACAAAAATTACAGAGAATTGATGGTTGGACTGTTTGAAAGCCATCTATTATGCTGGGATGATGAACTTTTGGTAATTTGCGTTTTTGCTTCCCTTTTTGGTAGATCAAGTCTTAGTTACAAGAAAAGGTAAATGATAGGGCTTTATTGACCGCTAATAAAAAAGGGAGACTTTTTATATATCCAGCACATGGAATTAAAGGCTTTGAGAGATAAGGAGAGCAAAGTGATGAGCTTGTATAATAGGAGATTGCTATGGTCTTAACTCAACATTCCAAAACATGGTCACGTCAGTTGAGCAGCCATTCAGATTCAAATAGGGCCAAGTCAGATGCCTGATGGGAAAAAGTAGGGTTAATGACGTCCATTTTATGAAAGAATGGGTAGTTATTCTTATTTAAAACCAAGAGTGGTAACTGAAATTTCTACTGAACCAAATTTGAACAATATAAAATTCATTTAAAAAAACATTGATAAATTTCGTGTAACCCACAAATGAAGAAAATAGAATTATAAATACCTTGGCAGCCCCCTGGCCCGGAGAGATAAGGATTCCCAGTGTAACCTTCATTACAGTGGCAACGGTAACCTTTCCAAGTATCAACATCTGTACAGTTGGTGTTCTCTTTGCACAAATAACTCGTCTTGTTCTTTTTGGCCTCCTCACAAGTCTGGTCGGGGATAGCCCAGTCCAGAATCGCAGGCATCCTTCTCTCGGTTATGTTTTTCAGGGATGCAGTGGAGAAGTCGAAGTAACCATTCATGGAAACAAATGCAAAGCTGCATGGGTTGAAGTCATACACCAAACTATGTCTGTTGAAACTATAAAGGGAGATGTTGACGGCCTTCATGTCCCTCGGGAAGCCAGTTTGGCAGCAGCCAATGCCCAAACATGACCCATTGGTCACGTCGGTTAAGTTATTGCAGAAAGATATGCACCCGGTGGAGAAACTGCTATTCTGTTTCCCTGTAAAGTAGGCTTTGGTATCGCAACCCACTGCCGTGAACCTGCAAAAGGTTTCTTATATAAACTTTGATCCTCTTTTGTTTATGGTTAGACTCAGATGTATGATTGCCAAAGTTAAAATAATGTATGGAGGTTAGGAAATTTAAGTCTGTAAATAAGCAAAAGGCGAAAATCATGTTAGTTTTTTTTAATTACTATAAGTGTAGTATTACATTGATGTAACTTGTATCAACATGTACAAGGTTTACAAAAGGTCCCTCAATTGTAAGAGAGTCGCATAGGGTCTTGCATCTAAGCTTTGATCATGCCTAGGTAGTGTTATAGCTCTACTTCGAATATAATCCAAAATCTTGCCCCTAAACTGATCATCACTTACTCTTTAGTGCTGTTAGTTTTATCCACTCTTGATTGCGGAAAGCACTTGGGAAGTATTGGTTGGTTGGTAAGTCTTGAATCTATGATCAAACTTTGAGCTTATATGTATACACAATCTATATATACTTCAACTCATCAAAAAAAAAAAGTCCATATATACTTCTTGCAAAAGAGCTACTCTCCTCTTTTTCTCTTCTTTATTGGAAGAGGAGTCTGTTGTTAATATAAGGCTAGACTACATACCTGTTTTTGGTACTGGACAATGGGAAAATTGCTAAAGTGAGTGAGGGAAAGGCCCGATACGTGATATTTCCTGACAGCGAGTAACAGTCATAAGCCACATAAAGCATGATTTGCATCTCATGATTATCCACCGAGATATCAGCCACCGGAATATTGCTCGACTTTCTGCCCCAGTACGGCACGGGAGGGTCTGACATGTCGTCACAGAAGATGACGAACGAAGTGGATTTTTCATTATAGTAGCAGTCGCTTCCACCATCTGCGGTGCCAAAGGGGTAAGGGATGCTTAGGTTGCCGCAGGTACTTGGGCAACCAGGCTTGGTAATTTGATCTGAAAGCTGCGATAAAGCAGATGGTAACAAGACAACCATGAGGATCCAAAATATTGGATTAAGCATTTTCTTGGGGAGAACGCTACATCCGACAAATATGCTCATTCAGTCAGACTAAAAACTAGATGATTGTCGTGAAAGTGTCTCTCCGTTATGGATGTGGAGGCTCTCTGAATTCTACAGAGGGACCTCAATCTTATGTAAAGGTTTTAGCTATCGCTGTATCAGACTGCCCGTTGACATACAGAGATGTCTCTATCTCCGATTAGGATTGCCCAGTTAAAAAAGGTTCAGCTGACGGTTTTCAATATTTAATTTCAGAATTTCTTATTCCAAACGTCATTAACTTAAATTGTATCGATTTCCGATCTCATTCAGGATTTTTTTATTAACTTTTCGTGTCACGAAAGGGGATGACTAAGTATGATGACGTTTAGTACGTCACATGATCGTAACATGGTAGAGCCGCAACTCTGTTTCCAAGCAGCATTCTGTCAGCTTAACAACGTTCTTATGGTTGATATAGATAGTAGAAAGATCACGGACTTAGTTGATGAGCTCATCTACTAGGGTTCCAATCAGGCATCTTTGCCTTACTGATGGCTGTCATGCTGTTGCTCATCATGGTTCAATGGTTCCTTGACAATTTTCACCTAGAATCCTACATTAGTCCCATTATCAATTGTCATCTTAAGATCATGATCAGAATTACATGCCTAAATACGTTATTGTTCAATTATAGATTAAGGGATACAATTAAACCGAAACCTACCAAAAAAGGATACAATTAAACTGAAAAAAATTCATATTCTCCTACAAACGGTACATAGCCTACAAGCTAAATAGCAACGTAGATCTATTTATGTCAACTAGATCTTATATTTCCGAAATTATAAAATATCTCTAGCAGAGATAATGAGGAGGCCGATGATTCATCAGAGATGGGAGCATGCCTCCGGTTCAGGGACCGATTGTATCCGGGGCCGATGAAAGTTCCAAGGCGTTTTTTGTAATTTCAATAAAATGATGAAATTTCATTATTTCTAATTTACATAGTTATTGAACATATATTTCCACCAATTCTGTTTATGTTGAGTTTTAACTTTGCCAATACATTCATTGATCGAAAATTTGTTGTGTAAGCCATATTATTATTATTATTATTATTACTACGTGATGTCAGAGCTTACACCGGGCGGGAAGACTTCCACAAAGTCAAACCCCTCCAGGAGGATCTACCAAAGTCAATAGCCAGCGTTTACCTTACCCAGATACGATATATACATCTTACATCATAAATTTCTTCAGAAGATATCAAATGGCCCATAACCAATATTATATTATGAAAAGGAATTCAATAACTTGCAGTAACTATGATCCGTGCAATGGGTGATAACATTCTTTCTCAATTGACTTATTGCCTTCAATATATTCGATGTGATTTCAGATCCCGCCGGTTGATAGACTTGGCCAGAATGAAGCATTCTAGGTAGAGGCCAGCTCTCTCCCTCTCTCTGTGTCGCGGTCCGTTGACTTTTAGAAATGTCTCTCTCTATCTCCAATTGTCGGACTTTTCCTCTTTCATGTTGTTGTTGCTGTTCTATAAATTGGACGAGAAAATCCACAGAAGTAAAAATAGAAGAGGGGAAAAAAAAATCAATTGCTATCGACGGACAGTTACTTAAATATCCTATCGATAGTATTTCTGTTTCTACTGACAAGTTAAGGATGGTGTGGAGCTTGTGCCCCGAAAGACCTCATCCATTAGAGAAAGCCTGCTGAAACTAGCTAACTACACGGCAATTATACACCGGAGGCAATGAAGAAGAATTTGAGCGTGAACAAATAAAATTCTATGCCGGAGGCAGTTTGTATGACCATCTTTTCCCCAAGGACATTCAAGGCTCCCATTCTGGTGGCTTTATGGGTGAATAACTAATTGAACTACGCTTCTATCTTGGACATGATGATCTGAGTGACTTCGCAGGTCCATCACAGATTTTTAAGATGCCATGCATCATTACAAGTGAAAAGCTATATGCTAATTGGAAGCTTGGGTTGGGCCATCGTCTCTTTGGTTTTATTTTTCTTTAGAGGTCGTCTTGTTCACCATATGGACATACATATCAATAGCAGTAAAATGCAGACTGAAAGTTACAAGAGTTTCCACACAAGCATTCAAGCCCCATCAGCTCACGACGACTTCATAGATTATAATAAAACAAGAACTATTGTTAAAACACACAGAATCCCTTTCTTGAAAATTATCTATCTCCCATCCTCGATGTTCAAAGGTACCAGCAGTTTGGTATCATCACGAGTTGTTGTACTGATCAGCTCAGTCTCAGGATAACTGGCGTGAAAATCTCCAAGCAAGTATTCACATTCTTGAAGATTATCTGATTCTTGTCGGCCCCAAGGATGTACAACATTTGCCCTAAGTAGACCCTGCAATTCAAGCGCCACTTCCTTCATGGATGGCCAGTCCTCCCCTCTTACTTTCAGACACCTGCTCGCTAGCAGCGCAACTTCTTTGATTTGTCCAGCATTATCCTCGTTGAAAATCTGATTGTCGATTATCTCCAAGCAACGATCCTCTTTTATTGCCAAAATGAAAAACGAGGATATGTACCTCTCCTTTTCAGGCTTGTCAAAAGAAATGGCTTGCATTCCAGTGAGCAGCTCAGCAAGGACGATTCCAAAACTGTAAACATCACTCTTGTCTGTTAACTGGCCCGAGTGGAGGTACTCTGGGTCTAGATAACCCAATGTTCCTCGCACTAGAGTAGTTAGTTGAGCTTGGTCCGATGGCATCAACCTAGAGGCCCCGAAATCAGACACCTTGGCCGAGTAATTCTCGTCCAACAGTATATTGGTACTCTTAACATCTCTGTGTATGATCTGTGTACCAGCGTCAGTGTGCAAGTAAGAAAGTGCTCCTGCTGTTTCAGCTGCTATGCGTAAGCGAGCACCCCACGAGGATAAGGCAGAGTCTTGTTTGTTGCCATGTAAGCTCCCAAACAAGGTTCCATTAGTTATGAACTCATAAACCAAAAGAGGCATCTCTGTCTCCAAGCAGCATCCTGTTAGCTTAACCACGTTCTTGTGATTGATCTGAGACAGAACAATGACTTCATTGATAAACTCATCCACTTGGCTCCGATCCGGAATTTTCGCCTTCTTGATGGCCACTGTCCTGTTGTTCATCACTGTTCCTTTGTAAACTGTTCCTTGCCCACCTTCACCGAGAATCCTGCTTTCGTCATAATTATCAGTTGCCTTCTTGAGATCTTCGGCAGAGAATACTTTCAATGTCTCAACATAACTCCGGTGCTGAGAGAGCCGGCTTTCCAGCATGAGACCCCCATTATCACGATAGAATTTTTTCCTTTCTTCTATGACTAGTCTTTGTCTGTGTGCCAAGATTGACCAGGAAGCGCACGAGAGAAGGAATAGTAAACCTATGCCCACACCTGTACAGGGGAAGAGAAGATCACGGCTTATTATTTCTTCTCCAGTCACATACAAATACAACAACGAGATTTTGACTCTTCAACTATACATCTCGGCACTTGCCAAATTTTTTCTTCATTAAATAAGTTTCAGAAAATTATGTTTTCACCTGAGCGAAGTATGTTGAAGCCAATAATCAAGATAACCACAGGTGCATGCATCTTTGGCCGAATTCTTTAAGAAATTTAATGGGTCGTGTTGCTCACCTAAACCGATGTTGTCAAGTGGTAAAGACTTCTTTCGCTTGTGATCTGTGTCACGTCCATCCTTCCCCGAGTCTCCCTCGGTTCCCTCGGGACACGAACAGTTGTAACCACCCGGAAAATTTGTGCAAATTCCATCGCACATGCATGAAGTTTCACACTCATTAATATCTGCCAATACACTGAGTGACGTTAAAGATAATAACAACGATAAAAACCATACATTTGAGAATATCAGTAGGAAACGGAATGAACATGAAGTTGATTAGTTGACCACTCAGATGTGTGAGCTGGGAAAATAATTTTAATTGTAAGATGACTGATTACTCAATTTAATTGTTTGGCTTTTTATCCTGTGGGCACTGAGATAATACTCAATAAATATTACTTATTCGCTATGAATATAAAAAAACTAAATCAGCATTGATTTAAGTCAGATATATAAGACTATCATGATATCAATTTTCCCTTAAATCAAATATAATTAGCTCTTACACCATCACGATGAATGACCATATGCAACACATAACATGATTTGATTTGCTGATTCTTTTTATCGTACTTACCATAAGAGTTCTGAAAAACTATAATGTGACAGCCCAAAATTTCCATTGAAAGGATTTAAGTTCCGCAATAATTATTCATTCTTCCAATGTAATTCATTTGTCCCCCTAATTCTTTTATTTATGCTTATTTGGGGATAAAACACTCTCTTGGTTAGCCATTAGAAAGGCACTTCCTGAAGTCAATAGCCAACGTTTTCCCCTGTTATAACATCTTTTACACAGATTATTTAAAATATATCTTCCCTACGCTAGGCGTCATATCGGAGCCCATCGCATAACCAGAGAAAAGGAGGAACAAAGAAGACTTTGGCAAGTCAAGCATCTTTGTGTTGAGGGGCCACTGCCTTCTCTGTGGTCTAACCTAGTAGGAATAGGAGAAAGTGACACAAACGGGACTTGTGCAGGTAACCGGCGCTGTTTCGTATTGGTTGGCTCATGAAAAAGGACTTTAAGCCCCTGAAAATACAAAAATGTTACGTAAAGGCCGATGTTTTGACTGTTTGAAAGCTCACTTATGTTGGTAAGGATAAACTTTTGGTGTAATGAATTTGTGCCTCCCAAAAACAAGGGTTTTTGGAAGATCAATTTTTTAACTGAAAGAGGAGATAGCTAATGGGGTTGGGGCGATTGTTGGCTGCTGATAAAGGAGCTGACCTTTTCTATACTCAGCGCATGGATTTCACTGGCTTTTGAGAGTTCTAGAGAGCGAAATGGTCATGTTTAATAGTTTTGCTCATCATGTAAAGAGGACACTCTTTCAGGTCAGGATTAAAGGAATGTATTTATCTTTCAAAGAAATAAAAGGAAATTGCTATAGTTGCCAAGTTTAACAACAGTTCTTAGTTCTTATGCACAAACAGGAGAGAGAAGGATCTATCCGCAGCTTAAAGGAATGGTAATTATAACTTATTCTTATCAGAAAGAACAAAAAGAAAAACACATAATAAACATTGCTAAATGCCTTGTGACCAAGAGGAGAAAAATTAGAATAATACCTTGGCAGCCACCTGGCCCAGTGAGATAAGGATTCCCACTGTAACCTCTCTTGCAGTGACAACGGTAACCTTCTCCACTGTCAACACAGGTGGTGTTCTCTTTGCACATGTAGCTCGTCATGTTCTTTTGGGCCACCTCGCACGTTTCTTTGCCGATTGCCCAGTCAAGAACCACAGGCATCCTCTCCTCGGTTATGTTCTGTAGAGATGCAGTGGAGAAGTTGAAGTAGTCCTTTGCTGCAAGAAAGGCGTAGCCGCATGGGTTGAAGCGATGGACGAGGGTGTGGTTGTAGTAACTTCCGAGGAAGATGTTGAAGTCCCCCATGTTCCCCGGGAAGCTGGCCCCACAGCATCCAACACTCGCACATGATTCGTTTCTTACATCTTCCATGCTGCTGCAGAGAGACATGCACCCGGCAGAGAAATGAGCTTTGCCCATAAAGTAGGCATAAGAATCACAACCCACAACATAGAACCTGCAACGAAATTCTCAGATAGATGACACTGGTTCCCAAAGACGTATAAACGCAAAGCTGGTTATTGATGACAGATTTTCAGCTAACCTGTTCTTGGAAGCGGATAGATTGAAAATGCCTAGTCTGGACCATGAACTAGGTGTTGAATCTGGAGTTCTTTCTCCTGACGACGTATAACAGTCCCTAGCCACCAGCATCTTGGCGTGCATCTCGTGGTTCTCCACTGAGACATTGACTATAGGGATATTGCTGCTGGAACTGGATCAGTATGGCACAGGAGGGTCTGCAGAGTCGTTGCAGAAGATGACGAACGAAGTGGATGTTTCGTTATAGTAGCAGTCGCTTCCACCATCCGTGGTGCCAAAGGGGTAAGGGATGCTTAGGTTGCCGCAGGTACTCCTGCAACCAGGCTTTGTTTGAGCTGCAAGCTTCAGTATTGGGGCTAAACCTGAACATACCATAACTACAACCACAAATAATAAATGTCGTGGATTTAGCATCTCTAATGGGTGGAAAAGTTGATCCGATGTAAGCACTGATAGATTATATGCTTCTTCGGATCAGTGTAAGATACATGGAGATGAACACCGTGACTTATCTCTCAAATATATATAGAGGGCCTTCTCAAGTTTCCTACAGAGGCATTTCATTTGGAAAAGTCAAATTGGTATGAAAGTAGAATCTTCGCAGAGGCTTTATGTCCGACTCTGTCGCCCCCTCAGTTTACGTACAGAGCTGTCTCTGTGCCGGGTTGTTAAGACTATGTCTTGGTCATATTGGTGCATATTTTTTCCAACTCATTTAATTAGGTAATAATAGCCTGTGCCGGGCCACCATGGTAGGGAAAATTCATATGAACTGTTTAAATCTCTTGTTTAATCTGTATTATTCATCATAAAGAGTTGATTAAACCATTACACAATTGAGCAATTCGATCGTAGAATTAGGTTTAGGAAAGAAACAAACTCAGAAAAGATAGTCCAGAGCTAATATTTTCGAGGCATCTTCGGGGAAAACGTCTCCCGGGGGGGGGAGAATGGAATCTTATGAAGGCTTTTCGAGTTTGAACTTGAAGTGCGGGCAGCAAGAAAATAGGAAGGAAGAGATGTAGAGGGTGATAGGAATAGCAATATATGGATACTTGTGCTGCAACAATATTCAGGTCGGCTTAACAATTAGGAGATTTTATACAATTTCCTTCTTTATATTTTATCTTAATCTCATAAATTTTCTATATAAAAAAAATTCTACCATAGTATTAAATTCTAATTTTATAGGAAATAAATTATATTAGTCAATGAGTGGAGTTAACGCCCCAAACCCAATTCAATGGCAGATAATGGATACATTATAGTCTGTTTTTTTTGTTTTTTTGGCCTCAGACACATTATAGTTTAAAAGACGTTATGTGCACCGCACTGAAGTTCCACGTGTCCATGGTTACTACTACTACTACTACGCAGATAGATGATCGTATCAGGCGTTGTCTTCATTTAGAATATCCTCTCGTCCGCCTACTCCACCGAGAATCCTGAGATTTTGGGTAGAAGGGGGCCTGAGCACCGTTAGAACCATTGGATAAATAAGATAGGAAAATTGACTCACCATCAACTAAGTGCCAAGTCATTTCTCATTATCGTCCTAACTCGTTCTAAGTCTCGTGTCGTGTTAAATATTGATTCTTTTGAATAAAAGAAGTTCCTTTTTACGTGCAAATTGAGTACTCTCTCTGCCATTTGACATGGAGCCTTTCGATCGATTACGAATATAAGGAGGCACACGTTGAATACACAAAGGGACTCCGGTTGATCTACAAGATAAAATGTCACGGGCGTAAATAAAGAGATCCGTTGAATAAAATGATATTCCTTCGATTGATCGATCATGTGCTCCGGAGCACCTTAAGAAATTTGTGATCTTGCACCCTATTCTTATTTTATTTTTCTTTAATTTTTTTTTATGACTAGAGATATGTTGTATCTATCTATCTATCAATAATTAAAGATGAAATTGACGTGGTACTAAGAGAGATCTATTCTAATTTGATTACAAAATAATTATCTCCCAATCTAAACGATATTTTCACAGACCCTTCAATCTCTAAGATTACCCCGTTGGCTATATAAACGATCCCCACTTACCTTGACAATTTCTCCTCACAAGTCGTCAAATTAACCTCTCCACGCAGTTCAGTAACCATTAGCCTTATCTCGACTGTTCTTGCTCGTGATTTCGCCGTCCTGTCCGAGCGCGAGTGCAATTCCTTTGGCATAGTTAGGTGAGAAAGTGAGGGGACCGGCGTGCAGATGAGCAGGATGGCTAATCTCTTTTCGCAAACTGCAACTCTCCACACCCATCATCAGTCTCTGATTGATCGTGGAAGGCAGACCATCTGGGACAGCTCCAGATCCTTTCAAACATTTTCTAACAAGTCGAAGCGCGTTTCCTTTTGCATACAAGTTAAGACCATAAAGCCATGATTTGATAAGAATTGTGAGGATAATAGTCACTAGATAGAGGTTGAATAATCTTAAGATCACTAGCTGCCTTAGATTAAATGAGAGAAAACTTAAGTTTTCCTTTTTCGTTTTTTGGCCTCAAGAGAAAACTTAACTTGTTATTGAAAATGGAATTATAGTGAGAAATAACGAATCTTGTCAGGCAACCAATTATTATGATTGATTCACAATCGGTACCCCCGATTGATCGTTATGGAACGGAGCAATGAATGAGACTATTAGGAGTACGCTTCGTGACATTAGGAATGTATGTACCCTATGTTAATAAACCAGTAAAAAATGAATATAATATAGATTATTAAGCCTTAGGAGAAATTATGATTCTAAGAGAAAATGAATATATAATACAGTCAGCCGACTGATCTTAAAGAACCTATAATGGTCACTTGATGCGGGTTGAATAGTAGTAGAAATTCATACATTTTTTAGGATCACTTTCTGCCGTAGTGTGAAAGAAATTCGAAAGATTAATTATTCTGTTACGCTGAAGTCAGTATTCATCACGATCAATCGATCGATCCACGTACTTGCCGTGAGGAAACCGTTCCTGGTCAGCCAAGGACCATCGGAAATGATCAACGACGGTCCAGAAGGAATAACATCAAGAGGGGGTTGGGGGCCTAAGAAGCAAAGCCCAGCGATTGCATTGATGAGGAAGTTGCGAGTGAAAGGAATCCAACACAAAAGGATTTCTATAGAGGCTTGGAAAAGTCTTGGTCTCCGTGGGACGGTGACTGATCCAAGTCTCCCCCTCCCATAAATAGACGAAAGGACGCTGAGATGACGACTTAAACAATGTCCATTTCGCACATTGAAATGGAACTATTACTGAGAAACAAGCAGTGTTATTAGTTTATGAATTAGGGTTGATTCATAAAAACAACCTTAAATAATTGTCGTGGAATGAGAGCAATTTAGTCGACCATGGAATACTGTGTTATGATTTGGATTGCACAATGAGAGAAAAATAATATAGACTAAGCATTAAGGAAAATTAACGCGTTTAGATCACGGTCAATTGATTGTGAAATAACTTAATTCTTGTAACTTGGTTTTAACTTACTTTTGTCAACAAAGTGATTACTCTATCATACATCTATTACATTAATGTTCTTAGACATGGAGCAGATAATTAGGAGTAGTATGGCACGAAAAATCAGACGGTCTGGATCGAGTATAAATTATATTAATAATTACTTTTTAAAAATAAATTTAAATAATTTATATTTTAGAATAAAATTTTTTATTATACAATTGATCGATTAATCTAAAATTTGTATTAATTTGAATGAAATAATCAAATAATTATTAAGAATACAATTAATTACTTCTTAAAAAATTTCTCATATTTTTCCTTTTGTTATATTTTTTTACCAAGAAGCAACTGCGGATTAGACAATGATAAAAATCGAAGAGGAAGATGCCATGAAAGAGAGAGTCGTGATAACTTGCTTGACAAGTTACAAAAGAGACAAGTTTCCTACCGATGTGGGAAAATGAAGAACGAAGGAATCAATTGGCAATAATCGCAAAATTACATACCAATTGTCAATGACAATAATTGCAAATTTACGAAATTATGCTTCTGCCCTGTACATGCACGAGGCTTCAAGAGCTTCTTCCACATGAGCGTTAAGGCTCCACCGGTTCAGTGTGACACAGAAAAGTAACGCAAGAAATATTAAAACACACAAGATCCCATCTTGGAAATTGTCTATCTCCCATCCTCGATGGGAGAAGTCCATCATTTTCGTGATCAATCGATCGATGATCCACGTACTTGCCGTGGGGAAACCGTTACTAGTCAGTCGAGGCCATCAGAATAATTAACAAGGGTCCACAAGGAATAACATTACGAGGGGGTGGGGGCGTAAGAAGCAAAAGCCAGCGATTGACATCGACGAGGAACTTGCGAGCGAAAACATTCCTGTCGAGGCTCTTGGAAAAGTCTTGGTCTCCGTGACGACTTCAACGACTTACTTTTCGCACTCGTACCTTTCATAGCTTGCAGAAGTCTTGGTCTCTGCCAAGAGAAGTCTTCTCTTCCAATAAATATAGCTAAAGGACTGAGAAACAACCATTCAAAATAAAGACAAAGTGTCAATTTTCGTTATCTATCTTATATCACTTTTAATATTTATCTTGGCTAATTTCGTGGCCTCATATTTTATTTTATGTCAAATAAATTATCGGAAATTTTTAAAATTTTAAAAGGAAATCAAAACGAGAGAAAAAGCAAAAATGGTTAGCAATCGGGAGAGGATGGTCGAGCATCTCCAATGGGTATTGAGTGTCATAGGGGTAGCCAAGCCATCAACCCCGACGAGGATCCAGACGAAGATTGAGTGCCTGCACTTGCTTAAATCGGAGAACTTAATTAGTATGGGTTAACTGATCATATAAAAAATTAATCATAACTTATCATAGAAAATGGAATTATTAGCGAGAAGCAACCAATCTTATTGCATCTTCCTCTCTTGATTTCCATTATCGTCTTCGTTGTGTCTTCTTCGCCCAAACGGAGCCATCCGATCAACAGGGTTTTCGTTTTAAAGACCACGGAATGTTTCTGCCATGGAATCCTATCATACCATGTCTAGGTCTTCACTCGGACAATGCACCAATTCAGAAACTTGTCTTCTTGAACGTCATCGCACACGACATAATTGTTTTCTCCTGTAAACAACACATCTACGGCAGTGTCATGTGGCATCTTGTCTCTCTCATGAATTTAGAACGGGCCTTCACTTGTAGGATTGTTTTCGTTTAGACAGACACCTATTGTGGTGTGGAATGCGAATCAAATTTCTTCCTCGTGGGTAATTCCGTTGACTTTCACTGGCCAAAATTTAGACTCATAACGTACTAATAATCTTCTTTAAATTTTACTGCCACTTGATCAATGTACACGTTGTGATACAGATTGAGATTCAGAAACATTTGTCAAAATATTGTAAGAATTACCGCCCATGTTCTTTTTTTTCCGGGTAATACAGTTAGCCAGTTATTATATCAAATATTAAAAGCAAGCGCCGTTAGTTTGTTTCCAAAATTTAAAATTACCTTTTTTTAATCACTATATATAAAAGTCATTAAATTTTAATTAATTCAACCGAAGTGAGCTGACCCACTAAGAGATTTCATGATAAAAAAAATTTTCATTCATAATATTTAAATTTGAAATTTTACTTAAGAAAAATATATGCAGTCAATCAACTTATATTGAGTATATTTAAATAATTTTAAAGCTCAATATTTTTGGTTTGATTAATTATCGTTGGTTAATTGCTCTTTTTTTTCTTGGGCAGTAAGTTTTATTTTTATTCATCTATATCGTGTATTCTATGATGAGAATAATAAAACCATGGGATTTTCCTTTAAAACGGCTTTCAAAGAATTTTTTTACTTTTCTGTATGAGTTAGTGAGTTGAGTATTATTTTACATTATCTTACAAAAAGTGATGACCAGTTAAAAAGTTGCTTATAAATAAAGCTTAAAAACATAAAATTGGTCAAGAGCAAATAAATTTGGAATTCAAATAGTTTTTTTATAAAAATTAAATCATAATTTTATCATTAATGTTTACAATGCTGAAGTACTAAGTCCTCTCTTTGGGTGTGCTATGGCAGAATGACTCATCTAATTTTTCGTGGATGATATGGTTGACTTTTCTCCAAGCGGGATTACGAAACAGTATGTATATATGTATTTATATGTGTATATATATCACCGGTTAAAAAAAAAGTGTATATATAGATGGGGTGAGTTCTCCCAGTCCCATGAATTAGCAAACAAACAGAAATAGTGAGGAACTCTGCGTTGAGAAGAATGTTACTGTTTAGGATTATGATGTTTGCGATTCTAACTGTAGCCACTGCCTTCTCAGAGGCACTGCCTGGCTGCCCCTCGATGTGCGGGAATGTTAGTGTCCCCTACCCGTTCGGGGTTCGCGAGGGCTGTTACCTAAACCCCAACTTCCTCATCACCTGCAACTCCACGAACGGTTCTACAACACCATTTCTCCGGAAGGGAAATATTGAGGTCACAGAAATATCCCCTGAAGGTGAGCTCCGAGTCTATACCCACGTGTTGTCTGTGCATGCAGATAACAAAACATTCAATTCGACTAGTGGAAGTAGCCGATCATCAGATAGCTCTTTTTTAAGTTTGTTAGCGTTCACCCTCTCGGCAACCCGAAACAAATTCACGGCCATTGGGTGTAACACCCTTGCGACTATTAGTATGATGGATGATCCTACTATTTCAAGTGGGTGTCTGACTATGTGCAACAATAGCAGCCGTATCAATGAAGGTTCATGTGACGGCTTTGGCTGTTGCCAGATAGCCATCCCAAAGAATCTTCGCAATTACTATCTTACAGTCCAACGCTACAATGAACACTTAGAACGGACATTGAGTTCGAACAATTCCGTCTTCATAGGAGAAGAGTATTCTTTCACCTTCTCCAGGGACAACCTCACGAATATGGAGGGGACACGTGTCCGTACTGTAATAGATTGGGCTGTCTGGAATGAGAATTGTGAAGAAGCCCGTAGAAACTTGACTTCCTATGCTTGCAAGGCTGCTAAGAGTGAATGCTACCAGCCCCCGGACATCAATGGGTATCGATGCAATTGCTCCAAAGGTTATCAAGGGAACCCCTACTTTCCCGAAGGCTGCCAAGGTATAAATTCTGCAAATTTCTCTTTGTACGTATCCGACCAGGCATTACTGTTATGAATAAGATGTTCATTGTGTTGCTCTTTCAATCATATACAGATGTTGATGAATGCAAGCATCCAGATGATAATGACTGTGACAAGATTTGTGAGAACACTATAGGAAGCTACACATGTTCATGTCCTCGTTGGTTTCATGGCGACGGCAGAAGAGATGGAGAACGATGCATTCATGACTACCAATTTTTGATAAAAACTACAATCGGTAAGTAGCCCTCTGACACCTTCTCGAGTTTGATAGCTTTTGGCCTGTTCAGATATGNTAGTATGGCACGAAAAATCAGACGGTCTGGATCGAGTATAAATTATATTAATAATTACTTTTTAAAAATAAATTTAAATAATTTATATTTTAGAATAAAATTTTTTATTATACAATTGATCGATTAATCTAAAATTTGTATTAATTTGAATGAAATAATCAAATAATTATTAAGAATACAATTAATTACTTCTTAAAAAATTTCTCATATTTTTCCTTTTGTTATATTTTTTTACCAAGAAGCAACTGCGGATTAGACAATGATAAAAATCGAAGAGGAAGATGCCATGAAAGAGAGAGTCGTGATAACTTGCTTGACAAGTTACAAAAGAGACAAGTTTCCTACCGATGTGGGAAAATGAAGAACGAAGGAATCAATTGGCAATAATCGCAAAATTACATACCAATTGTCAATGACAATAATTGCAAATTTACGAAATTATGCTTCTGCCCTGTACATGCACGAGGCTTCAAGAGCTTCTTCCACATGAGCGTTAAGGCTCCACCGGTTCAGTGTGACACAGAAAAGTAACGCAAGAAATATTAAAACACACAAGATCCCATCTTGGAAATTGTCTATCTCCCATCCTCGATGGGAGAAGTCCATCATTTTCGTGATCAATCGATCGATGATCCACGTACTTGCCGTGGGGAAACCGTTACTAGTCAGTCGAGGCCATCAGAATAATTAACAAGGGTCCACAAGGAATAACATTACGAGGGGGTGGGGGCGTAAGAAGCAAAAGCCAGCGATTGACATCGACGAGGAACTTGCGAGCGAAAACATTCCTGTCGAGGCTCTTGGAAAAGTCTTGGTCTCCGTGACGACTTCAACGACTTACTTTTCGCACTCGTACCTTTCATAGCTTGCAGAAGTCTTGGTCTCTGCCAAGAGAAGTCTTCTCTTCCAATAAATATAGCTAAAGGACTGAGAAACAACCATTNTCTTGACTAATTTCATGGCCTCATATCTTGATTATATGTGTATATATAATCACCGGTTAAAAAAAAAGTGTATATACAGATGGGGTGAGTTCTCCCAGTCCCACGAATTAGCAAATAAATAAAAATAGTGAGTAACTCTACGTAAGAGAAGAATGTTACTGTTTAGGATTATGATGTTTGCGATTCTAATCGTAACCACTGCCTTCTCAGAGGCACTACCCGGCTACCTGGATTTTTTTATGGGTTTTCACGTAAATTATATAGAAATATAGTAATTAGTTAGATCTTAAACTACAGTTTTTTCTTGCAGATTTTATTTTGCATACAAGTTAAGACCATAAAGCTATGATTTGATAAGAATTGTGAGGATAATAGTCACTAGATAGAGGTTGAATAATCTTAAGACCATTAACTACCGTGGCGTGAATGAAATTCAAGAGATTGATCGGTCCATTATATAGTCACATGATCGTTTCTCCTCTAAGACAAAACTGCTTCTGCATGGAAGTCCATCCTCATCGCGATCGATCAATCGATCCACATACTTGCCATTGGAATAATTAACGAGGGGGTCCACAAGGACTCACGAGGTGGGCTGGGGGCCTAAGAAGGAAAGGCAAGTCTTGGTCTCCGTGGGACAGCGCCAGATCCAAGCCTTCCCCCTCACATAAATACAGGAAAGGACGGAGAGATGGCTACTTAAATGATGTCCTTTTCGCCCGTGTACCTTTCAGAGCTTCGGCCGGGAGAGACCGATCCAAGTCTTCCAAATAATGGTAAAGTGTGAATTTTTGGCTATCTATCATATATCACTTTTAATATTTATC
>CXYZ01010611.1:0-13688 GCA_900006705.1 Sonneratia caseolaris
TGCTTGGATAGTATCAATTTCGTTTGTTCTGTAACGGCTTATGGGCCAAAATGGACCTGACATTGTCACAGCTGAATCCTGAGTATTTGGCGTAGCCACAATTCTTTCTTGTTTTAGGTGATGTGGAATTGCATTAATACTGCAAGTCTAACAAGTTCTTGTCCATGTATTCGGGAGCCTAAGAGTCTTTCTTCATTAGCCTTCCTGGTAGCAATGTAATGCATCAGTTGGGGTTGTGGATGCTCTGTTGGATAACTTACATGCTTCAACTTTGAAATGCTTCACTTAAGACCAAGTTCCCTGAATCTAACAGCTGCGCCTTCTGGTTGAAACTTCTCTTGCTTCCTAGATTCTTCGGCGGCAGATTAGATCCATTGTCTAGAGATATGATATAACAAAGTTTCCATCTGCTTCCAGTCGGAGAACCACAATCGTGTCAAAAGAAATGGATTTTCACAGTTTGTGACCCAAACAACTGTCTGCAGGTAACCGTTACAATACCATATGTTAAACGCATCTTCTGAGTGGTCAAAAATTGACTGAAGATCCCAAGTTAAAATCTTCCATTTGCAGACTCTAGGAGTATCGTTTCACTTATCAAAACCTGGAGTTGCATTATCTTAACCCAAGCATGGAGGAATTGAGAATAAAAGATGCCCCGGGCATGCACCTAGGGAGATCTCAAGGAGCAACATGCAAGTTGTTCAAATGAGGGTAGTTAGCTGATTCTTTATTTTCCCTTCTCCCAGAGGCGCCACCTTGTGTTTGTTCACAGCTTTGACATCCAGTGCCGAGGCATGAGGATTAAAACCTCAAATCTTTGTTTTGATTGACAGTAAAGGAGCCTGATTTGTCCAAATAACTAGAATCTGGGTCCACCTTATTCTATGATTGGCATTGATATTCCAAGGGAAAGCAGAATGACATAGACTTAACCGTCCAAGAAAATAAAAAAAAGCGACTCTCTTCTTTGCTCGGTTCGAGCATGAGTGATTCTAGCCATGTACCGCCTTTACTCACAGAACCGAGAAGACTATCGAGTTTCTCTGTTTCAATCAGTAGAGACTGAGTTACCGATGAATATTGATATGAACACAACCTACTATCCTGCCTCCTATCTGCAAAAATATTACCTGTTGATATCAATTTGCCCCATTAGAATTGACCCTAAGTAGTTCGAGTCCTCATCTGCCCCTGAATTGGGTCGTACACGAATAATTGAAACTAGAATCTTGATCAACTCGACCTCCAGATGGAGGCATTCGCTTGACAAAACATCTGTTCTTCACAGTGGAGGTGATCACTGCTTCGACAAAATGGCCCGTCCAACAGAGACGTGGTTAAGCTAAGCAAGTATTATCTTCACACAGCATCAACAAAATTCAAGTCAGACTCGCCTACGACACAAAAAAAACAATGGGATTGACGTTGAACAGCTGAATAACATGATGTTTATTTAGGCGACAATGCGATGAAATTACATTTTAAGTCCTCGAAGAACTGTGCGGTCAATGTTTTACGGCCACTATATTTAACAGGGAAATTTGTTTTTCAGCTCTGCCTTTTTCCCCCACTTTTGTAAGGTGACGTTGCCTTCATTTGAAGCAATAATATTGAAAGAGATATTAAGGTCTTGGTCTTCGCCCTTGTCTGCTTTCTAAAAATCGTTATTGCCGTCAAAGTCTTCCTTCATTATTGTCGAAGTCTTCTTTCATTATTGTCTTCCCCACAAATCCCGGCTCTTCTGAACGACCATTATTTCAGATCCCATAAAATTTCCGGCACGAAAAGCAACCACTCGATATATTTCACCGAGCAACAGCGCTTACATTTATTAGGTTACTCGTTTAGAACCACTGTCAATGATAATCCCTCTCGGAATTGGCATAAAAGCTAGCTGTCCCGGCTCAAAATCCTTCGGCATTGAGTTAGCAGAAATACCGTGATTGTAGATAAACAGTGCTCGGAGAGTCAGATCCTGTCACTTATAATGATATACCCCAGTTTGTGGTTAACAATGACCATGATCGATTTACGGTGAGTACTTTTGAGTACTCCTTGCAAGGCTTTCACCTCACAAACTTGTTCCCCTGTTCTTAACCGTGTAGAGGAAAAAGATAGTCATCTGTTCCTTGTTAAGCTTTAATGCTACACCATTCACATGGATTTGTACAGATAACAGTGGAATATTAAAAGGTCAAGGTCTTCCACTTATGTTTGTTTCATATGGACCCGTTCGGAAATTATATAGCTACGTGTATCCCCACGTTTCTTTCGACCCTCTGGCACGTAACACTGACATTAATTCAAACCTTTGTAGATCTGCAGTATCTCTGCTTAACAACTTCTTGGGTCTGATGTGCTACCTAATTTCCAGCACTAAATTGCTGAAAGAAGGCTCTCATCGTAAAACATGAACCTGTTTCACTGGAGAGAAGGAAGCGAAACAGGGTAAGATGCACTGATAAGCGGAGAGCAAAAGTTGCACAAGATTTTATACTAACGTCCTTGTTCCAGACTGTTGGATATCTCAAAGTATGATACCGGTCCACTCGAAGAAGAAGCTTCACAGGATAAGCCATTATCGACAGCAAAGGCCGGTTGCTTCGGAGCTGGAAGAGTTACATTTTCATTGCTTAGAGTGAAGACGATATTTGACATCGTGGGACGATCGCTTGGATCACTCTGTATACATAAAAGTGCCAGTTTTATGCACTTCAATGCCCCTTCTCTGTTGCAAGTCCCTTGAAGCATCGGTTCTACCAAGCTGATTGCGTTATCTTCGTTCCACAGCCTCCATGCCTGGAAAATGTGAACGCCAATGACAGTCGAAGAGAGAAAATGGCTGGAACGAAAGTTTGTCAGGAATTAGAAGAGTGGAAGAGTACATACGTAACTGATAAGGTTTAGTGCAATTTTTGACTGATAAAATCCTGTGTTCCGCTTCCCACTAATGATCTCCAAGACAACAACACCGAAGCTGAAAACATCTGATTTGGTAGAGAAAAATCCATCTAATGCATATTCCGGCGACATGTATCCGCTGCATCATAGAAATTGCCAAAGTGGTAAGCAACCTTTACTCTTTTGGCTGCGAGCGCATAATTTAGCTCGGAAGAAGTAAACTCAGCGAACAACATCTTGGTAAGTAGGAACTTACTATGTCCCAATCACTCTATTTGTACTTGCTGCGGTTTGTTTGGCCTCGAATATGCGCGCCAAGCCAAAGTCTGATATTTTCGGGTTCATCTCCTCATCTAACAGAATATTGCTAGCTTTCAGATCTCGGTGAATAACTCTCAGCCTCGAGTCCCGGTGAAGATAAAGCATCCCTCGTGCGATTCCTGAGATAATCTCCATGCGAGTCTCCCAGCTAAGCAGCACACATCTCGTCCGATCTAGCAAGTTTTCATCTCCACGTTTTTAAGGCAAGTTTGCAAAAAATAATGGACAGAAATGCAAGATAAGGGCCTAACCGAATATGAGCGAGTCTAAGCTTTTATTGGGCATGTACTCGTAAATTAACAATTGTTCGTCTCCTTTGGCGCAATATCCTAGTAATCTGACAAGATTCCGGTGCTGCAGTTGGGCAATAAGCAGAACCTCATTCTTGAATTGCTCAAAGCCCTGACCTGAACTGCTTGACAACCTCTTCACTGCAATTTCTTGCCCTCCCGGAAAGTTACCCTAGAAACAGAATCACATGAACATATGACCAACAGGTTTCCGCAATTAGCACTAAAAATATATAAGAGAAATGAGAAGAGAATCATTGCCTTGTAAACGGGGCCAAATCCTCCCTGTCCAAGCTTGTTTTCATCAGAGAAGTAGTTTGTTGCTTCCAATATGACATTCATGTCAAAGAACGGAATATTTATCCCTTCCTCATTGTTGTCAATGGACTGGCCTGAACGTATCCAGTCTTTGATCTGTCTCTCACTGTCGTACAGATGAAATGCTAAGTTCTTTGGAATGGCTCCTCCTTTTGCTGGTACATGGGGAAAAAATACTGGGCATAAAAAATTTCGTTTTGCTGATTAACAAACAATTAGCTTAAAAATCGCGATACCTTGTTTGACGACATGCTTCCTCCACATATAAAGAATAGCACCAACAGTAATAACTATGGCTGGAATACCTACAGCTACAGGATAAATTATATAGCGGAATTTGCCCTTATGCGATGAACCTGCAACAGATGAATCAAGTGATAAGAGCTCATAAATCCAAAAAGTTGTGCCGAGGATAGACTTGGAGTTTTGCAGAGAGTAGAACACCTAAATCTACTCGAACGTAGACAGCATGACCGTTCTCAGTTCCCTCTTGAATATCGTTGAGATCCCCCTGCCAAATCCAGCATTTTCCTTTTGGTGCAGATTGGTTTTTAGTGTACGAGTAGGCTTGACAACTGCAACTGTCGAGACATTCCTGCTTGCATTGTGTTGGATCAGAAATATCAAATTCCCGATCTGTTTTTCCAACTTTCACAAACTTTAAGCTCTTAAAGTCAGTTTCATTTGTTTTTCCACATGGTGAAGTTCTCATGCAGCCCTGTGAAAAATCACCTTGATTCCAACTTTCTAGCTGTTGAGGCACGAATCCCTGCAAACACCGGCACTTGGATATCTTGTGAGAATTGCAGACACCAAAATTTCCACAGTAGTTGAACTGGTGGCATGGATCCTTCGGCTCGGACCAGGACAGGTTCCAGACCTTTGTTCCACTACTCAATATGAAGTACTGTATCATCCCACTAAAATTCATCACAAGTCGAGCATTTGATGTGAATTTCTTCCTTTGTCCATCATTCAAGCTGGAGTTTCTCAGCAGGGAGGATATTGTGGCAGGCAGGTCATCTGGAATCATCATCCATGAAACACCGCTTTTCCAGTAGGGGGAAGACGACTTCTGTATGATGTACTGATTGTCCCGTTCTGGGTCTCTCCGGAAAGTGAAGTCTCCAGGGGCAGGTTCATCAGGTCCTTTCCACGAAAGCAATCTGAAGTCATCTCCCATTACCATTCCGGGAAGGAATGTATCAGTTGGTTCATCGAAGCTCTGCCACAGCGTTTCCAGTACTCCATCTTCAGATGTTTCACTCAGAACCAAGTTTCCCGAATCCATGAGCTTGGCTGTCCTGTTGGAACTCGCGTTAGCTTTGAGCTTAGTAGACCAATGAGATACTCCCCCCATGGATGACAGGCCGAGGTTCCCATCGACATTGAGGCGGAAAAGTCCACTGCCATCAGAAATTGGGTTTCCTCTGTTTGCGACCCATATTACTGTAGGCTGATTGTCATAATACCATATGCCGATATACCTGTTAAGCGAGGTGCCTGGAGAGAAGAAACCCAGTTCGAATCTTCTTCCCGAAGATACAAGAGTTTCCGCCAGGTCATCAGAGATGGACAGTGTTAATGTATCTCCCCAAGAAGAAGGAATCAGGAACAAGAGGAACTTCAGGTATGTGTAGAGAAAGAACTTTGGACGCAACAGATGAACATCAGTTTCCTTGTATTTGCTCATGCCGTGTGACAATGGGGAACAGAAACCTCTGCCTCTATCGGCCAATGGAATGGACGAAATATCTGCGTTTCCTTTCTAACGTCCCACTGTCTGGAAAGGGAAAGTTAGATTCCTATGTGAGGAGGATAATAGATGACTTCTGGCCCTGAAGGAGACGTCCGTGTTCTGTTCATGGATAGGTCCACCAGGAAGCGTCATTTTTGACCTCTCGAATTTCTTAATACATAAACATATAAAAATTGCAAATCGACATCGGCTACATGAACGTTACGTATACAGCAACTCTATGCTAACCTCAGGAACCTCCATTTCTCTTTATTCTCATGCACCATGCCTGTATTGGCCTCAGACCAGATGTCGTATTAAGGCTGAACAAGGGTATCGTTTAGAATCCTGATGGGTCCCGGTGACCCGAACTTCCCTAGATATACACATGAATCGATTGGTTTGGGTAGAAGACAGAAGTGAAATCCGCGCAATTCCAAGGAAAGATTGATAAGACAGGTCAACCACGTGATGTGTTGAGTCAACAATGGACGGTAGTCTTGCTTCACACCGTTTTCCACTGTATAAGAGGATTTGTTGGACTCCGGAGTTTGATCTGATCGGCAGTGGCAATTCACTCTCTTGCGTCTTTTAATTTTTCTGATTTGCTTTCCGATGTATGGTTATAACTCTTACCAGAATCAATTCTCCCAAACAACCTTGCCGTTTCAGACGTCTGCCTGATGCCAAAATCAAAGTCAAAGCTTTTCAAGGTGCATCTCTCTATAAGGTCTGGTATGAAGCTGTAGTGTAAAAGCATTCGAATTCCATGTTCGGACTGTTGACAAGGATCCGGCCATCCATTTTTGATCAATTTATGAAAGCGACATTCTACTTTCCATTAAAAAAACTGGATTAAGAATACTACAGTAGGTTTGGAATCTTGCCCTCCTTTTCCTTTTTCATCGTGTGAGAGTTCGGGTAGCGGCATCGGTACAGTTTTTATAGGCTGATGAGTAAACACATTAGCCCATTGGACTCTTTCTTAGACGGAATTTGAAACCCGTTAAATCCATTTGTAGGGCCCCAAATTTCACATTCTTAGTCCCTTCACCGCCTCATCTTTCGGCCCTTCATTCTCTGGTGTGGTGGGACTTTTATGCTGTGCTGGGTGGGTTTAGGCGATGACACACACACTCACACGGAGTTCTGAACTTAGAAGGCAAAGGAAGAAGATCGGGGAAGCCCCTTCACTCTTTTACGTCCAAATAGCTTCAGACTAGCTCGATTCGGTGATTTCCGTGCTCAATCCTCACTCAAGTTAGTAATTTGAATGCCCTCATAGTTCATTTTACTATAATTTATAGGCATCTATCTCTGCAAATGGCCAAGCACTCTGTCTTCCCGGTTGTTGTCTATTAATGTACTCCCTAAATTAATTAATACAATTGCATACTGTGTCATCACGTACAATTAGAAGTCCAAATACCCAACAAAATCAGCTCATTAACAGATCCTTTGACACCATTTCTTACTGCTCTATTACCAATCCTCATCTCACCATTAGGTAACAATTAAATAATCAGATCATAAGGGAACCAACTTACAGTTAAACGGAGCCAGTAGAAAAAGAAGAAGAGGAAGAAAAAAAAAACATGGCTATTTACCAGCAACCTAGGTGGGTACTAGGAGAGAGGAAGAAATTAACTGTCCCTGGACATTAGGTTCTCCTACCACTCAAGCTCCACAATCCAAACGCTCAAGCTCATCAGATTCTTCAATCAACAGAAAGGAGACATCGTCTGGCAAACAAGGCTCAACCAGTGAAAGGAATATGCCAAATCGATTACATCCACACCTAGCAAGTTCAAAAACCCGAGTGAAAGTAGTCCATGCTCTAGCGATTTTTTTCTAATCTCTCGATTTCTCTTCTTTTCCCTTACCCGGCCTTATCTCTCCACCGTATAATTTTGTTGTCTCTCTCTCATTCTCATTCTCACTCTCACCCTCTCCTTCCCCCTCAACTCAGTGCTGCAGCAACTTCAGCTTCCCCCCATGTCCATCTTCCCTCCACCGCCTCGTTCTCCCCCCACCCCTTCAAGAAGCAACAATAAAAATCAGGTCCTAGAATCTTACAGAGAAAAAACAAGCGGTGGAAGGACGAGAAAGAAATCATAAAGAGCCTACGGGGCTCCAATGGGCTTCGGCCCAAGAAAATTTAGTGGACTTAACAATTCTCCCCCACAGATTAAAACTTCATTCAGCCGCCCCATTAACTGAAAGCTCCTTGGATCTTTTTGGGGAAGACTCTAATGGAGTTTCAGGTACTGAGAATCGTCCAAGAGTCGAGCGGTTTGACCGAAAGTTCTACCATGCTGGGCCACGTCTTCGGCCGGTAGCTGCCATGCAGCAGCACCAGGAATTTAATGAACTTGATGTTCAAAACCGAGCTAATGATACTAGGGAAGAACTATGTCATTTATAACTAAGTAACCTAGCAATGCAAATGAGATAAAAATTATTGCTCAAAACAAGGATCTTGAAGGTGAACAAAACCCAGGAGTCTTCCCTCGGTGGGAGCCCACTCGGGAATTTACGGGAAGAACGGAGAGGAGGAATGAATTTAGGGATTTTAACCTTTTGAAGATGCCAGGTAAGCAGTAGTGCTACATCATTATGTTAGGATTAATGCTCTAAATTCAATTATAATTGATAGAATTTTATTCATGAAATAAAATCAAAATATTATTGTTCATCATATACTGCTATATTTTATGATGAAACTCATAAACTATGGTAATAATTTTAAAATCATGATAATATCATGTCGGTGAGACTTAAAATACACAAGTTTTAACTTAAAATATTCATAATTATAGGATCACTGAACATGAGATCAGTAGTCTGATAAGACTAGTACACTTATTACATACTCTACGGTAGAGGATAATTGATCTCACAGTTACTTGTGAAGAGTTACTGATGTAAGAGTATAGGTGCTCATTATAAAATGAGTTTATTGAACTGATTCGCTTAAAGAATTAACATAATTGATCTTTAAATAAATGTCAATAGATTATTTTTTAGGTGAAGTAGGTGTAAATGTCCATTAAACTTGAGATTAATATATCATCTTGTAAGAGTTAAGTTATATTATAATTTATTCATTTACATAGTTCTTTCAACCATGTGTATGATATTTTGAACCCAACAAGACTCTTAGGGAGATGGAGTGTAATCAATAAAAGATTGGTTACTTCTCATGAGAGGAGAGAATGTCCTATGTATTCTATTTAGTATTGACTCACAAAATCTCTTGCCATAGTAGGATAAAATATCATGAAGCAGTTTCCAGTATTTCATTGTTGAGTTAATAACTAGAGAATTGAGATATATATAGATAAGAATTAGAGTTTGACATTTTATTTATGTCTTAATTTATTCAGGATATTGTATAACTAAATGATGTAATTACACGAAAACTTATCACCAAAGAGTGTTCAATCCTTTGATTGAAATCTTCTATATTTTGGTGGTCATAATATGTTGCTAGACGTCAATCTTGACTTGTGAACTTAATTAATTAAAATTTAATCGATAATCTCATTAAAAATTTTAATAAGATAAATTAATTTACTACCAACTTAGTGTGGAGCCCAATGAATCACATACAATACAAGCCATTTTTTGTAACCAAAATTTAATTGTTTAAATTTTGTGTTGGATAGTTAATTTTCGCTAGCACGAAATTGCCTATATCGGTTACGTACCTTATTAGATAAAATTGTTTCGAAATTAACTATAAAATTATATTTATATAAATTTAATAATACTCTCAATTATATACACATGTTAAATTATTGAATGATATTCGATTAAATAAATATATGTTTATATGTATGTACATGAGTAGTACATGTCATGTAGACCAACGGTTGGTCTATTCTCAATGGCATAATATTGAAAATGGCATAACATATGCCAATTGTGAAAGAGTACATCTTGAGCCAATGCGGTGCACCTCTCTTTGGTGAAAGAGGGGCAAAGGTGTGTGGGAGAAAGAATTCTAAAAGGTGATAATGTTTCGTCCACCAAGCGGAACAAATGCTTGGATAGTATCAATTTCGTTTGTTCTGTAACGGCTTATGGGCCAAAATGGACCTGACATTGTCACAGCTGAATCCTGAGTATTTGGCGTAGCCACAATTCTTTCTTGTTTTAGGTGATGTGGAATTGCATTAATACTGCAAGTCTAACAAGTTCTTGTCCATGTATTCGGGAGCCTAAGAGTCTTTCTTCATTAGCCTTCCTGGTAGCAATGTAATGCATCAGTTGGGGTTGTGGATGCTCTGTTGGATAACTTACATGCTTCAACTTTGAAATGCTTCACTTAAGACCAAGTTCCCTGAATCTAACAGCTGCGCCTTCTGGTTGAAACTTCTCTTGCTTCCTAGATTCTTCGGCGNTGCTTGGATAGTATCAATTTCGTTTGTTCTGTAACGGCTTATGGGCCAAAATGGACCTGACATTGTCACAGCTGAATCCTGAGTATTTGGCGTAGCCACAATTCTTTCTTGTTTTAGGTGATGTGGAATTGCATTAATACTGCAAGTCTAACAAGTTCTTGTCCATGTATTCGGGAGCCTAAGAGTCTTTCTTCATTAGCCTTCCTGGTAGCAATGTAATGCATCAGTTGGGGTTGTGGATGCTCTGTTGGATAACTTACATGCTTCAACTTTGAAATGCTTCACTTAAGACCAAGTTCCCTGAATCTAACAGCTGCGCCTTCTGGTTGAAACTTCTCTTGCTTCCTAGATTCTTCGGCGGCAGATTAGATCCATTGTCTAGAGATATGATATAACAAAGTTTCCATCTGCTTCCAGTCGGAGAACCACAATCGTGTCAAAAGAAATGGATTTTCACAGTTTGTGACCCAAACAACTGTCTGCAGGTAACCGTTACAATACCATATGTTAAACGCATCTTCTGAGTGGTCAAAAATTGACTGAAGATCCCAAGTTAAAATCTTCCATTTGCAGACTCTAGGAGTATCGTTTCACTTATCAAAACCTGGAGTTGCATTATCTTAACCCAAGCATGGAGGAATTGAGAATAAAAGATGCCCCGGGCATGCACCTAGGGAGATCTCAAGGAGCAACATGCAAGTTGTTCAAATGAGGGTAGTTAGCTGATTCTTTATTTTCCCTTCTCCCAGAGGCGCCACCTTGTGTTTGTTCACAGCTTTGACATCCAGTGCCGAGGCATGAGGATTAAAACCTCAAATCTTTGTTTTGATTGACAGTAAAGGAGCCTGATTTGTCCAAATAACTAGAATCTGGGTCCACCTTATTCTATGATTGGCATTGATATTCCAAGGGAAAGCAGAATGACATAGACTTAACCGTCCAAGAAAATAAAAAAAAGCGACTCTCTTCTTTGCTCGGTTCGAGCATGAGTGATTCTAGCCATGTACCGCCTTTACTCACAGAACCGAGAAGACTATCGAGTTTCTCTGTTTCAATCAGTAGAGACTGAGTTACCGATGAATATTGATATGAACACAACCTACTATCCTGCCTCCTATCTGCAAAAATATTACCTGTTGATATCAATTTGCCCCATTAGAATTGACCCTAAGTAGTTCGAGTCCTCATCTGCCCCTGAATTGGGTCGTACACGAATAATTGAAACTAGAATCTTGATCAACTCGACCTCCAGATGGAGGCATTCGCTTGACAAAACATCTGTTCTTCACAGTGGAGGTGATCACTGCTTCGACAAAATGGCCCGTCCAACAGAGACGTGGTTAAGCTAAGCAAGTATTATCTTCACACAGCATCAACAAAATTCAAGTCAGACTCGCCTACGACACAAAAAAAACAATGGGATTGACGTTGAACAGCTGAATAACATGATGTTTATTTAGGCGACAATGCGATGAAATTACATTTTAAGTCCTCGAAGAACTGTGCGGTCAATGTTTTACGGCCACTATATTTAACAGGGAAATTTGTTTTTCAGCTCTGCCTTTTTCCCCCACTTTTGTAAGGTGACGTTGCCTTCATTTGAAGCAATAATATTGAAAGAGATATTAAGGTCTTGGTCTTCGCCCTTGTCTGCTTTCTAAAAATCGTTATTGCCGTCAAAGTCTTCCTTCATTATTGTCGAAGTCTTCTTTCATTATTGTCTTCCCCACAAATCCCGGCTCTTCTGAACGACCATTATTTCAGATCCCATAAAATTTCCGGCACGAAAAGCAACCACTCGATATATTTCACCGAGCAACAGCGCTTACATTTATTAGGTTACTCGTTTAGAACCACTGTCAATGATAATCCCTCTCGGAATTGGCATAAAAGCTAGCTGTCCCGGCTCAAAATCCTTCGGCATTGAGTTAGCAGAAATACCGTGATTGTAGATAAACAGTGCTCGGAGAGTCAGATCCTGTCACTTATAATGATATACCCCAGTTTGTGGTTAACAATGACCATGATCGATTTACGGTGAGTACTTTTGAGTACTCCTTGCAAGGCTTTCACCTCACAAACTTGTTCCCCTGTTCTTAACCGTGTAGAGGAAAAAGATAGTCATCTGTTCCTTGTTAAGCTTTAATGCTACACCATTCACATGGATTTGTACAGATAACAGTGGAATATTAAAAGGTCAAGGTCTTCCACTTATGTTTGTTTCATATGGACCCGTTCGGAAATTATATAGCTACGTGTATCCCCACGTTTCTTTCGACCCTCTGGCACGTAACACTGACATTAATTCAAACCTTTGTAGATCTGCAGTATCTCTGCTTAACAACTTCTTGGGTCTGATGTGCTACCTAATTTCCAGCACTAAATTGCTGAAAGAAGGCTCTCATCGTAAAACATGAACCTGTTTCACTGGAGAGAAGGAAGCGAAACAGGGTAAGATGCACTGATAAGCGGAGAGCAAAAGTTGCACAAGATTTTATACTAACGTCCTTGTTCCAGACTGTTGGATATCTCAAAGTATGATACCGGTCCACTCGAAGAAGAAGCTTCACAGGATAAGCCATTATCGACAGCAAAGGCCGGTTGCTTCGGAGCTGGAAGAGTTACATTTTCATTGCTTAGAGTGAAGACGATATTTGACATCGTGGGACGATCGCTTGGATCACTCTGTATACATAAAAGTGCCAGTTTTATGCACTTCAATGCCCCTTCTCTGTTGCAAGTCCCTTGAAGCATCGGTTCTACCAAGCTGATTGCGTTATCTTCGTTCCACAGCCTCCATGCCTGGAAAATGTGAACGCCAATGACAGTCGAAGAGAGAAAATGGCTGGAACGAAAGTTTGTCAGGAATTAGAAGAGTGGAAGAGTACATACGTAACTGATAAGGTTTAGTGCAATTTTTGACTGATAAAATCCTGTGTTCCGCTTCCCACTAATGATCTCCAAGACAACAACACCGAAGCTGAAAACATCTGATTTGGTAGAGAAAAATCCATCTAATGCATATTCCGGCGACATGTATCCGCTGCATCATAGAAATTGCCAAAGTGGTAAGCAACCTTTACTCTTTTGGCTGCGAGCGCATAATTTAGCTCGGAAGAAGTAAACTCAGCGAACAACATCTTGGTAAGTAGGAACTTACTATGTCCCAATCACTCTATTTGTACTTGCTGCGGTTTGTTTGGCCTCGAATATGCGCGCCAAGCCAAAGTCTGATATTTTCGGGTTCATCTCCTCATCTAACAGAATATTGCTAGCTTTCAGATCTCGGTGAATAACTCTCAGCCTCGAGTCCCGGTGAAGATAAAGCATCCCTCGTGCGATTCCTGAGATAATCTCCATGCGAGTCTCCCAGCTAAGCAGCACACATCTCGTCCGATCTAGCAAGTTTTCATCTCCACGTTTTTAAGGCAAGTTTGCAAAAAATAATGGACAGAAATGCAAGATAAGGGCCTAACCGAATATGAGCGAGTCTAAGCTTTTATTGGGCATGTACTCGTAAATTAACAATTGTTCGTCTCCTTTGGCGCAATATCCTAGTAATCTGACAAGATTCCGGTGCTGCAGTTGGGCAATAAGCAGAACCTCATTCTTGAATTGCTCAAAGCCCTGACCTGAACTGCTTGACAACCTCTTCACTGCAATTTCTTGCCCTCCCGGAAAGTTACCCTAGAAACAGAATCACATGAACAT
>CXYZ01010667.1:2842-31672 GCA_900006705.1 Sonneratia caseolaris
TCATCAATTTTCAGGATTGGATTACCTACACAATGGTTGCAAGCCTCCTATCGTTCACAGGGACCTGAAGACTCTGAATATACTGTTGAATGAGAGCATGCAAGCGAAGATAGCGGACTTTGGGCTGTCAAAAGCTTTCGCAGCAGAGAATGACTCTTACATTTCAACTCATCCCGCTGGCACACCTGGATACCTCGATCCCGAGTAAGTATCTAAACAAATCTTCCAAAGAGCTGCAAGAATCAGTCCCCCTTTTAGGCGCCTTCCTCACAGACGCCGAGTCCTTTGACAATAGGATTAGCTCCTTTTTTTTTTCCTTCAGGTTTCAGTCATTGGGAAACTTAAACAAGAAGAGCGATGTTTACAGCTTCGGAGTCATTCTCTTTGAGCTGATCAGTGGATACCCCGCCATGATGAGAAGCGCTAATGGGAACATTCATATACTCCAGTGGGTGAGACCANTCTCCAACATCAAAACAAGGACACAGGAAGTTCCTAGCTGAGGTAACTATATATCATATATAACAATATCAGCACTTTTGACATACAGAAACCTTTGCATGGCTTGTTTGTTAACTGTAATATCTGTCGGAAGCACAGGTCCAACTGCTCATGATTGTTCATCATAGAAACCTGGTTTCTCTGGTTGCATATTGTGATGATCCCGAGAATATAGCATTAATATACGAGTTCATAGAATATGGAAACTTGAGGCAGCACTTATCAGGTACTTGTCGACACGTATTTCCATCCTCGAATCCCTCCACAATTTGACTGGAAGTTTATCAATATGGGATTTATGTTCAATCATTTATATATATGAAGCGGATCAGAGCACGAATGCACACGTCTTGACTTGGAATGAGAGGCTACGAATCGCAGTTGACGCTGCCCATGGTAATTAATGCAGTAAATATTTGTGTATACGTGAGCAATTCCACCAGAATTGTTCTTCTCGCGTAAACGGGTTGTCATCAATTTTCAGGATTGGATTACCTACACAATGGTTGCAAGCCTCCTATCGTTCACAGGGACCTGAAGACTCTGAATATACTGTTGAATGAGAGCATGCAAGCGAAGATAGCGGACTTTGGGCTGTCAAAAGCTTTCGCAGCAGAGAATGACTCTTACATTTCAACTCATCCCGCTGGCACACCTGGATACCTCGATCCCGAGTAAGTATCTAAACAAATCTTCCAAAGAGCTGCAAGAATCAGTCCCCCTTTTAGGCGCCTTCCTCACAGACGCCGAGTCCTTTGACAATAGGATTAGCTCCTTTTTTTTTTCCTTCAGGTTTCAGTCATTGGGAAACTTAAACAAGAAGAGCGATGTTTACAGCTTCGGAGTCATTCTCTTTGAGCTGATCAGTGGATACCCCGCCATGATGAGAAGCGCTAATGGGAACATTCATATACTCCAGTGGGTGAGACCAATCATCGAGAGAGGGGACGTACAGAGCATAGTGGATCCACGGTTAGAAGGGAAATTCAACGTCAACTCCGCATGGAAGTTGGTGGAGATAGCAATGTCATGTGTACCAGCAACTGCAATCCAAAGGCCCGACATAAGCCACGTACTGGCCGAACTGAAAGAATGCTTGGACATGGAGACCGCATCCAACGGAAACCAGAGGATGGGAAGCAGCATGATAGCAGTTTATTAAACATATACCTTCAAAATCATATGAATGGAACTCAGCTCTTAAGTATGTGACGGGAATTAATTTGAACCTATTATTTATTAATAGTATAGTGGAGAACTTATTTCTACGTATTCGAATAATTGTCAGAACTTGGAAGAATTGAAAATGGTCTTCGTGGGCTTGATGCTTTTTCGTTTGTTAATGATAACATGTTGGTTTGTATGTCTATGATGAATCCTAAGCATATATGGCATCCCGTAAGATGCGACCAATCTGAATGAATATGCTAACGTTTTGATATGAATGAAGAAATTCTGAATGGAAGGATCGGAACTTGTTGAGAGGAAAGGTGACCGATACCAATTCTTCATCCATTTAACATACTAGTATTACCCGATCTAGCTCAACCGCTGAATCAACCTAGAATCGAATATTCAAGCTGAAGCTCAACCTTTTTGCCCCCAAGAATGAGTCTTAGTACTCATCGACAGAGTCACACTTACTTCCTTTTTAACTTAAAAACTGCCGGCATATCAAGACAGATATCTGGCTTTGAGGGCAGAAGGGATTCCACATGATATAGAACCTCTTAGCTACATCGGCTCATTGGCCCATGGGCCTCTAGGGTGCGGCGCCACTGAATTGGGGGCAGCCGGTGTAGCAAACTAGTTGGCAATCACCGAGAAGTTCTGGAAATAATGTTTAAAGTTTTCGCGACACATTCCCTGAAGGAATTAAAATAAACCTATTAATAAGGCTAAACTATAGTGTTGTATCCCCCATATTGATCTCCTGGCATTTACATTTGATATATATAAAACGTTATTATATACTATGAAGGTTTGAACATTGAACTCAACAATTGTATCATGGGCAACATCGTGAGCCAAACTGTACGAATCCGGGCTTCATAGTAAGGGTTGGGGCTTGGGCGCAATAGCACTTGTTTGACTGTCCGTTTCACTTTATTTTCTTACCATCTTTCGTAACCAGATGACGAAATTGCCTAGGAAAGAAAAGTTATCCCAGTGTGTTAGCTATTCACAAGGGAAGACGAAGAGTTAACTTTGACTGAAGCACTCTTCAATGTTCCCACGTGTAAATCTATGCGTAACTGCAGTAACGATTGTACCTTGCCGGGACCCAAAAAAAAGCTATTTTGTCCTCAATTATTAGTTTATTCCTTATCGACAGCTAATTAAGAGTAAATCCTAAAGTCAAATCATCTTAAGAAGTAATGATGAAAATGTCAATGTTTGCTCTCTTCAGATAAGAATGACGAACACAATCATGTGTGGAATTGGTAGTATGATAAAGAAACCTTATTTATATAACAATTACTTGCAATTTGGCAGCCGGAAGTCAAAGTCAATGGATGTTCATGCACCCAAAGCACTTTTGGTGATCCCAAGAAATATATATATGTATGTATGAATGTTTATAAACGCATCACCTTAGGAATGACATCCTTGTTGATTCCCCATGGCGGCATTGTTAAGGCCGTTCTTTCTTTCTACCATGGCATAAACTCACAATAAAAGCTGCGGACTCTGAACTTGATCGGTGGCGGTTCCCTCTCAAGCCAAGAAGATGAAGAATTTTCAGCCACTTCTTGTCTTAGCTGCCTTGTTGCTCGTTGCTCACGGGCAGCAACAAAATCCAGGTTTCTGTCTGCCTGTCTGTCTGTCTGTCTGTCTCTTTCCCCCTCTCATCGTCGACCTGAAAAATTAACTGTCCAAGAAACTTTTAAATTTATGATCAAGCTAACATGTGGAGGTCGCCTTCAAAGATGAGAACTGATCCCATGTCCTGAGACGTGAGACATGACGTGGGTTGAGATGGCCGCGTTCTGAATCTTATTTTGCGGATCTCATGTCCTAGCTTTAGTATGCACACAAAGTCAACGGAGGTCGAATTTTTCCTGTTGAACTTTGTGTTTTATGCCAGAAATCAAATTTTCATGACCGTTAGATTAGCAATGCTACTGTTAGATTGTCTGTTAATGTAAAGTCCATCAGTGGAGTTACCGGAAACACATTTTCTTTGGTGCTATGGTTATACATGGATTCCATATGGCCACACTTCTTGGATTTTAATTTTGCTGCGACCCATTCTCCTATATAAATTCCATGAGTAGCTCGTTAAGTTATTGCAAAAATAGATTGGAGTATTCAGAGGAGCCTTTCGTGAGGAAGTTAGCTAAGGTATTCTCTTTTGGCTTGTCAAAGGATGAAAGGTTAGGAACATCTCGGCTCAGTTGAGTAGTTTGTCGCCTCTTTATATCATGCAATATATATATATATATATATATATATCAGAGTGAAATCATGTGAATGAACAAAATTCATGATCAAGACGTACTATACTACTCCTAACGAGTCAAATAGAGCAAACATGAATCAGTTAAACTTTATTGATATGCTTTTGAATAGTAGGAGGTAAATGTTAACTTGCCAGTTGGCTACCAATGCGTGTAGTCCAAGAATAAATAATTGTGCCATAGCCAACTAAGAGCTGGAATATATAATCCAGATATAAATCCCTTCATGGAAAACTCAACCACACCCCTCACGAAGAAAAAAGTCAGAGGATTCTGCTTTCTGCAGAGGCATTGTTTAATACTGAAATACAAAGCTAGTCATGGAGGACTACTCTTTAGCATCGCCTATTGTAATTTACAATGATATGACCAAAAAAGAAAGCTTATACATGGAAAGTAACATGATATCGCTGTTTTCCAGGTTTCATAAGCATCGACTGTGGGGCGCCGAATGATTACCACGACGACAATCTCAATATCTTTTACAAAACGGATCAAGGATTCGTAAGCACAGGAGTGAACATGCATGTTTCTTCTCAGGTCATCTACCAGAACAAAGAACAACAGGCAAAGAACCTCAGAGCCTTCCCCAATGGAACAAGAAACTGCTACACTTTGAACCCAGAGCAAGGCAAAGGAAACACATACTTGATCAGGGCTTCCTTCTGGTATGGAAATTATGACGGATTTAATCGGACCCCGTCGTTTGACCTACATATTGATGCGAACTACTGGAGCACAATCAACTCGGACTCATACATCTATGATGAGATTATCTATGTCCCTCCAAGGGATGATATAAATGTGTGCCTTGTGAACATTGGCTTAGGAACTCCCTTCATTTCAGTTTTGGATCTGAGACTCCTGGATAATTCCACATACCGTAGTGATTCTGGAGCACTGAAGACGTCTTGGCGCTACAACATTGGTGGAGGTTTGAATACGTACAGGTAATGCTTTAAGAAGTGAGTTCTGATATTCTTGTAATGCAAGTCGCCATGCTGACTACGTAACAAATTTTTAGGCATCCTGATGATGAGTATGATCGCATCTGGGCACCTCAGAATTACAACAACTGGGTGAAGATCTCCAACAAGACTTCAGTTGACTTGACAACATACAATGATGCTTACAGAGTTCCTGCCAGCGTCCTGATGACAGCATCCACAACGAATAACGTGACTTCCCAGTTGATATTGCACTGGACGCCATCAAGCCCGACCAAGAAGTGGTACATGTACTTCCACTTTGCAGAAATTCAAGCTCTCCAGCAAACCCAGGTGAGGGAATTCGAGGTTTATGTCGTGGACCGACTTGTCCAGACTGTCAGACCTCAGTATGGGAAGCCAGTGACTGTAGCTTCCTTCCCGGTGACCAGCCCATCCAAAATTAACTTCACCATCAGCGCGACATCTCAATCTGACTTACCACCAATCATCAATGCGGTTGAGTTCATGTATGCCCTTGATCTTGAGAATCCCATGACAGATGCAAATGATGGTAATGCTCACTCTGTACTCAGATATTGCAGAAGATTGACTCTCATTGAAATGGTTAATGCTTTTTCTTCCGCAACTGATTTTTTCATGTTTTCTTTCAAAAAACAGTCAATGCTGTAAATGATATCAAGAAAGCATATGGGGTTACTCAAGACAGTTGGCAAGGTGACCCTTGCCGTCCTAGAAATCTGTTGTGGAGCGGACTAAATTGCAATTATGATAGTACTCCGAGAATTATCACTCTGTGAGTGCATTTCCATAAGAAATCCGGGAAACCATTGGGATCTGAGAAGATGATTTGTTTGTAATATTTATTCTAATCGTTTCTGGGCAGGAACCTGAGCTCCAGCCACCTAATAGGGAAAATTGAGGATGCTCTCGTGAATTTCACTGCCTTGACTTCATTGTAAGTTGACCATCTTGGAACCTACAGTATGTCCAAATTCTTCGATTGTATGTGCAATGATATGATTCTTTTCTGCAGGGACTTATCTCATAATCAACTGTCAGGCCAAATTCCAGAATTTTTAGGTCAAATGCCAAATTTGAGACTTCTGTAAGCTCTAAACATCTAGACCAAGAAATGGAATATGAAGCTCTCCATATATGCAACTATAACCATAAATCATTTTTTATTTCCGATTCTGCAGAAATTTGAGCAGAAACAATCTTTCCGGGTCAATTCCTCAAGCCCTGAAGAGGAAGCAGACAGCTGGAACACTTCAAGCTAGGTTGACTCTTCTTCTGATAACCTTTTTCAATCAAAACTTGCGATAAGTCTTATATGGATTGTAATGAAATATCAATTAATTTATCATTCGTTCCACTGCCCTTCTGCTATTACTTCTCTGGTTTTTTCATGCTTTCCGGTGGTTTTATACGAGTTCAGCCTATATTTTTATGGCAGCTTTGATGGAAACCCCAATCTGTGTCAGACGGGCTCATGTGCAAGCAGCAGTAATGGTAAAAAGGGCAAAAGTTTGATCGTTCCAATCATCTCTGCATCTGCCTCTGCTCTTGTCGTGGTTATCTTGGGCATACTAACTGTCCTTTGGAGAAGTAAGAGGAGAAGAGGAGGTATAATTTCATTTCATTTGTTTACTTCTTTCATTTACTTCGGCAAATACCTTTGTCAAAACTTTCTTTTCTTTGCAGTGTCTGCTGTCAGTGTTTCTTCAATGGGCCCTGCTGAGGGCCCACAGATGTCTGGGGTTTGTAAGAGTCAAACTGTCTTTACATCCTCAGAGATTTCAAGAGTCACCAACAACTTCGGTGTCGTCATTGGAGAAGGAGGCTTTGGAAAAGTTTACCTCGGAGTTCTCAATAACGGGACTAAGGTTGCTGTTAAGATTCCATCCAAGTCATCAAGGCAGGGCTACAGGGAATTCCTAGCTGAGGTAATCAGCTGATTGTATTGCAACATGCTAACAAATAATTCTGATATTTAGGTGTTCTTCTGATCACAAATGCGATTTTAATCTGTTTAAATTTGTAGGCACAACTACTGACAATTGTCCATCACCGAAACCTGGTTTCTNATTTGTAGACACAACTGCTGACAATTGTCCATCACCGAAACCTGGTTTCTCTTGTTGGGTATTGTGATGAGGGTGAAGGAATAGCGCTCATTTACGAGTTCATGGGCAATGGGAACTTGAGACAACATTTATCAGGTTATTCAACATATTGGCTCGAGTTCTCCCCATGGAAATTATTTCTCTTTCTTCCCTGACATAAAAGTATAGTACAACCATATTTGACAAAAACATTCAGTTCAAACATCTTATCCTGCAACTTCGGTACTTTTCCTGATTACAGAATACAATAAAAATGTCCTCGGTTGGATACAGAGACTACAGATTGCTGTTGATACTGCACAAGGTATGAAAGCTGATACAACAGAATGATGCAATCCTTAATGTTTTCTGATCAGCTGTTCCATGAAATGTCTTTGAGTTCGCTATTTTTACAGGCTTGGAGTATCTGCATAATGGCTGCAAGCCTCCCATTATCCACAGGGACCTGAAGACCTCAAACATCCTGCTGAATGAAAGCATGCAAGCTAAGATAGCTGATTTTGGGCTATCAAAAGCTTTTGCAAGCGACAACGACTCCCACATTTCCACTCGTCCTGCAGGCACACCTGGTTATCTTGATCCCGAGTATGATTGAATGATCAGTACTATTATATGTGCACTCACTCCTTAGTAGCAATATCTTACAGCTTCTATCTCCAAGGAAATAGTCTATAATGGAAACAAAGCTAGTGCTGAATCATGAATGTAAAATTAATGGAGTAGCAATCTGGTGTAAGAGTTCATGTACTTTCTGTTTTTGCCTTCAGGTTTCATGCATCTGGAAACCTGAGCAAGAAGAGCGATGTTTACAGCTTTGGGATCATTCTGTTTGAACTGATCACTGGGCTGCCTGCTATTATAAGGAACTCAAACGAGAACATCCACATCATCCAGTGGGCAACTCCTCTTATTGAGAGAGGTGACATACGGAGCATAGTCGACATAGGGTTAAGAGGCCAATTCAACACAAACACTGCCTGGAAAGCTGTGGAAATAGCCATGTCATGTGTCACAGCATCTTCAAGCAGGCGGCCTGATATGAACAGTGTATTGTCTGATCTGAAGGAGTGCCTAAACCTGGAAATTACTTCTGGTAGAGGCCATGGAAGGGTATACAACAATTACACGGCAAGCACTTCTTTTGAAATGACATCTATCGAGCTCAATATTGCTCCAAATGCTCGCTAGTTGCTGTACCATAGTCGAAGTGCACCTGGCATATGACATACGTCCTGAATTTCTTCATTAGAAAGAATAATTACCTTTATTTGGAGAATGACGTTGGAAAATTTGTATATCATCGTAAGAGATAGAACAGTCTGTTTTCTCTGTGCAATCTATCAATAAGAGAGATCAGGGCCACGCTGATTACTTATAGTGATTGAACAAAAGATCACTTTCTATAACAACCAAGCTATCCAAGCTGGCAACATGAGGAATAGTTCTTTTGAAANCCAAGCAAGCTATCGAAGCTGGCAACATGAGGAATAGTTCTTTTGAAATGACATCTATGAAACTAGATATTGTTTCGGGGGCTCGGTAATAGCTAAAACATATGGCCACCTGACAGTCTTCTCGTTGAATAAATAAACGATGAGATCTGGAAACTCCATATGAATAAAAAAATGCTTTTCGTTGTGTAAAGGTGTACGTGATATTTGAGTGAGACTGAAAACATGATATGCTCTGTTTCATTTTATGTTTTTACGCTGGATTTATATCATTTTATTCTGAGAAAAATTCAGCTGTGGCAGTTTGAAGGTTTCCATATGTATATCTGTTAAAACTTACTCGTTTCAATAAGAAAACTCCTTATATAACCAATCAACTGTTAATGTATTATCTGTAGGCGTGTTGAACTCCGGCAACACCCCTCAGTCAGGTCGGATAATTGGGTGGACTTGAGCCAGACAGAGATTTGGGTTGAAAGGTCTTTATTCCTTCTTCTCGTTGATTTTGTTGCCGGGCAACAACGACCACTGAGCAGACCCAATGGTTGAGAAGGTGAGGGGAGCAAGGATTGGCTTTTCGGTTGTTTTCTTGATTCTTCTCGATAATTCCCGAAGCTCTGTCGATGGGGCAGCGGCCTCAGTAATGGCTCACTCCACTGCCATTGATATTTAATTGGGAATTTTAGTTGGGTCTTCATTAACATATAAGAGAAGTCTATTGGAATATCACGGTATTCATAATTAATCAATAAATGCAATTTCGAGTCAAGTTCCAGCTACCTCAACTGGTTATGTCGAGTTTCATTAAGCTTGAGCTGTTAGATTTGGGTGGGGGAGGTTCTGTTCCATCTTCTGGTTGGTTTTCATTGCAGGTGACAATATGATCGAGGAGATCCATTGGATGAGAATTTACCAGAAATTCTGTGAAAGTCACCGCTAATTTACTGTCACAAATTTGTAACGCCTGTTTTTCCTGTAAATCTTTTTTGGCCCGCCCTCAATCGATGTCAACGTTTACATCAGTATGCATATCAGTATTATACCTCCTAACTTCCCTCAAAGATGCAAGACAAAGAGAATGATTGTGAAGACACTCATTACATGGATATATTCTCAACCTAGATTGGAAGTTTCGTTTTTCAGCTTTGATCCTGCTTATAATGGGTGTGATTTTCCATGGCTATTGCTCTTTTTTCCCAATCATTGCCTAATAAGCAACTTTTGAGTCCATATCCAGAATTGCTCTTTGCAACTTCTCCTCTTTAGCGAATTTGAACCCACATATCAGAGATAGAGTCTTTTCATCTTCTACAGTTTTGAGCTCCTTTCCAGACTCTCCAACCGAGCATCCTTCATGATCTGCAGCTACTGAGGTGACTGAGTCAAGTGAACCATCCATACTCAGCTTGATTATGTCTATAGAGGGTACCTTCTGTTTATTCTTTCCTCTTCTCTCCCTTAATGCTCTTTCTCTTGCAGGTCTCAGCTTTGAACTTTTTGCAATAATCTCATAGAATTCATATACAGCTCCTGCTATTGACGCTTTTGATCTGAGGAAATTTCTTCCTTTACATTGGGTTTAAGCAATTCTAGTTTGAAATCAGCTTGCTTGCTTTTTGGCTGATCCATCACTGCCCGGGACAAGTAAAAAGCAGACCATCCACATTGTGCCCAAGGAGAGCTACTTTATTTTGTAAGGGTAGGATGGGCATTTTGGATAAGAGCCTGTCAATGATATGAGAACAGTGAGCCACTGAGCTTGAGCTCATGAGCAGCGACGACGCTTTCTCTTCCTCAGTGGCTAGAATCGAGCAGCCATATGGGCCAGCTTTGGTGAGGAATTGACTGAGTGACTGCGTTAGCAATGAGCAGAGGTGTCAACGTATTACTCATCTTTAGGCGATCTCTTGGAGAGAACCGTATTGTTGGACATGATGCAGAGGAGGAATGGTCGATCCTCCGACCAAACGGTCCTTTGACGAATGGACTTTTGACCAACGGTCACTTCGCCAGAACAACCAACGGTCGACCCCGTTTTAAAATTCATCATCAGTTTCAAATCCCATTCATTCTTGCTCCTTTTCTGTTTTGCTTTCAGTGAGATCCTCTCTCTAGCACCTCTCTCTTCTCCAGATTGAACTCTGCTCATGTAAGACTGTTCTCAATTATGTCATCATCCCAAGTCGGATCATCTTCGTGGCTGTGAATCTCTAGCACCTTTAGTTTGGATGAGATTATCGTGCTGCTGCGGAGGAAACTATGGCTGCAGCTCCGACTGCTAGTGTGGCAACGAGTGTGGAGGGCAACTGTTTCATCAACCATTTTCTTGTGACTGTTATTAAAAGCCGGAATCAACAGTGTTTTCGATAGATTTTTGGGTCTTGATCTCATCGTGGCCGTTGTCTGGGGATTCTGATTCAATCTCATTTCGTGAGGAGGGCATGCAGAAATTTTGCAAATGTTCAGTAGCTGTCTCTGCTTAGATTGGTTTTGTTCTTTTTTTTTTTCACCGTAGGTTGTTCTATTTCCCTCCTGGAGCCGATCATTCCATTTTTGTTCTTGTNCACCGCAGGTTGTTCTATTTCCATCCTGGAGCCGATCATTCCATTTTTGTTCTTGTTGTATGCAATGATGTCCAATTGGGATCGTTAAGATCGTGATGAAATTCAGATCCGGTTGTTACTTCTGTAACTGCTTGTCTCTGGTGGGACTCCTTTCTTTTGATAATCATTTCGTGACCAACGATCAGACAAATTCTGTTTGGCAACTGTCTCACCGCTTCCAAGTTGGATCATTCTTTGGGACTGTAAATCTGTAGCACCTTCTATCTGGGTAAGAATGTCATGCTTCAAAGGAGACTCTGGCTGCAGCTCCAGCTGAAAGTATGGCCACGGTTGCCAAGGCGATTAATTTCGCTTCCAGTTTTTGTTGTTGGTAACAGTGCCATGATTAAACTCAGCTCTAAGAGTTTATGACTATGGTTATGTCTCTGCTCTGCTTCTCTCGAATGAAATTCCCTCGGCTAAGTTTTTCCCCAAGGCGAAACCAATACGGAGGCAAAAGCCACACATGCAGCTTGAATCAAAGAATGCAAATAGGTTCGGGGCTGCTCCTCTCTCCACCTTCCCCATGAGTGCCCAATTCTGCATATCATCACAGCTCAGTGAAGCTAAGGTCTCAGATGCTTTAGCCTGTAAAAGGTAATCATCCTGTTCTTTTTACTTAGATTGCTGTAATAACATAATTTTTTTGGCAACACTCCTCCAAGGAACACCTCATTCGACAATGTGGCCTCAGTAGAGCTAAGAGGTACATAGTCATTCTTATTGCCTTTTGGTAATCGATGATTTATAGGTTGAGTCTGCTCGTTGTATCCTACGAATGAGAAGACAAGCAGTAGCAAAATCATATGTGGAAATAGGTTGGAAAGAGAAGGACGTTGAGAATGAAATTTTCCCAAACAAGAAGCGTAACTTTAGTCGTCCACGTTTAGAACAAAAACTTCCCCGAAAACTGTTGACACGTAAGAAGTGTCGAGAATTATTAGGTAGGAACAAAAACATCATGACTCTTCAAACAAACTCCATCATTATCATTTTCCAACGGGGCAGTGTATATCTAGAGAGCGATTTTTTAGTTTATCTTCTTCTTGATCACATACATGATCGTAAACTTCTCCCTGTCGTTCCCTGTGTAAAATATATGTAGAAATTTACACACTCGAGCTCCAATCTCCATCCAGCCCGAGAAAACCTTTGCACACGTCCATACAGTTTGGGAGGCCTACACGCCATACAAACTGTCTTCTCAAGGCCCTTGGTCTGTAGAATTTGATATAATGTTAAAATTCTAACTCATCTAGAGTGGCATCTCACTAATTGCTCGGGCCGGGCCTCCCTCCCTCGCCATCCACCGGATGGATGGCAACTGAACATAACTACATGAGGGCACTAAGGCCGACTTGGTAGGTTGTGGTCCACCTCACACACTCTTCTCTCGTGTGTTTGGGGGAGGTGTGCCACATTGGAGGTACTAGCATGGTCATGTGAAGAAGATGTTCAACGTGAGGAGGCTACAGCGGAGGCTAGCTGTAGGGTCGATGGTGCTCTGGCAGAGCAAGGCGGATGATTGAAGAAGACAATCTGAAGTGCTAAGGCATGACTCGGGGGCCTTAATCATGCGAAGACTCGATGATCAAAGGGCATTGAGTGCTACTACTACTCAAGGAAAGTGCACAGGATGTTGTGGAGCGCATGATCAATGCTTGCGGGATGGGGATTGCTGACACAACATGGAAAAGGATAGATTGTTTTCTTATGCAGAGCTTGAGACCAGGTAGGGTGCAAGCTATCCAATGTCCAGATGCGTCGCGTAATAACACCAAATCTAGCTGTGTCAGCTGATTGGAGAATCAGGCTATCGGAGGCAAGAATCGAGGATGGTGAAGGCATCACAAACATCTCAACGAGAGATTGAAGATTGTTACAATTGTCGCTGGGCTGTGAGTTGGGGAGTACCCTCATAACGTTGGAGTTAAAAGTGCAAGTGGTGAATACAAGTGTTCATATTTTCCATTTGTATATTGCTTCTGTTTTCTTCCTTATTGCTGTAATCATGTGTACACATTGGCCTCAGTTGCAAGTAGTGGCTAGTCAACAAGCGGAGTATTACTGTGTGCTGACACCATGGGTGGGCATATTAGGATGAGATATGTATATGATAAGTTTACCCACGAGGGACTGGCATTACAACCATGCCTTTGGGGATCAACTTCTTCTTCGAGCTATTCCTCCAAGCACCTAAAATAACCAATCCCTTCATATATTATTACTCAAATAATACTGGTGCTTTTATAGAGAAAAAAAAAGAGGAATTTATATATACAATCAGTTTCATGACACTCTGAACCTCATTACCTGGTTAGTTTGTGTCCGCTGAAGACTAAGAAAATAGAGCAGCCTCCCCGCTCTCGCATCATGCTGTTGAAACCAACCAAGGAGTCTCTCAACCTCTGTAATGAATGCAGTCCTTACGCACCTTTTTTTGCTGAAACCAGTGCTACTGAACCTGGTTGAACATGCAGAACAGCCTCCCCCTCTTGTGTCAAACCCCAGCCGAGCTGAGCCAATCAATGAGTCTATCTACCAATGCATTGCTACTGAACCCGGCATAAAAAATGCAGAATATAAACCTTCATAAGGCAAGCACAATCTGTTCCCATGCACTTGAGGAGCATCATCAAAGTCAACTCCTCCTACAATGTCCAAGCATCTGTGAGCCACTTGCCACATCANAGTCCTTACGCACCTTTTTTTGCTGAAACCAGTGCTACTGAACCTGGTTGAACATGCAGAACAGCCTCCCCCTCTTGTGTCAAACCCCAGCCGAGCTGAGCCAATCAATGAGTCTATCTACCAATGCATTGCTACTGAACCCGGCATAAAAAATGCAGAATATAAACCTTCATAAGGCAAGCACAATCTGTTCCCATGCACTTGAGGAGCATCATCAAAGTCAACTCCTCCTACAATGTCCAAGCATCTGTGAGCCACTTGCCACATCAGTAACAATCAGTAAAACTATTCCTGGAAATGTACGATAACCAAAAAATGAAAAATGCCGATTAAGCGCAATCTGTCCCCCCCATGTACTCGATGAGCGTCATCACAGCCAACTCCTCCTCCAGTGCTCTGAACTTGGCATTGTTTCTCTGACTTGCAGGTCTCACTGACTTGGAAATTATCGCTGATAAAAATCAACAAAAAGAATATTTTGATTAACGTAATATCAATTCTGTTCTTTACATGATCTGGGGCTTGGCAATGGTTATAATGAAGTTATATTAATCAATTATTATTCCTACCAATTGAGGATCAATAATTTATCTCAAAAGAAGCCATTTTTATTCCTCTTAGGTTCCCTCTATCCGACGGCAAAACGGGGATTTGAAGATCAGCAAGCAAGGAGGCAATCGCATGTCCAGCACATGGAATTTGAGCTTCCATGGATGACAGAGGAAAGGAAAACAAGAATTTCCCTCTAATTAAGCCTTCCTCCAATTGGAAAATTGATATATACAGATAGATCAGCCTAGTTAATTAACGAGATGATAACGGATCCAAGGCCATTTGATCTGACGAAATTTGTCCATTAAGCCCAACGTTTCTTTATTGCGATTTATCTTGGTCTGTCGAGAAGTAATCGAGAGGTCAACTCAAGAGGTCCTTGATCACGCAAATTGCAACTTGTTGCATTCTTATGCAACAACATGATATATTTTGGTTTTGGGACATATTTCTTAGCATATAGTGTAGTGAACCGCCAACCAATGACCCCAATAGGAATCCCCTAGGAAGAAGACATTGATAATACAATTTTATAGCTAGTGAATAGTCGTTTTAGACATGGTTGTTTATGTTTGGGTCTTATATAAGATGGCAAAAGAGATATTGGGAACTCATCTGTTGGCTCCTTTAGCTATTAAACGTAACCTGCCGGTTACTTCATTTTATATTAGGGTTGACTTTGAGCCCGAGGAATAAGTTCAAAGTAAACTCCTTATGTGATCCTAGTAATTGCAAGGGACTGATGATCATTCATGATCAAGCCACAAACTCGGCATGTCATATTGGTATTATGAAACGATTAAGACATCCAAAGCTGTGTGTTGTGTTAGTACCGTGAAAGTTTCTAGATTGGTATCATGTTTAATTCTTAAGTTTAAATTGACAAATTGGAGTACACGTCAGGTCGATGCTTTTATCAATCCTCCAATAAGGGACACTCAGAGCATTATTGATCCAAGGACACATGGCCAGTTCGAAACCAGCTGGGCATGGAAATCTGTAGAGATAACCATTCAACCTGTTATTTGACGTGGCTTTCATCCTGAGACCGATAAGTAGTCCTCTTTTAGCATGAATTTATGACTCTTCATCCTCGTTTTTTCACATATAAACCCTTCTAAGTGTAAATCTCACTCGTAATAAATATATATATATTATATACACGTATCCTTTTTTCACTATTGAATGAGGATTAGCAATTCTGCTTGGAAAAGATCATCTTATTCTTCTTACACATTTTTTTTTTCCTATCGGCAAGTCAGAGACTTAATCAACAACTTTGCAAATGACGTAACGTCCGACTAATAATTGAAGGCAACCACAGATTATAGGATATCGAGAATTTGCCTCCAATCAACCTTTTCGCCGACAGTAGGCATGGCTATAACGTTGCCCGAGTCGCGCGAACTGTCCTGTAAATGGGCCACATTTTACCTGCCCCGCACGAGGATAGGTGGGGTCATGACCTGACCCGCATGCAGGCCAGGTCGGGCACAGGCCACCACAGTGTCCCACCCCATCCCGAGCTTCATTAATGTATTTTTATTTTATTGATCCTAGTATACAATTATACGTGTTCTTGATATCAAATCTTTCATTTTCAGCTAAAACCGTATGTGGTCAACTTTGAACTTATTTTGAATAAAAAATATTTGTATTTGTATTGGAAAATATCGTGCACTTATTTTGGTATTATTATTATTATTGAATTTTTATCTTATTTTAAATTTGAAGCAATTCGTGTCAGATCACGGGTTGCAGGTCAGGGCGGGCCTGGGCCTCAAAAGCCCACCCTGACCCGGTCTGTTGACATTCCTTACCGATAGTCATAGGGACATTTATATAGATTGACTGGTGTAGTCAATTAGGATGCACGGTCATTGATTACGATGAAATTTATCCGTCCATAGGATTGTGATTTACTCGGGTCTGTCTATCGAGAACTGAGAATTCAACTTATTGGATCATTAGTCTTGCGACTACCAACTTGCTCTTTCTTATGCAATAATAAGGTCATAGTTTTAGGATTGTTATATAACTAACAGCCGTTTACTAATCTTGTAGGAAGGGGTCAGTCAACCGGTATAGATTGGTTGACTTCGTTTGATGTGGCCCTTTATCTTGGGTAAAGCATGGAATTTAAGTCTTATGAATGAATAAAAGCTTAATAATTATGAAAACTTTATGCTTTAGCAAATTTGAGTATCAGTCTCGGCACAATATATTTATATCGATAAGGTAGTGTGTATACCTGGCTAAAGGAGGAACAGGGGGTCGTTGACCTGTAGCTAGTGGACGTTTTTTGTTAGTGCTGACCTGACTTTGCCCTCTATTGATATGTTCAAAGTAAACTTCTATAAAGAGCCAACTACTTGCAAGGGACTCATCATCACCGTCATCAAGCCACAAAAACCGGTAGAAGAATAATCCAGAATTCAGCCACTTTTAGAGGGGACAGCATGAAGATTTTATTAGTATCAATACTCTGCATCGATATCGGCACTCTAATTCAAGCACAAGATAATCCAGGCACAATCCATACATACTGCCATGACCTAACGGCATGAGACCATAAGGTCATATAGTCGGCCTTTATAAAATGATCGATTACATGAAGGATTCCAATGGCCGGATCAGCCAATAAGGCAATCACCTGGAGTTAATCTCATAAAGGTTCATGTCTGGTGGTCTGAACTTCGTTGTCGGACATGCCACATTCTTATGTCTAGGGTCTGATTGATTTACGATGAGTAGAAGACAAAAGTGTCGTGCCCCTCTTTTATACTGAAAAATGTGATAGCGCAGAAACCAAAAGGGCTCATTGATTTCCTCTTGCAGATTTGGGTTTCATAAGCGTCGACTGTGGGGCATCTGAAGCATATACGGATGACCACCTCCTCATACACTACGACACAGATGAAGGATTCATCAATTCAGGACGAAATATGCACGTTGCTTCTGGGTACTCCAATCGGACCGATCCGCAACTGACGGACTTGCAAAGCTTTCCTGATGGGGAGAGGAACTGTTACACTCTACGGCCAAAACAAGGCAACAGTAACAGATACCTAATCAGAGCATCCTTCTTTTATGGAAATTATGATGGCCGCTCAAAAGCCCCTGAATCCGACCTGTACGTCGACGTTAACTATTTTGGGCCACCATCAGGTCAAACTACACATATAAAGAGATTATTTACACGACCTCGAGAGACTATGTACACGTGTGTCTTGTGAGTACGGGCTTAGGAGTCCCTTACATTTCAACACTGGAACTACGAACCCTCGACAATTCCACCTATAACACTACATCTCGAGCATTGGAGGCTGTGGGGCGATTTGATATCGGGTCTTTAAACATATACAGGTATTTTTTTTTCCCTTTTCATTTCTGGCAGTTACAAATATGGAAGGTTGATCCACAAATACACCACTACCTATGCTCATTTCTCTCCTCGTAATAAAGGTATCCGCAAGACATATATGACCGCATTTGGGTGGGTCGGATTTTCCGTTGGACCAATTTTACAAACATGACAAACGTCGACAGCTTGAAAAGCAACAACAATGCCTACAAAGTGCCGACCGAAGTCCTATTGACCGCCCAACAATCCGAAAACAGCTCATACGGCCTGCGACTGTCCTGGATATCTTCCGATTCAGGTATTGCAGCCAGGACAAGTGAGGCAACTCTAGGTTTACGTGAATGACAACATCCTCGTGGCCAACGTTACGCCAGAGTACCTGAAGCCGGTCACTGTAGCAACGCCGCCGTTTGATGGAGACAATGTGAACCTCTCGGTCCACTCTAGATCAAACCTCTCGGCGTTCTTCAACGCAGTCGCACTCCTCCGAGCTATTGACCTTCCAAATTCTCCGACTGATTTAAGCAACGGTAGGTTATCAAAGTTATATGCGTAATGCTTATTTTATTTTCTCCTATTTTTTCATGTCTTTGGTTATAGTTATAATGCTACCACCGCAACCGTACCGCCACCATCCATAATTGTCGACAATAATTGCTTAATTATTACATTTCTAAAGCATGTTCCTATTAACTTTATATAAAAATTAAATCGATACGCTGACTCTGTTTCATTTGTTGAAAATCACAGTAAATGCTATTTATGACATCATGAGTACGTATGGAGTGTTCGGAGAACTGTGGCAAGGCGATCCCTGCATTCCTCGGGAATTCACTTGGAAAAGATTGACCTGCAGCCAAAATGATTCTCCAAAGATAACTTCACTGTAAATTGCTTAATCTTTTTTCTCCCATCTCTGGGAAAAGAAACAACCATAGCTTTTCAATGTCTGATTCTTTATGGACAGGAACATGAGCTCCAGCGGATTGAAAGGTGCAATAGCTCCCTCATTCTCCAGTCTCACCGCATTGGAGTCCCTGTAAGCCTGAATTAGAAACTGTTTGTGTCATTTTATGTCGACTGATGGTAACATAATATATTACGATAAGCATCCAATATTCCTCTTTCCACTTTGGCTAAGATTTTATCTTGTCTCAGTTCTGTCCATTGCTAAGATAATACTACAGCAGACCGATAGGTCGGATACTGAGATTTCCCCGAATAATCTGTTGTCTGGAAAAGTGATAGTCAATCTCCATGTGTTCTATACAAGGCACGAAAGTCCGGATTCTCTGTTAACAAAAATGTGGGCGGAGCACGAAGTTGAATATCATGTTCTCGTATTAAAGACTTAAATCTATATCAGTTCAGCAGGAGCATCAATTGAGCTATTGCATTCCGATTCTGTACTCGATTGAGGTACAACAGAACTCCATGGGAACAAATCGGATCATCTGGATCGATCACTCTCCTATTAGTATCGGAAAAATTGTGAGGTGTCAAGATAGATCTCCTTTTAGCAAGTAACCCACGAATTACTGTATGTACCCTTGAAATAACGTCAACAATTTTGACCCCTTCTTATATAGTAATTAGTAAAGCAAGAGTTGACTAATGAGAAAAGCCCAGGACGACGGAGTCTTCCATTTATGGGTTGCACAAGTTGCTTACGCGATCCACCAGATCTCATGATTTTTCATGCACGAAAATCTGTGTACATTTTTTTTCCCTTGACAAATTAAATAACTGCAAATACATGTAAGTTTTCTAGGCATTGAAATATAAATCCATGCGTGCACAGAAACATATGTTATTTAATCAAACATTGAGGTGATCGATCTCATTTTTGCCAAAATATCCTCCGTAAAGTATAAATTTAATTAATAAATAAGACAGAATTGTCAAATGGTAAAATTACTCATAAAATTACAATTATCACTTTAAAAATTGTAACTAATTGTATACTTTATTTTTTACATCAAAATTATTTATTATAATTTAAAAANAATGCTATTTATGACATCATGAGTACGTATGGAGTGTTCGGAGAACTGTGGCAAGGCGATCCCTGCATTCCTCGGGAATTCACTTGGAAAAGATTGACCTGCAGCCAAAATGATTCTCCAAAGATAACTTCACTGTAAATTGCTTAATCTTTTTTCTCCCATCTCTGGGAAAAGAAACAACCATAGCTTTTCAATGTCTGATTCTTTATGGACAGGAACATGAGCTCCAGCGGATTGAAAGGTGCAATAGCTCCCTCATTCTCCAGTCTCACCGCATTGGAGTCCCTGTAAGCCTGAATTAGAAACTGTTTGTGTCATTTTATGTCGACTGATGGTAACATAATATATTACGATAAGCATCCAATATTCCTCTTTCCACTTTGGCTAAGATTTTATCTTGTCTCAGTTCTGTCCATTGCTAAGATAATACTACAGCAGACCGATAGGTCGGATACTGAGATTTCCCCGAATAATCTGTTGTCTGGAAAAGTGATAGTCAATCTCCATGTGTTCTATACAAGGCACGAAAGACAGGGTTTTGAGTTAAAAAAAAAGAGGGCGAAACGCGAAGTTGAATATCATGTTCTCGTATTAAAGACTTAAATCTATATCAGTTCAGCAGGAGCATCAATTGAGCTATTGCATTCCGATTCTGTACTCGATTGAGGTACAACAGAACTCCATGGGAACAAATCGGATCATCTGGATCGATCACTCTCCTATTAGTATCGGAAAAATTGTGAGGTGTCAAGATAGATCTCCTTTTAGCAAGTAACCCACGAATTACTGTATGTACCCTTGAAATAACGTCAACAATTTGACCCCTTCTTATATAGTAATTAGTAAAGCAAGAGTTGACTAATGAGAAAAGCCCAGGACGACGGAGTCTTCCATTTATGGGTTGCACAAGTTGCTTACGCGATCCACCAGATCTCATGATTTTTCATGCACGAAAATCTGTGTACATTTTTTTTCCCTTGACAAATTAAATAACTGCAAATACATGTAAGTTTTCTAGGCATTGAAATATACATCCATGCGTGCACAGAAACATATGTTATTTAATCAAACATTGAGGTGATCGATCTCATTTTTGCCAAAATATCCTCCGTAAAGTATAAATTTAATTAATAAATAAGACAGAATTGTCAAATGGTAAAATTACTCATAAAATTACAATTATCACTTTAAAAATTGTAACTAATTGTATACTTTATTTTTTACATCAAAATTATTTATTATAATTTAAAAACTCTGTCATTTTATACATTTCAGCTAATCTTTTTCAATTTTATTTGATCCAATTTTACCCCAAAAAATTGATTACTTTAATCGCACTCAAATCAACGTTTGTAATAAATTTTATCGAAATGATATGTAGCGTGTCTAACACGAGTTAGCATCTATTATATGTATGTATACTTAGGGAAAAGAATAGAAAATCCTAATAATTTTTTCTTGTCGTGTCTATGCTTATAAAATAAATTTCTAAACATGATGAGTGATAAATTGACTCGGATAGCCAGGAATTCAACCATCATTTCTGGAGTCTTATCATTTTATCCATCTCCCAATGAGTTCAGTGAAAGAAAAGTTGCAATATTTGAAATTGTCATTGAACTATAGGAGAGTTAGGGTTATATGTAATACTTACTGGGTCCACTCCGAATTGAGAGTTCAACTTGATGGCTCATTAGTCATGCACCTGGCAATTTGTGCATTCTTACGCAACAACAACGTCATAGTTTTGGGATACACGTGAGTATGTATGATAATGGCAATAACTAACAGCCATTTACTGATTTTGAAAGAGTCATTAAATAGACACCATTGACTAAGTTGGTTCGTATCCCCTTTATCATAGATAAGACCTCAAGTTTTAGTTCATTTAAAACTTATTATTATAAAAGTTTCATTTAAGAAAAAGAGGGTTTTGTGTAGTGACGCTGCACTCGAGCTAACATCCAAGAGGTTGTGGGTTCGATTGTTATTATGAGACTCACAGTACCCCTTGATCCCCTCCCCACTTCTATTATCCTATTCTAGGTGCATGAGCCTCCTATATAACCGAAAAAAAAAGTTCTATTTGTTAGTGGTCCAAATTGACTCAATCTTATAGATTAGTTATAGTGATAAATTTCTAACCATTAGTAATGCAATTTGTAGCAAGTGGGCATTTTATATTAGGGCTGACTTTGCTCTTTATTGATATGATGAAAGAAAACTTCTATAAAGAGCTTCTTAGTTGCGACAGACCGATCATCATATCATCACCAATCAAGCCATAAAACTAAGAGAGAACATTCCTGATTTCAGCCCTCCTTTGGAGGGAACAACATGAAGATGTTATTTGTACTACTATTTGGTATCGGTCTTCTTGGTGCCCTCATTCAAGCACAAGATAATCCAGGTACGATCTACACAAATTGGCATGACTGACGACATGATAAAGAAGAGATTAAATGATTGATTAGCTAAAGGTCTCCAATTAGCAGGATCAACTATTTATGTGGCAGAAACCAAAGGGATCTCATTGATTTCCTTTTGCAGATTCGGGTTTCATAAGCATCGACTGTGGGGCGCCTAACGCATACATGGATGACACACTCCTCATACAATACGAGACAGACGAAGGATTCATCGATTCAGGACACAATATGCAGGTTGCTTCCAACCACTTCAATACGATTCAGCAGCTGACGACCTTGAGAAGCTTCCCTAATGGAACGAGGAACTGTTACACTCTACGGCCAAAACAAGGCAACAGCAACAAATATCTAATCAGGGCATCCTTCTATTATGGAAATTATGATGGCCGCTCTCAGACCCCTGAATTCGAGTTGCACATCGATGTCAACTATTGGACCACCATTACATTAAACTCTACATATGCGGAGATTATTTACACGACCTCGAGAGACTACATACATGTGTGTCTTGTGAATATAGGCTCAGGGATTCCTTTCATTTCAGTACTGGAACTACGAATCCTCGACAATTCCACCTACAATACCACATCAGGAGCATTGGAGACCACATTGCGACTTAATATCGGGTCTTTAACCACATATAGGTACTTTTCTCCCTTCCATTTCCGAGCAACTATATGGAAATATGGAAGACAACTGCATGAATACTTAACCACATATGATAATTGTTCCTCATTGTGAAGGTATCCGCAAGACATATATGACCGCATTTGGCAAGCTTTTCTGACTATAAGATGGACCCCAATAACAAACACGACCAACGTTGATAGCTTGAAAGGCAACAACAACACATATAGAGTGCCAACTGAAGTCCTAATGACCGCCCAACAATCCAAGAATAGTTCATACAGCATGGGACTGTTATGGATATCTCCCAATTCCTCATACAAATGGTCTGTGTACCTGCACTTTGCCGAGATTCAGATATTGCCAGCAGGAGAACTGAGGCAACTCGAGGTTTATGTAAATGATAACACCCTCGTCGCCAACGTTACGCCCCAGTTCTTGAAGCCAGTTACCGTATCCACGTTGCCTTTAGACGGAACCAACCTGACCATCTCAGTCATCTCTCAGTCAAAATTCCCACCATTCTTCAACGCGTTTGAAATCTTCCGAGTTATCAACCTTCCAAATTCTCCGACCAATTTAGACAACTGTGGGTTATGAAATTTGCTTATGTATCATTCTACCCTACGAGATACCAATTATGAAGATTAAATTAATATGCTAACATGTATTTTATCTGTTGAAAATTACAGTAAATGCCATCATTGACATCCAGAGCAGATATGGGGTGTTTGGAGATGTGTGGCAGGGCGATCCCTGCGTTCCTCAGGAATTCACTTGGAAAGGATTGACCTGCAACCAAGACGATTCTCCAAAGATAACTTCTTTGTAAATGGCTTAATCACTTTCCCTATCTTGTTACAGCCTACTGCTACTGGTCTCATTTGGAAAAATGGAAAACAACAATAGCTTGTCAATGTTTGAATCTTTATGGACAGGAACATGAGCTCTGGCGGATTGAAAGGGACAATAGCTGCCTCATTCTCCAATCTCTCTGCGTTGGAGTCCCTGTAAGTCTGAGTTAGGAACTGTTTGTGTGTCAATCTTGAGGCGCAATAAATTTTTTTCTTTGAAGAACATGCAACTTCAATCTGCTATCGCATGCCTTATATATTTATTTTTGAGTAATTTGTTAACAAACATATGCCATATATTTGTAGGGACATGTCGTTTAATGAGCTGACTGGCCCGTTGCCTGAATTCTTAGCTAATCTGCCGAATTTGAGGGTCCTGTAAGTTGCTCCATTACACAAATTAAATGAGTATAAGCATAAACGATATTGGGTTTTTATTTTGCTTAGAAAGATACTCACTGCAATTCTTCAATGGTCCTTCTACAGAAACTTGAGTAATAACAACCTCAATGGGACAATTCCAGAAGCCCTCATAAAGAAGAACTCAACAGACAGAACATTCGTACTAAGGTTCGTTAATGACTAGGATTCCCATAATTTAAAAAGCAATTTTTAAGAGCAGTAGTTGTAGAAGATTTACTTTGCCATCAAGGATCGAAAGAGTGTTTCAGTGGAAGTGCTTCCAACTACAATAGTCCTCTTAACTGTATCTGATTAGATTGTGTAAGAAATCCTGGTGGAAGTGTACAAAATGATCAACTATCGGGTCAAGATCATCCTCGGGACTCTATCAGCCATATGCTAATATGGAGGAATTGAGCTATATATGCTTTGTTGATCTTCTTGCTCTTTCCTCCAATTGCTGCCTGCTAAAGAACAATTTGGTTTCCTTTGGCATGGTAGCGCAGCTAGCTAACACAGAAGATTAACTTACTTCACCAATTTTTTACAGATTAGATGGAAATCCAAACCTTTTTCTGAATTGGACTACTGCAGCTCCAAGCCCAAGTGAAATTGGCGGGGACAGGAAGAAACATGCTATTCTTCCAGTTGTCTCTGCTGTTGCTTCAGCAATTTTAGTCTCAGTACTCATCAAGTGGGATTGAGAACAAACAGATTCAGGAAGCAAGGTCCACCGTATTGTTGTGTGAGATTCTCCTCTAATATTGGCACATATCGTGAAACAGTAGCAATGAAAGTGTTGTAGACAATCTCTCTGTTATAAACACCGGCAAGTTGATAATCAAATTCCCTATAGATCAAATATTGAGACTTCCCTGAGTGCATGACCTGTTCCCGGATATAATGACAGTCAATCTCTCTGTGTTACAACGAAGTACGGGCGGAGTGCACAGGTGGATACGTATGTAGTAAAGATATATCAGCTCAGTACATGGTAGCATGGACTAAGCTCTTGTATTCCGATCCTGTACTTGATCAAGTCGTAATCCATTGTGTTTCTTAGAGCTCCATGGGATCAAAACAGGCCCAAGAGAAAAGGCAAATACGCTGATTAAACGTCGATCATCTGGATCACATGTGCTATCGTCATCAGACTTATCGTGAAGAGTTAAGGCAGATCCCCTTGCCTATGAGCTACTGTGCCCTTCATATACCAAAAACGTAGAGGTTATTATCGATTGATTTGGCTTGCGGATCAAGAATTTTTGGGTTCAACTTCAGATTCCAATCTATTTTTCTTTTCCTCGCTCTTTTCTCCCTCTAAACTGAATGTTCTCTTTATTTAAAAACAAAAACAAAAGAATGAAAATTCAACCAGTAATGCTTCCTCAACAATTTCGACCCCTTCAAATGTAGAAAGAGCAAACTAGTGAAATATGCCGAGGATGGAGTCTTCTTCCACTGGTGGGTTGCTCAAGTTACTTACGTCATCCATCTACCTGATCTCATGATTTGTCGAACACGAAAACCTATGTACATTTTTTTATCTTGAGAATTAAATAATTGCAAATACATCTACGCTTTCTGGGCCATTAAAAAAAAAATCTCTCTTCAACGTATACTGAAAGGATATATCTTAAACGCATGGTAAATTGACTCAGACAGCCAGGAATTCGATCATCATTTTGCGACTATTATCCTCTCATCGATCTCACAAGTGTCCCATGGCCAGCTTGCTAACTCTTGCGTGGANCATTATCCTCTCATCGATCTCACAAGTGGGCGTCCCATGGCCAGCTTGCTAACTCTTGCGTGGATCATTACGGTGACAGGCGAGCTCGTGGAAGGAAAAAGTGTAATATCAGTAAATCTTATGTGTTACCCTGTACAAATTCATAATTACAATAAATGAGTAAACTAATCTGGGGACTTATATCATCCCTAATGACATGAGAAACTGATGTGATGTATATCTCCAATAAAACATTAGTAATTTTTAATTATTAAAAAAATAAGTAAACTGTAAAAAGAATTAGTGGACTCTAAAAAAAATACAACTATTAAATACAAAAAATAACATTATTATAGTGACGTCCATATACAGTCGGAAAGTTCTCCATGTTTGTGCACGAAATGATCTAGAATCTTTGACGAAGATGGACGAGATTCAAGGAAAATCGAAGGAAAGTAAGAGCTCGCTTCTTCAGAGTGGAAAATAAGATAAATCAATTGGGAAAAGGTGTAGAACCATCAAAATTTATACAATGTTTCACCGATTTTTGTGGGCTCGAAAATGCAACCATAATAGAGAGGGATTGAAATATATTCGCCCACCTGATAAGTTTATTACATAATAATATCCTAATTGAAATTAATTAAACGACCCCACGTATGTGTTGATTTACACACACTTGGATATATATACCTATGAAGAAAGAACTCTAAACAGCAGGCGTGTCGATTAATTCTAAGGAAACTGAGAGACGGACTCGAGAAAGGTATCATCAAGAGAGAATGGGAAAAAAAAAACACTCTAGTGGATGAGTTCTATTTTATCTGATCTGAACTTAAGTAATTAGATGCTCACTACTCATTGAATTCTTAAATACTGGGTGGTGTGTATCGTAAGAGAGGATGATAAGTCGTATAGACTTCTTCCTAGGGATTTGAATATCAAATCCGCTACTTCTCTGATAACATAATATAATATAGCATTCAACAGATTAATAGGTCTGGATATAGGTGAGCATTGCGTATAGGAGGATTGAAATAATAACTAATGACTATTTGCTAACCTTTTTGGAAAGGGGGTCATTAAACCAAGTAATGGTACAGGTTGATCGAGGTGGTTTGGTATTTTTACCTTTTAAACATGATTCGAATCATGTAAATGAAAAAAAAAAAGCTAACAATTATGAGAGTTTTGTCTCTTAATGGCAGCAAATTAAGACAAATCTGGATTTGTATGCAGTAAATTTATGGATATACAAGATGGTGTCATATCAGAAAAAAGAGGAAGTGGCCATAGTAATACGATTGCAGCTGGCAGACAATTTGTATGAGTGATGCCTCTGCGCTCTATTGATAATTAAGTTCGAAGCCAACTTCTATAAGCGGGAACAATGTATATGAAGATGTTATTTGTATTGCTGCTAATTTGTGTCAGTCTCAGCAGTCTCCTTTAAGTGCAAGATAATCCAGGTACATTCGGTGCATATTGGCATGTGACCCATAAAATGTCCTCTCTCGCTTAAAATGTGCTGCGACAGCAACCAAATGGGTCCCATTGATTTCCCACAGCAGATTCGGGTTTCACGAGCATTAACTGTGGGGCAGAATATGCATGTTACTACGAATTACATCAATCGGATGCTTTGAGAAGCTTTCCTGACGGAAAGAGGAACTGTTACGCACTACAACATTACGGCCAAAACAAGGAAACAGCGACAGATATCTAATCAGGGCATCCTTCTACTGCGGAAATTACAACCATCGCTCTCAGACCCTAAATTCTGACTTGTGCATCGACGTTATTTATTGGACCACTGATGAGAACACGGCAAACTGCACATACGGAGAGATTATTTACACGACCTCGAGAGACTACATGCATCTGCGTCTTGTGAATACAGGCTCAGGAATCCCTTTCATTTCAGTGCTAGAACTACGAACCCTCGACAATTCCACTTATAGTCCTGCGTCTGAAGCATTGAAGCTTAATTGGAGATCTAATATTGGGTTTTCTCTTTGAAATACAGGTATTTTTCCACATTAATTTCTAGTAATTATATGGAAATTTGAATACTTAAACCCCATATCCATGCTAATTTCTCCTTGCAACAAAGGTATCCGCAAGGCATATACAACCGCATTTGGGAAGGTCATATTTACAGTTGGACTATAATTACAAACACGATGAATGTTGATAGCTTGAGAGGCAAAAACAACGCCTACAATGTCCCAATTGAGGTCCTCATGACCACCCTTCAATCTTACAACGGCTCATACGACATAAAAATCTACTGGACACCTTCCAATTCCTCAAACAACCAGGACGTGTTCCTGCCCCTCGCTGACATTCGAGTATTACAGCCAGGACAAGTGAGGCGACTCAATGTTTACGTGAATGACTACACCTTCATCACCACTGTTACGCCTGAGTATCTGCAGCCTGTCACGGTGCCCATGTTGCCCTTTAGTGGACTCTCTGGTGAACTTCTCGATCTACTCGCAATCTCTGTGAAACCTCTCAGCGTTCTTCAACGCCATCAAATATTTCATAGCTGACGACCGTCTGAGTCCTCTGACGGACCTAAACAACGGTAGGTTATCAAAACTAGCACTTGGTCTTAGTACAAGATATAATGATTATGTTGATACGTCTGAGCCTAATTACAAGTGCAACTTCGTGGGTCTTGTGACAAATATTGTAACACAGTAATTTGCTTATGAAAATTCTATAGCACCTTCCCATGTACCTATATTCACACTAGAACTTAAACTAATATGCTAACCTCTACTTCATTTGTTGAACGTCACAGCAGACGCTATCACTGACATCAAGAGCACGTATGGGGTCTTTGGGGATTTGTGGTAGGGCGATCCTTGCATTCCACAAGAATTCACTTGGATAGGATTGACTTGCAGCCGACACCAATTTCCATAGATGACTTCTTTGTAAGTGACTTAATCTATCAGCATATTCAGCAATTGCATAAGAAGATAAAGAAGAAGAAGAAGAAGAAGAACCCGGTAGTCTAGCCCAAATATTTTTGTATGCACTAACGATGTGAGAAAGGGGAGTGATGGTACC